>OZ024742.1:333317408-333347408 GCA_964016885.1 Eledone cirrhosa | reverse complement strand
GCTTGACTTCCAATACCTGTTATTGTTGTTGAAGTTGTAGAATCCATCTGGACATTGAATAACTTTAAAGGAGCAATCACTTTCGAAAGCAAATTGAACGAATCACTGTTTTCAAAATGATTTCCGCTTTTCTTTCCACTTCACCTAGAGGAGCTAAAACGTGTTATATGGTGTGCCTCTCGTCATATACCTCCCTGTGAAGTTTAATAACGTTTAACACGCATCCGTGTCAACTCGGCATCGCCGAATTGTTTAGAAATCTGTCTCAAATCATAAGGCCTTGATTTATATCCTCCTGCGCGCCAACTTGATCAAGTCTTATTTTCCGTAACTGTGATTATGAATGAATTTGGGGAGCTGAAATTCTCTGGAACATCCTCAGATCGTTAATTCCTCATATGGGTATATCTATCAATGAAATGCTGATACACATTAATGTGAATTTCTTGAACAACCGGTAAGATCCTCCTCAATACAAACCATCTCCATTTTATTCTTGTCGGTGAAACATATGTTGCGCTAGAAGACATAGACAACATATTAGATTAGATCCAAGTAAAGCCAGTCACATTGAATGTCATTATATATATTATAAGGGCGGTGGATTGGCAGTATCGGTAGAGAGTCGGACACCATGCTTTGAAGCATAGAGTTACGTCCCTTTATGATCTTAGTTCAAATCCCGCCGAGGTTAACTTTGCCTTTCATCCTTACGGGGTCGATAAAATAAAGTACCAGTAATGTACTGGGTAATTGGTGGTCTTGTGCCAAAAGTAGAAACAATTATATATATTATATGACATATTAAAGCAATTAACACACAGATACACAGTGTTTCCTTCTTTATTTTAGAGTTATGCCAATGTACTTTGACCTTCTCTAGATGGCCACGTAACACCTTATTCACCACCTATACTTGTAGATCGAATTCTATATTCTCACCCTTAGATAGTTTAACTTATTTCACAGTCCACATGGAGGAACAACAGTAAGGTTTAACCGTGTGGAAGTGGAAGTAAACATTTCGCTTTGAACGGACATGGTTTTGCTTACGAGTAATTTGATTGTTTAGCCCTATCATAAAAGGTCTATGTCCATAGCCTAGAATCAACCATAGCGTTGTTAATGCAATTTGATAGACGGACACTGTCTGAGATAAGGTGGAATAAGGTTTTTCGTTTCTTAAATGTAGACTTAATCCATCATCTGGTTAAACAACTGTACCTGCTCCTTAGACGAATCTTACGGGGTCCACTTCTTTTAAAAGCATCTGGTCCAGATATCCAATCTGGGAATAACTTCTGTTCTTCTCACCAGTCATGGCGGTTTGCAAATGGCCACTGATTATGCCTGTCTTCTGATTTTGCAAAGTATGTTTAAATCTTTAGACGTTCCACATTCATATAGTTTTCATTGAAACATCAAATTACAGAAGTTAAACAATACACAATTCATCAATATTCCAGCATATTTTCGCATTAAACAACATGGGACGAAAATAGATTTGAATAATTACGAAGGTCAAGCCCACACATGCTGTCTCATTCTTTCCTTTCTGCCGTTAATTCAATTGTTTTTGCTTTCTGGAGCTTGTTTGTCTCTGGATATCTTTGCTCAGGTTCTTCCCATTTACTTATCTTTCTTTCTATTTTATTACACATGTTGTGTTCAATCCATCACTACATTCTGGCCTTTCACCGTTTAATGCCAGTTCTATTAAATTTGCTCGCTGTTCATATATTTCAAATGGAGAGAACCTGAAACATGTTATTTGGAACATCAACGATATCGATCTCTCCAGTTTCGAGTACATTCTGATAGCCTTGAATCTATCCCTTCTTTCAGATCTGCAAAGTAAAATAAAACAGCGAATAGATCTTAATGTTCACCTTTTCATTTCCTTTTGATCAACCGACATTCTAATTTCCTGTAGAAAGTTAATATATATATATCATAGTTACTGCGATAAGAAAATTTTGACTTAAATACAATATAAAAGAGATTTAAATAATGATATCTCTAAAGAAAACTGATATTTAATGATAGTCCTCCACAGTGTAAGTGTTAGATTACAATAAAGGCTCATAAAATCCTATTAAATCCACAAAGGAATGTATTCTAATACAAGAAAAATATATTGTGCAACTCTACGATGATGTAACACTTAATGATAATATAGTTCTGTTTAAAGAGTGAGAGATTCTATTTCCCCATGACACAGTAGCATACAATGCTTTTTAACTTCTACAATATATTGTCAATAAATACTAAATAATCTTATTCAACTCTGGTGGTTATGTCTGATTGTTGCTTACTGTCATTTCATTGATTAATTATTGGTGTTAACTGTTAGTTACAAATAGTTGTTTAATGAAATGATATCAAGTGTTTTATTCAATTGAAGATATATTGCATGAGGGAAATAGGGACACAAATGAAATCATAAAGCGCGAAAGAGAAAAGGAAAATAGAGATAGATTTCGACACGTTTACAGATGAATGGCTTTAATGATATAGATTAGTAATGCTATATAAATCTGAGTAAACTACGAAGCTACTATATAGATAGTTGTCTTGCTAGAAATACTATAACAATCTCCAGGTTAGATCTAATTGAGCAGACATGATCAAGGGCGTTCAGAAAATGCCTTAACCAGTGTAATTCAGAGCCACATTATATAATATGTCTTACGCGTTTAAGAGTATAGTGTATTTTGTGGGAAATTTAGTTACTGTTTCTAGAAGTTCAAACAACCGCATAGTCCTATTTCTGTCGGTCAGATGATTTTTATAAGAAAAATGACGATGAATGTTCCATTAGTTTCGACGGTGAGATTCGCAATTTCGATCAACTGAACATCATGGCGTAACTACTGTTGGTTGAGTATTTCATAAATACGTGACTCTTTAAAGTGATTACATACTCTGTCAGTGTGACGCAATATGTAACCGGGTTGGCTCGAAGGACTTTCAGACAATTTCCATACAGCCAATATCGCTTCTAATGCATACAATTTGTCAAAGAAAGTTCCACAAAATTAAAACCATTCTGATCGAAAGTTGGCCATTATGATTGTGACACCAACGTTTAAGTAAATATACTTTAGTTGTATCGTCGAATCGAGTAAGACATTATTATAAATTTACGTTTATCAGATAGTATGTTTATCACTTAACTTGTGGCATGAACTTCAAAATAAAATAAAACATAATAACATTCCTTTCGGGAAATTAAAATCTTTAGGATAAAACAGAAATGATCTGAAAAACATTTTATAGCTCTATTTTCAAGGATGTATCAATATTGAGACCCATTCTACATTTTCCAGTGTCAAAAGTGCCTATTATAAAACATAATATATTTTAGCGATGATGCTTGTTTGTATGAATATAAATCAGTGTTTCGTCTGTGAAGTCAAAAGTTCAATACTATTATAAAACATCTCGATATAAAAAGAAGCACGTTTTTGACGAGCTTATATATCCATTCATTCATAATAAAAGTCTGAAATAGCCATACTCTTGTGCATTTAATTAACTCTGGTGCTGGCAGTTATTTCAGGTTTGTATTAATGAATGCACCAAACAGATAAAGGGTATGATAAAGTTATATCTGTATATATACAGAGTAGGTAACCGAAACATTCACATACGTGTAATATATAAATATGGAAATACGCCAGAAATAAGAATTTCCTTGTAAATTAAAAATTGTTAATTACAACGTCCTTTCAGAATACTACTCTGAGCGAATGGTATATAAACCTATCAAAGTCGTGTTAGTTGTGGTGGTTTAGATGATATACACACTTTCTGAAGAAGACCCAACTAAATCGGAAAGTGGTTATCATTCTTTTGACTCAGAGAGGTAGGCGCCAGCATGTTACCACACTGCTTTCTACTCTCTGAGCAGTGAGGTAACTTACTGCCTTGCTCCTCGCTGAGTCAAAAACATAAACACACATTTTTCCTCTCTTTTTTCTGTGCTTGTTTCCTGAAAGTCTACCAGCATTCCGTTTATATGGATCTATTACGCAACTGAAGATATCACCCGCTTCTTAAGCAGCCTAGACACTGAAATGTGCATAGTGTTTGCAGGAATAAAAGGAAATTCAACATATTTGGCCTCCTGTCATCTCACTTTATAATACATTTACTCCATTCACGCATCACCAACATGATTGAACATCGAAGATGGATGAGTTGCATAAAGTCGAGTGCTTTTCTCATATTACGTCATAATTAACATTACAGAATTAACAATTATAATTAGCGGTAAGCCACAAAATTTAAACCGACACTTGTGTATGCATGGTAGAGCACTTGACGAAGTAGACAAGTGGGTCTGTTTACACCCGAGTATAATTATAATCATAAAGTGCAAATCAACGGGTTATATTTTACCCCGTTTATTCTTAATCACAGTTATGTACATTTCAGTTATATCTGTTATGCAAGCGTTATGACCTCATCAGACAGCGAGAATTTGAACAAAAATGACAGAAAATCATATCGAAGAAATAATACTTACTTCTGTTATTCCGATTCATTGATATGTCCCAGGCTGATATTTGGTGTTCCAGACCAACAAATCAACATTGTTTTGTTAATAACAAAGATATAACATTATAATTTCTCATTCAAATCTGACACAAACTGTTTGTCACTGATTCCTGTGTTTTATTATAATGATATATAAAGTGAGAGCAATGATGAGAAGATGTTGTAAGCAACATTTAGTGAGGGAAAACATAACTAATAGTACGCAGAATGCACTTGGTGTCCACGTTGAACAAAGGGAATGTGTATCTCTACCGAGATTGCATTAGTTCATTAAGATGCTATTCATTACAGCATCCAATATTTCATGTGCAACTAAATAAAGTCTTTAGTTTCAAGGTCCCACTTCTTTTATTTATACACATTCCACATCTAAATATAACGTAATTTCTCTTAACGAGGAGCACGAATCATGGCAATATGGCGACGTAAACAACCACACATTTCTACTACTACTACTACTACTACTACTACTACTACTACTACTACTACTACTACTACTAAGAATAATACTATGTTCTACTATAAACTCAAGACCAGCAATTGTGGGGAAGGGTAATGTCGAGTAAACCGACCCCAGTGCATGACTGGTAATTTATTTTATCAAATCGACGCCGTAAAGATGAAATGCAAACCTAACCTGCTACAAAGCATGGTGTCCGATGCTCTACCGATACTGTTAATCCACCACCCCAATAATAACAAGAATGATACTAATCAAAACATACCGCACCCTTAGTTACTGATCACTATCAGAAATTCGTAAAATTGATGTCACACATCCGAAAACTACTAATAATGCACTATAGATGTGACTCAAAGCTGATGTTGATCGATTTGATCTCACTAGAAAAGAAGGTGGCTGTAGATTATAACAAATTCAACTATCAATTAAGATAGTCATCATGGGTATTTTATGTACATCAGAGACCAGACTGGGTGTTAAACCTGGTATTAAAACATGACTATGACAAAGAATGACAAAAGTCCCTTCGTAAAATAAAACTAATAGGGGAAGTATACAATGCAACAATTGTTTCTTCGACTGAGAGGTCTACGCAAATAAAAAGTAAGGCAGGACAACCAGATTGCTAGATACTAGGGAAAATAAGCCCAAAACCACTACATGACAAATATTCAAACTGGGCCAGCAAATCTTATGTAGATAAAATAATTATCCATTATTGAAAGGCAAGTTCTTATCATAAGCAACAAACAGAGGGGTATTATTATTGCTACCCAATATTCCATAACAGAAATTATAAGTGTAACATTTTAAAAATGACTTTGACCCTTCGAGTGCGTATGACAGAAAATGCTGGAAGCACATTATCTATTGATCCGGCTGATTGATACCGACTGAGTAATTGCAACGGCATGATATAAAATCTTAGCACATACTCTGGGTTTTATGCCACACATTTTCCACCAAAAGAGACTTAGTGGAAGCACAAACATCTATAACTTCCTCAAAATACAGGAGTTATAATCCAAGAGAATTCCAGTACTCAAACATATATCTACGAACCACAAGAATATCCTACCTAGATACGTTATTGGAGACTTGAATCGGTTCGTCCATGTATAAATTGCTACATTAAACAATTCATTCGGTACATATAAGAGAGTTGAAAAAGGTTGTGAAGTTTGTGAAGCATTTGAAACCTCTTTTTCTATCTGCTGGTCCCACACAGTTCCAATGTGCATCTAAAGAAGGGACGTTCTTCGGAGGTTTCTTAACGCCTGAAGAAATCCACCGTCCGGCAACTGCTATGTGTCTAAGGACATACCCTTCGAATGCTGATCACAACCATCACCACCGACCTAACATCTCTCTCCAGGAAAATATATTGTGTCCTGTGATATGTCATTCCAAATATTGAAGATGTTCACGAAGGCTCATGCCTCTGAAATACAGTTTCAATAATATCGACAAGATGTATATCTATGATTTCAGGTCGTGCAACAGGATGTTCCCTTACTTCCAAAGCGACCATCAGTCACGTGCATTCAAACTGCATATTCTGAATTAGCCAATATTGGACATGGTGGTGAAAAATGAAAAGAACTAGTTACCTTATTATTGCAGGAGTCTTCCCTGAACGGGGTAGCATTCCTTCGCAAAAGGTTCCTCCAACTACTACTACTCATTTTGTTCCTTTGCTGCTGAATGCACTTGAAAAAAGTGAAATAATGTGTCCTGAAGTCGGGAAGCACGGGGTTCGGTACCAAACCCCGATCTTACGCGTCTAACATAAACACTCTAACCAATATTCCACGCGGCATTTTAAAAACTATAGCTACATTAATTTAAGAAGAATCTACATGGTTGCTTATCCTGCTGGAAAAAGCAGTGAAACATTCTCTAAATAGTACATTACCATTTTAAAAATATGGTAGACACAATGATAACGTCATAGAAACAATGTTTGAGAAGTACAAAAATAAAAAAAAAATAAAACGGTGAGTTATTTGCTGATGGAATGAGTTTAATCATACGTCTGGTGGATGAGATTTGACGTGGGGAGGGCGTACATGTAACGTCAGGAAAACCTTGCATTACAAACAGTTCACTGTGTTTTATGTGTACCTGGAGTCAGAAACGTGGATATTTTAAATTTATGTTTGTTTTTTAATCATCTGAGAGTATTTCTCGACGTCCTGGGAAGAATACGTTGTTTTTTGTTGTTGTTTTTTTGTATGCAATCTCATCACATTACTAATGTTACATTCCAGTGTCAATGAGAGCTGAAGATGGACGGCTGGCATCTGGAGTTTTGTCGGGCGCTCACTGCCGAGTGTTGGAAGGGCAGGAGGGTGGGCGGGCACACAGACAGGCAAGCAGGCAAGCATATCAAGCATGTAATGACTTCATAAAGAAATGAACAGGACACGAAACATGGATCAAGTCATACATATATATATGTATGTATCTATGTATGTATATATATATATCATAATCTATAAAGCTCAGTGTGTGGTCATGCTCCTTCGTTATAGAAATCTAAGATATAGAATTTCTTCAATTGAAATTTACATCTCAGTAAGCTAAATAGTTTCGATTGCGTCTTGACGCAGATAATTTTTTCAATTTCACTCACAATTACGCAAAAAATAGATACAACTCAATATTTTACGATTTTTCTCTCTCATTTAAACTGCAAATCTTTCAACTACCATTCAAAATCTATACAACTTCATACTTTCTGCTACTTTCTCTTTCCAAGCTTGATGGTGATACTGTCCGTTCACACCACTCCCTACTGTCTTAAATTTAGAAAACACATATCCTCTATGAGGTTACTAAACCTGCTAGAAACAGCAGCTAACTCTCCCCCATATTACACCCCTCCCTACTGTCTTAAATTTAGAAAACATATCTTCTATGAGGTCACTAAGCCTGCTAGAAACAGCAGCTGACTCTCCCCCATATCACACCACACCCTTCTGTCTTAAATTTAGAAAACACATATCCTCTATGAGGTCACTAAACCTGCTAGAAACAACAGCTAACTCTCCCTCATATCACAACCCTCCCTACTGTCTTAAATTTAGAAAACACACAGACAACCATGCAGAACAACTCCATCGCAGCTCTGTTGTTCGGCTGGCATCGTCTAGCACAAAACGAATAAAGCTCTCGGCCGAGTTGTTTTTAAAATAAACTTAGGCGAATAATCAGTCAATAGAATTAACTAAAAAGCCAAAAAAAGTGATTGGTTAATCGCTTGACTTGGGAGATTAATACAAATATAAATTTAGCGAGAATCGCATTTCGGCGGGTAGAAATTAGCGAAACACAACTTCCGTATTGTGTAGACTAGCGGTCCATGGATATGAAGATACCAGAGTTATAAACATAAGTTTAAAAAGTCATACAAACTGAGACCATGGTTAAGAAGCCATTAACCACCAGAGCCAAATAAGCGAACAAGCTAAACGGGTCAAACAAAATAAGATATGATTGAAATAGTTACTCGGACCCTCGGGGAAGATGGAATACTCCGAATTTGGGTGTCTGCAACACCTAAATCAATAATACTGTCTGCTTATAAAAAATAAGCTTTTGGTATAATATATATATTTATGTATATATGTAAATATTTGCTGAAAGGGAAATTCTAAAAGAATTATGGGTTACATCAGGTTTACAAATGAAAAGCGTAGGGCTATGAATTTAATGGTGTTTTACACTGTAAAATAACTTAAACCGTGTTTAAGCGTTAATTAATTGCGGTAAAATAAATTTAGCGTATTTAAAGGTTAAGTTTCAGGATGATTTCCTTCGAATGAATAGTTCTAGTCCTGTAGAAGCCATTTCTATATTAAATTTGTTATATATGCATAGATTTATGTACATATATATATATATATATATATATATATATATATATATATATATATATATATGTGTGTGTGTGTGTGTGTGTGTGTTAATATAGAAGAGCTTCTATAGGACTAGAACTGTTTCATTCGTGAGATATCATCAGGAAACCCTGATGATTTCTCACGAATGAAACAGTTCTAGTCCTGTAGAAGTTATTAAAACATTTATACACTTGCTATGTATTGAGTACCTTACTTACTGTGGTTACCTCCGATTCAACCCGGAATAACTTATATATATATATATATATATGTGTGTGTGTGTGTGTGTGTGTGTGTGTGTGTGTGTGTGTGTATAATATATAAACTGTACTATAATTTTGAAATAATAGAAATATTCAAGGGTAAGAACACTCAGTGCATAGGACGAGTTAAGTATAATTGGTTACAACAGTAACAGGTACCGCTACGTTATACACACTAATTCATTCAGCCCATTATACATAACAAGCTGAATGAAATGGGGTGTATAACCCAACGAAACTTAAGTACACATATATGTCACCGTTGGAACTCTTTTTATATATATTTATATATATATATATATATATACATATATATATATATATACATATATATATATATATATATATATATATATATATATATATATATATATATATATATATATATATATATATAAAAGAATAGAGGTGTAACACACGAGTTATGATATTTGGTAAAAGGAAAAGAAAATGCTGTCAAAATGTTCCCAGTGAAAAATAGTTTAATTTGGGATAAGTAAAAATTAGTAATAAGTATTGGTTAGTATTCAGTTTGGTTTTAAGTTTTTACCGGTTTACCAGATTACAGCAAACATCACGAACGCTCTATATCAAAATTATTTTTGAAAAGCATTAGAAATGCGCAACAAGTAAAAAATTTAAAACCAAAACTGTATACTAACCAATACTTATTACTAATTTTTGCTTATTCCTAATTAAACTATTTTTCACTGGGAACAATTTGTCAGCATTTTCTTTTCCTTTTACCAATATATATATATATATATGAAAATAATCAGGACCCCTACGGCTGAGCTCCGGCCATTTCGACAACTAGATCCGTACAGTTTGTATCTAACTGTTGAAACGTCGGAGCACATCCGTCGGGGTCCTGACTCTTTTTATATTACGCACTCTATTAGCCTAACTATCCACTACTCTGCAGCATTATGGTCCACACGGTATCTTACCACACCTTCTTTGTTGTATATATATATATATATATATATATATATATATATATATATATATATATATATATATATATATATATATATATATATATATTATTTATATATTTATTAAAATAACAGATTAAAGTTTAAGCAAAGAATCGCTGCTTTCACCCTTAACCGGATCTTCTGAAACTAACAAAGTCAATCTGTAAACGCAGAACTGGATATTTCAGAAAACGTTGCAACCGGAGGAAGACAGGAAGACGATACTTTGGTTCGTGGAAACATTCGCTGGCTAAGAACGGGAAAAAACAAATATAATACGTCATTAATAGGAGCGGTGAAAAACAATTACGCGCAAAGACAGAACCACGTTTATGGTATAAAAGAGGTCGTAGACTAATGTTCTCTTAGGTGGTGCATAGAGACGTTCTCTGGCAATGAACGAGAAAAACGTCATATGTGGAGCCTCGAGAACAATAGCACGCAAAGACAAAACCACGTAAATGGTATAGCAGAAGTGGTAGACTAAATTCAAACCAGGAGACCGAATGAATCTCCGCTACGGAGTTAAGAACAAAGTAAATAAATACAATACAGAAGTAATAGAAATAAATAAATACATACGCGCAAACAAATATGTACATACAAAAGCATACTCAAAACTTACCATAGGTAAACAAAACCACGCACATATAAATATGTGTGTGTGTGTAAACGTGTATACAAATAAATAAATAATTATATAAACGTATATAAATAAATAAATACGTATATAACAAGTGCACACACGTACCTACATGTAAATACACGAATGTTCGGAGACGTAAGTCAACCAAAACATGAAGTACACATATACACACGCCCTACATACGTACGAACCTGCATACTCACACAGACGCAAAACTCCCGTATAAACATAGCCGAACCATATGTACCAGAATATATAAAAAAATTATACGCCATAACAATCAAATATACGTACGAGAAGGTATACGTACCTTCACAAAACATACGGATAAAATATACTTACCTATGCAAATAAGTAAAGGTATAAACAAAACATATACTTTGCTCCCACATCGAGACGTAAAATATCCACGTATAGATCGTACTTTCCGTTAGGGTATAACGTGGGGCTGTAATACAGGAAAGTTTTGTGCAATTTATGTTTACAAGCCGAAATTGCCTCAGATTTTTTGTTTAAGATGTGGTCTGTGGCGTAGAGTATCTCCAGGGCCTCAGCGGCGCAGCGGTCACATGGTCTTTTATTTCCGTTATACGATCTAGCCCTAGCTAGGATCTCCCAGTGTAACTTATATTGGGTGTGGTTGTCTTTAGACTCCAGATATAAGCTGAAAGTGACGTCATATTCCTTCTTAGAGGGTAACGAAAAGAATGGGTATGCATGTAAAGACGCTGCTTGAATCTATTGGCGGTTAACCCTATGTAGACCCTACGGGACGTGGGTGTTACAACCTTACATTTGTAGACAATGTTACTAGAGAGGGATTTCCCGGATAGGGGGCAATCAACCCGATTCCTACAATTACAGATAGTACTAACTACAGGGTTGCACGTGTTCCTACGGCTAGGTAGTTTAGCTAAATTTGAAGCTGTGGTGGTATGTGCAAGGTTAGGAGTCGTAGAGTAAGAACATTTGGGTTATACCAACAAATGCGACGGGATCTATTTCTTCTAGGTCTATTTTCGTACTCTGTATATGCTACCTTATCGACAAATCCACTTCGAACAAGAGCTTCATTGTAATAATTGGAATGGTCGTTGAAAATACGCTCGTTGGTGGAATGACAGGAAAGCCTCAACGAAACGTTTCTTACCAGGTTCTTGGTTATGCTGGCAGGATGGTTGGAATGCTTACTTATGTAATTAAGCGTATCACTCGGCTTTCTACACGGGTAATACAACCCATTCAATAAGTTGAGGGTAACGTCGAGGTAATTAACGACCGAGAGATTGGCCTCAACCTGTATAGAGATGTTGAAGCCTTTAAAGAAGGCTGTGAGTTCTTTTCTGAACCTGTTGCAAGCACGAGGTCCGCACTTAGTGATGGTCAAAATACCATCGTCACGGTACAAACCACCGCCCGCGTTGGGGAATTCGTCCTTGATAGAGAAAAGAAGGAAAAGGCCGATAAGATCAGTAACCTCCGCAGTATCACTGGCACCCATACTCACGTCGAATGGGGTACTATTGGATTTTTTAATCCAAATAGAGTCGTCGAAATTAATCACCGGCTTTCGAGCATTGTGGATGACATCAACTTAGAAATCCTTAACCACTGTGAGTGTTTTAGCGAAATTGATAGCTCTAAGGAGAAGTGGTAAAGTGATGGAGGAGTAGTAATTGTTGATGTCGAATTGGATAAAACGGCAATGTTCCTTGTTACATATGCCGTTGAACCAATCAATCACCGCGAAGGAATTGTTCCACAGTGCAAGAGGGGCCAAACTTCTAATTTCAGGTATAATTCTATCAAGAATCGTCTTACTAAGTCTACCTAAATCGGACTTCGTAGGGTTAATAAGCCGAATAGAGAGTTTGTTCGGAAAATTGGATTTGTGATGCTTCAGGTTAAAGTGGGGAGAAATAGGGTCCAGAGGTTCGGTCCGGTCCAGGATGTTGAGATCAGATGTGATTTTAAACCCAGCATCGTTGATTTCATTGATGACGCACCGATTAGTTTTAAGGTAATCCTTAGTTACAGCATTATGATGGTAAGTACTGCGCTCTACTTGATATAGGTTGCTAGTTTTGTCGGAATGGACGTGCACGGCATTTGGACCCTATTTCTCCCCACTTTACCCTGAAGGATCACAAATCCAATTTTCCGAACAACCCCTCTATTCGGCTTATTTACCCTACGAAGTCCGATTTAGGTAGACGTAGTAAGACGATTCTTGATAGAATTATACCTGAAATTAGAAGTTTGGCACCTCTTGCACTGTGGAACAATTCCTTCGCGGTGATTGATTGGTTCAACGGCATATGTAACAAGGAACATTGCCGTTTTATCCAATTCGACATCAACAATTACTACTCATCCATCACTTTACCACTTCTCCTTAGAGCTATCAATTTCGCTAAAACACTCACAGTGGTTAAGGATTTCTAAGTTGATGTCATCCACAATGCCCGAAAGCCGGTGATTAATTTCGACGACTCTATTTGGATAAAAAAATCCAATAGTACCCCATTCGACGTGAGTATGGGCGCCAGTGATTCTGCGGAGGTTACTGATCTTATCGGCCTTTTTCTTCTTTTCTCTATCAAGGACGAATTCCCCAACGCGGGCGTTGGTTTGTACCGTGACGATGGTCTTTTGACCATGACTAAGTGCGGACCTCGTGCTTGCGACAGGTTCAGAAAAGAACTCACAGCCTTCTTTAAAGGCTTCAACCTCTCTATACAGGTTGAGGCCAATCTCTCGGTCGTTAATTACCTCGACGTTACCTTTCACTTATTGAATGGGTTGTATTACCCGTATATAAAGCCGAATGATACGCTTAATTACATAAGTAAGCATTCCAACCATCCTGCCAGCATAACCAAGAACCTGGTAAGAAACGTTTCGTTGAGGCTTTCCCCTCTTTCCACCAACGAGCGTATTTTCAACGACCATTCCACTTATTACAATGAAGCTCTTGCTCGAAGTGGATTTGTCGATAAGGTAGCATATACAGAGTACGAAAATAGACCTAGCAGAAATAGATCCCGTCGTATTTGTTGGTATAACCCAACATGTAATACGGAGGTGGCCACACCATTAGCTAAGATCTTTCTTTCCCTTATTACGAAGCATTTTGCCCTACACATAAATATAGTAACTTTTTTAATAGAAATACTATTAAAATTTCTTACTCTACGACTCCCAACCTTGCACATAACATCACAGCTTAAAATTTAGCTAAACTACCTAGCCGTAGGAACACGTGCAACCCTGTAGTTAGTACTAACTGTAATTGTAGGAATCGGGTTGATTGCCTCCTATCCGGGAAATGCCTCTCTAGTAACATAGTCTACAAATGTAAGGTTGTAACACCCACGTCCCGTAGGGCCTACATAGGGTTAACCGCCAATAGATTCAAGCAGCGTCTTTACATGCATACCCATTCTTTTCGTTACCCTCTAAGAAGGAATATGACGTCACTTTCAGCTTATATCTGGAGTCTAAATGACAACCACACCCAATATAAGTTACACAGGGAGATCCTAGCTAGGGCTAGATCGTATAACGGAAATAAAAGACCATGTGACCGCTGCGCCGCTGAGGCCCTGGAGATACTCTACGCCACAGACCACATCTTAAACAAAAAATCTGAGGCAATTTCGGCTTGTAAACATAAATTGCACAAAACTTTCCTGTATTACAGCCCACGTTATAGCCTAACGGATAGTACGATCTATACGTGGATATTTTACGTCTTGATGTGGGAGCTAAGTATATGTTTTGTTTATACCTTTACTTATTTGCATAGGTAAGTATATTTTATCCGTATGTTTTGTGAAGGTACGTATACCTTCTCGTACGTATATTTGATTGTTATGGCGTATAATACTTTTATATATTCTGGTACATATGGTTCGGCTATGTTTATACGGGAGTTTTGCGTCTGTGTGAGTATGCAGGTTCGTACGTATGTAGGGCGTGTGTATATGTGTAATTCATGTTTTGGTTGACTTACGTCTCCGAACATTCGTTTAGAGGGTCGGATGCCATGCTTTCCAGCATAGTTACGTCCCTTAACGATCTGAGTTCAAATCCCGCTGAGGTTGACTTTGCCTTTCATCCTTACGGGGTCGATAAAATAAAGTACCAGTAATGCACTGGGTAATTGCTGGCCTTGTGCCAAAAAGTAGACACAGTTATATACGTATTTATTTATTTATATACGTTTATATAATTATTTATTTATTTTTATACACGCTTACACACACACACATATTTATATGTGCGTGGTTTTGTTTACCTATGGTAAGTTTTTGCGTATGCTTGTGTATGTGTGTTTTTGTTTGCGTGTATGTATTTATTTATTTCTATTACTTCTGTATTGTATTTATTTACTTTGTTCTTAACTCCGTAGCGGAGATTCATTCGGTCTCCTAGTTTGAATTTAGTCTACGACTTCTGCTATACCATTTACGTGGTTTTGTCTTTGCGTGCTATTGTTCTCCACGCTCCAGATATGACGTATTATCTTCGTTTTTCTCGTTCATTGCCAGAGAACGTCTATATGCACCACCTAAGAGAACATTAGTCTACGACCTCTTTTATACCATAAACGTGGTTCTGCCTTTGCGCGTAATTGTTTTTCACCGCTCCTATTAATGACGTATTATATTCGTTTTTTCCCGTTCTTAGCCAGCGAACGTTTCCACGAACCAAAGCATCGTCTTCCTGTCTTCCTCCGGTTGCAACGTTTTTTGAAATATCCAGTTCTGCGTTTACAGATTGACTTTGTTAGTTTCAGAAGATCCCGTTAAGGGTGAAAGCAGCGATTCTTTGCTTAAACTTTAATCTGTTATTTTAATAAATATTTGTTCTACGGTTCTTATATATTTGATATATATTTATCCTTCTCGAGCCCTCTTTGGATTTTAGTCTTCAAATTTATTATTATTACTATATATATATATATATATGTACAGAGATATCCACGGTAAGTTGTGGGGTCTATTCTGCATGAAGAACTCAATGTAATCCATATGTTGAAAATCTTGTAGCTTAAGATAAATCCCTGAAAACAATAAAACATTAAAAGGAAAACAGAGTCATGATATAAGTTAAAACAATGAAATAAAAAATCAAGTCATTAGAGATATACTTCACTGCTTTACGATCGTTTCTATGTGATGCTAATACATTGTAACAATACTTCGTTATTGATCTATGTAAGGTTAGGTAAAATATCAGATAAAGAGAATATTTACTTACATGCATATCACCAGCTGTTTTCAAAAGCAATCATGCTTTTGAAAACAGCTGGTGATATGCATGTAAGTAAATATTCTCTTTATCTGATATTTTGTAACTAACCTTACATAGATCAATAACGAAGTATTGCTACAATGTATTAGCATCACATAGAAACGATCGTAAAACAGTGAAGTATATCTATAATGACTTGATTTTTATTTCATTGTTTTAATTTATATATATATATATATATATATATATATATATATATATATATATATATATATATATATATATATATATAAGGTTTTTGATGTTCTATTGAGAGAATCGATTTTAATGAAAATAACGAATAATGTACACCATTTTAACAGAAATAAATACTGATCCACCCACACAACACACACACATATATACACACACACATACACGCGCGTACATTAACATACAAAGAGACACACACACACACACACACACACACACACACACACAGACTTGTCTTAATAGGCATTTGAACTGTCAACAGGCTGCGGTTCGCACACACATCCCTGCTGACGATTATCACAACAACGAACCTTTTTACTACTACTACACACACATATATATTTGTTCTGAAAGACTTATCTCTCAGTCAGCCGACACAAACCTACATTTGGCGCAAAATTAATATTTTACATTCACATGACCTCTACCATCCAATCAAAATTGTTTTGACCACAAGAATTTTTGTAACACGAATTGGCGCAAAACTTATTTTAATACCGCTGGAGCCACCTTTTTAACATAAAAACAGGTAGAATTCCCAAAACTAATCAGATCAGAGCAAACATCACGGACCGCTCTATCTCACAATTATTTTTGAAAAGCATTAGAAATGCGCAACCGGTAAAACTTAAAACCAAAACTTAATACTAACCAATACTATTACTAATTATCACTTATTCCTAATTAAACTATTTTTCACTGTGAACACTTTGTCAGCATTTTCTATTCCGTTTACCAATATATATATATATATATATATATATATATATATATATATATATATATATATATATATATATATATCCATATATGTCATTATATTTATGTCTATATATAACTTAGTGTATGTGTGTATATGTGTATGTACAAATAAAATTATATATGTATATTCATATGTATGATTATATATATTTCCAGTCGCCCGCCGCCAGGTTAAATAGTGTTGTCCACTATCTCTGGACAAACTCCTCCAAAAGATTCCGGATAACGCCCCGTCTCCCTATATGTTTTTATTTGAGTTGGCCATGTGTCCAAATCATGATTAGAAAGATTTCGCCAGGTGGTGCTATTGTATTAAACATGTCGTGGGCTAATACTGACCTAACCTATGAAGGTTATCAAAGTTAAGTTATCATATATATGTATATATGCAGTTGGACAACTGAATTAAATGGCGAACTGAATTAAATGCATGAATTACAGGTGTTGGTGCAGTAATGCGCCAGCTTCAACATTCTGTAATCAGAAGAAGTCAGGTAGGGGTAAAAGCCAAACTCACTAACTTCAATTTGGTATTCGTGCCAATCCTTTCCTATGGTCATGAATCTTGTGTAATGTCTGAAAGTATACGATTGTCAATACAACCGGCCGAAAAGGGGTTCCTCGGAAGGACCATGGGAGTAACGTTTCATGATAGAGATTTTCACAGTCTCGAAAAAGCTCTCAACTAGCATTTATGATTTAAAAAAATATAACTAATTTTTCCCCGCCTGTATGCGTACTTGTGAGCGTGAATAATAATATTTAGCATGCATCCACCTTGCTACAATGTAGTTTCGTGCATTAAGGCGGTACTGTATCTGTGATGTCAATTTGCGCAATAAATCTGTTTATCGATCTGTTGGTGTGATGCACGTGAGACAGAAGAATGGACAGCAATATTTATGGTTGCTTACGATAAAGGGAGACATAAATACCAAAAACTTCTGATACAGAAACAAAAAAAAACGAGTTTGGGTTTATTGTGTGTAATCTTAAGCAAATATCTCTTATCATAGCCTCAGGTCAACCAAAGCCTTGTGAGTAGAATTCGTCAGAGGAAAACTGCTTGGAGGTCCATCAGTTGGAATATGCGTTGTATCAGTGTTACTTCATTCAGCAAATTCATAGAAAAGATAGAACGTCAGATAGAATGTTTTGCCTTATTTGGTTCCGTTTCCCTGCACACTGGGTTCAAATCTCAATCTGATCAACTTTATTTTTCATCCTTTCGACATCGGTAAGGAATGTATTAGAGTAATACTGGATCAATTCTCTCTGTGTCACACACATACACACGCACTTTCTCTCTCTCTCTCTCTCTCTCTCTCTCTCTCTCTCTCTCTCTCTCTCTCTCTCTCTCTCTCTCTCTCCCTCTCTCTCTCTCTCTCTCGCTCTCTCTCTCTCTCTATATATATATATATAGTTCTCACACACTATTACACACACACTCTCTGCTTCTCGCTGTCTTACACACATATCACATAATCTCTCTCACTTCCCCTCTCTCTAAAAGTAGCCAGCTGCCTTCAAAGCTAAAGATAAGTAGCCTCCACCAACTTTAAATGCCCAAATTCATCTGAATTTGAGGGCGTCTTGATGGATCGATGTTAATGATTTAATCCCCCCACTCTTTCCTTCTTTCCTTTTCTATTTTTCTGTCAGTTTCACTCTTTCCCAACCTGAGACATGGACTTTTCCCCAACAATCCCTGCTATATACTCCACCCAAATTTATTCTTTCCTAACCTTTATTCCTCTTAAAAATCCCCAACTCCACATCTTGTTCTCTCAGTCTTTCGCTTAATCAACATATTCTTCTATCTCTGTCTCTTCACCATATTTAACTTCGTTTACCCCCACCCTGTACTCTCTACCTTCCACAGCCTTACATATCACTATTTCTAATGTTATCTAACTTTTCCTACTTACCTTTATCCTTCTGTACTCTCCCTGTATCTCAACCCTCCCTCCCGCTCTAGCTTTCTGTCCCTTTACTATCTATATTCCTCTCTACATATAACTATATCTCTCTACATCTCTATACCTTTCACTGGTTCTAACCTCTACCTTTCTATATTTATCACTGCATATCTAAACCTCTCTTCCTATCTATATCTATCAGTACTTATCTACAAGTCTCTTAATCTCTCTATTCCTCCTACCTTTCATGACTTATCTATAATTTTCTCTACCCTATTCTATCAATCATATATATTTATCTTCTTATCATTTATGCCACCCTCTCTCCTACTATGCACACCTCTTCCTACCACTCCTTATCTCTCCCTCTCTCTGTTTCTCTATACATTCCTCAACCTATCACTACTTGATTCTATCTCACTACGTCTTTCTATCAATCATATCTATCGATCTCGTTCCGCTGTCACATAAATACACTCCACATAATCAAGAAGTACTTTTCTTATTTACCACTCTATTTCCTTCTCAAACTCTCTCTCTCTAAACCTCTTTAAATCTCCTGTATCAAACATTCTCTCCCATAAAACGCATATCGTTTCCGAACCACTCAACCACCCACCACTATCTTTCTTTCTTTCTTTCTTTATTTATTTATTATTTTTTTCTTTCTTTCTTTCTGTTTTCCTCTCTCTCTCTTGTCTCTATTTATAACTATTTATCTCTCTCTTCACACACACAAATAGACGCACTCAAACTTACACAAGCCCACACATAGACTCACACCCAACCACACAACACCTCCTCATCCAGTCATGGCTTTCTTTACCCCCTCTTCTTCAATCTTAATCCCTTCAACTAATTCTAAATTCCCGAAGCCCTTCGCTCACTCCCTCTCTGACTGTATTTCTCCCCACCTCCCTATCTCACACAAACATTCTCTCTTTCTCTGTCTCCCATCTCTTCTCTAGCTCATTGTCTTTATCTTCCGCCTCCTTAACAACAGTAAACTGAAATTAAGGTCAAACTATCTCAAGTATAAATGACATCATCTTTATCGCTTTTGTCATTTTGGCTTTTAGCAATTGAACGGTAAATCCCACATTCCAATCATGTCTTTGACAAAGATTTGGTCACGGATTAAGTAGGATTAAACCACCGACCAGCCTACGGACGTGAAACTGTAATGTACCAATTACTTTTACCTCTAACGAATCTTATCTAGTGTGCTGGGATTTCTTATTCTTCCACAGATAAACTACACAGTTACAAATATCTCATTTAAATAAAGTATTAGCATAGAAAGATTTTGCAAAGAAATCCCAAAAAGTGTTAATTAAAATTGTGGGTATGTGGTCAGATTGCTTGGCTGTGTCTTTTATTGTAGTGGTTAAGTAATTTGTTAATGAGACAATGAATTGCTGCCTGGTCCTTTGTAGCTTTCATGTTGGAATATGTCCGTAAAGGCATGCTATATAGTTTAGTGCCATAGCTCTGAAACGAGTTGTCCATAAAGGGAGCTTTGTGTGTCATGAGTAGAGTTCAACATTTCAAGTAGTTCTTTTAAAGCAAAATATACGCACACTATAGTACATACATTTTCCTCCAAGTATAAAAGTTTCCATCTCTCGATTATTATTACCACCGTATAACAATATAAGATGGGGAATTGATGGTTGGCTCTGGAGCAAAGATCTTTTAAATCAAAAGCTCCTTGGAAATACTTACAAACCGCTGAGATTCTATGACTGTTAGGGGTTAATAACTCGACAAAGCTCTATGCATATATTATTGTATTTAACACACAAAATAATCCATTTCCGTTTTTGTTATCATTATTAAAGGAAATAATCAACCCCGTGATCATTATCGGCGCTTCCAACTCACCTGTGAAGAAATGGGTTAATTATCATCGGAGTGAAATCCTAGAATGAACACCTATAAATAAGTGGATATCATGGGTTAAGTGGTGTGTGTTACACTGGGCAACAGGTTAAACCTACTACCCCAAAACAGACCCTCCGTTTCACCGGAGGAAACCCTCGTGATTTTCGTCAGTCAACTTTCATTCGCTATCGGTAATGTGCAGTAGGATTGAATTGAAAAACCCAATGTGAAACGATTTACTTAACTTCACATCCTTAGCTGCGTATCTATATCTGTCTTTCATATTAAATTCATATTAAATCATTATCCTTACTTTTATCAGAAACAAAGGCAATATAACACGACTGGGTTGGTAAACAACACACTGGAAAATAGCAGGAAAATATATATCATATCACATACTTAAAGGGTAAAAAGGTTAGACACATTGACTCACACAGTGCTAGACTTTCAGAGAGTAGACTTGAGACTTGAGATCAAACAACAATCGGAATAATATGCCGCTATCTATATCGACTTATTTTCATCAGAAAGCAACATAATTTATTAAACAAATTTCCAGGAATATTATTCTGTTACATATATTATATATTTATTAGAGATAGAACAGTAAACTCATTTACCTGGTGATAGATTGGAAGGTATACAGGACAGCAGAACAATATATCATTTATCACACAATGGATCCAGCTATGTATTCTCACTTATAACAATTGCGTATCAAATATGGTTTTCTGATGTTGTAACGGTATGTATGTCAACTGTTCCTTCTTTCCTTTAATCTTTATTCCACTAAAATCAGAGTACAAAATGTCGTGAAGATATTTCTTCGATTTATCCCTCTTTGATAGCATTGCATTAAGATCTGTCCATGATTGGTTTGAGACTGTTTATGAGATCTATCTTCTCCACCGACGGTTGATTTCTCTTTCGGGCTAATTTACCCTCCAGAGAGGCCGCAGGTTCAGCATTTCATGTAGCCAAAGATTTTGAGGGAGTTGCTTTTAATTTTATTAAACGTTGATTGTGGTGCGTTTATTGCACATTATTATTTTAACTCTGTCATTTATGTTTAGCAGTAATAAATATCAAGACATGTATTTACTTCAAATGTGTAATTGTTTTGAGTGATTTTTATGTAAAGAAATGATCCCCTACATGTAATATTACTTTTACATCTAATAAAATCCATGACATTTTTAGTTTAATGAACAAAAAAGCCGAAATTCGAGTCGATGAGGGAGCATAATCATGGTCACTTAATTTGGTTTTATTTTGTTGTTATATTTTTTGTACGTTTTTTTTCTGAAGAAGTGAGGTGTCCACGACCCTAACAAGCACTATGTAACCAGCAAGATTGATGCAGTTAATGTTCCATTTGAAATGTTCCTAGCCCCTAACTGCAAGAAAAATATAGGCAAATATGGAAAAGTGGCGTTCAATTATATTTGGACTTAATTACTGGGCCATAAGAATCGAATTTTTTGTTAAATTCTCAGTGAGGAATTTTGTAATCTACTGGTGCGAAACATTTACTGGTCTGTTTTAAAAGAGAGATACTGCGATATAAAGACGGAGAATGAGAGAGACGTAGACCTACGTATTTACTATCCATCTGACTCTCTCTCTCTCTCTATATATATATATGTGTGTGTGTGGGTGGGTGGGTGTGAGTATATGTGTGTGTGTGTGTACATGGGATATGGGCCCCCCCAACGAAAATAACCGGAACAATCGATCGATATCAATATTTGAGAAATATATATTTCAAAGAAACACACACATAGATTTATCTGTATATGTAAGATATATACGTGTGTGTGTGTTTGTGTGCTGGTGTATGTGTTTGTGCACGTGTGAGTGTGTGTGTGTGAGTATGTGTGAGCGAGTGTCATATCTGTCTAGCCAGATACGGAAAAAGTTTGAAAACGTTTTGACACCGATTTTATCATAGTGATTATATTTTAAGTACCCTATTTGATGAACACGTGTTTTGAACACATTGTTATCCGGGTATGTTGTGGATAGAGAGAGAGTGTCTAG
Source organism: Eledone cirrhosa (assembly GCA_964016885.1). Taxonomy (NCBI): domain Eukaryota; kingdom Metazoa; phylum Mollusca; class Cephalopoda; order Octopoda; family Eledonidae; genus Eledone; species Eledone cirrhosa. The sequence goes on along the minus strand of OZ024742.1, from coordinate 333,324,472 downwards.
AAACTATATAGAAGAATATGAAGTCTAATGTTTTGTGTGTGCGTGTGTATCTACGCTTGTGTGTGTGAGTGTGCAAACTTGTGTGAGTTTCAGGGAAAGGATAGTAAATGACGACTATGAAGGTATGTGATATAGTGAATGCGAAGCCTGACTAGCAAGATATGTCTAGATGATGGATTGTTTGTTGTAAGGAATGGGATACGGTGCGATATGGTATGTGAAATCGAGTAAAAAACAGTGAGGAAGATGGCGAAATTATCTGAAAAAAAATTGGATAAATAGATAAGCTGAATGAAAGGCGCTTATGCTTAAAGATAGGCCAGCATAAAGATAGGCCAAGAGGGAGAGAGTGTTAGAGAGGCTCTGTGAGTATGTATAGATATACATCCTCCAAATGTGTTAAATATTTTCAGGAGATTGATATGTATACATACATACATATACACATACATACAAACATACATACCTATATACGTACGTATATTGTTGGTGTCTGTTTGTGTGTGTTGTGACTATACAAGTTTGCTTGTGTGCGTGTGGGTGGGTATTTTGGTGCATAGGGGTGTGCCTATTTTTCGTGAATCCGTCTGTGCACGCAACCATAGGAAGGATGCTTACACTGCTTACACAGCTACGTCACTACTAAAACGAAGACATAAGTATGCACTACATTTGGGCAGAACGCACATGCACATAGTGCTAAGTCAATGCCCCTTCCAGTAATCAGACTCAACACCCTCTTCCCCTTTTAGTCCCATTTTCTCTATAACATATACATTCTTGCATCACCGGACAGAGAATTCAAACGACCACCCCAATCTACCACAACTAACATTAGAAGTGCGCATGCGCGGGCATACCCACACACACACATATACACATCCACACACACACTCACTCACCACAGGCAAAGAGATGGACGATACGCCCATACAACATAACCTCAACATTACAATTAAACATATCCACACACAATAAAATAATAAACTGCACCCATACAAACGCAACAACAAAACTAACACGCACACCGAAATAAAATATTAGCACAGAGAAGGATAGAAAAGGAAAGGGAGAGGGAATGGGAGAAGAGGTAGAACAGGAGGAGCTAATCTTTACTACCCTCAACATGCTCTAACACCAGATTCTGCTACCCTCGTGTTCGACACTGCAGTATTGTTGATCCTTCCTACGTTTTAGCCATCACCATACAAAGACTATTATATAGCAAACACAACCATACAAGTACAAAAAGCTTCATTCATACAAACGCATACACAACAAAGTTGGGGAAATAATACATAAATCAAAGCGTCAGAAGGGCGTCTGAACACAGGGACGCAGATATCGCCACATTTCTTTCGCAATTATGAGACTACAGGACTACGACCCCATCACCCACTCCACGCCTATGCACAAACTCCAACAATAGTTGTCTGCAACATTTTCCCTTCATCCGCAACTACACATTTTTCTCCACTTACCTTACACATCATTGCCACTAATGAAACAACGTCTGGACATAGCTGATATGGTATGTATAGCTTTCAAGAAGTGAATGTATGTAGTTGTAGAGCCGAATGCAGCAAATAAAGAATGTTTTAAGCATGCTGTAGGTCCGCTGACCAGGATGCATCAGATACAAATCTGAAACTATGAGGAATTCAGACCACTTTAAACAATATATCCATAGTGGACGCAAATGACACTCGCCCAAATAACATATAGCACCATTACTATCTCTAAATGCAAGATACCTTGTGAAAGCCTATCAATATTAAAGTTGAAGCCACATAAAATATGCAAGCCCGTCTAACACAACATAACAGATGCGGAAATAAACGCAACAAAGTATCTTGTATTTAGTAACGATAGGCAATTAAGAATTTAAGGTAGAGTTGCGATTTAAAGTCGTGAATATATGTGCGACACTAGCAATATTACTGTCATTTACAAGCGTAGACTGTGTCACGTTAATGATACGCATAAAGCTTCCCAAATTGGCAATGAGTACCGTATATCGTTTCCACCATGATGATACATTTAAAGATGTCCTTAAAAAGGTTATACATTTGTAGTGGTTTTATATTTTCCCTTCATTTTGTTCGCTATAAATTCTCACTGAAATAATTTCTTGACCGTTCAAATATTATTTAAATTGACAATTACTGTTATAGCTGAAAATATCACATTTATTATATCGCGCGTTACATCGGTTTGGACTTTTTCCAAATTGCTTAGAGGAAATTTTCTACAGATATTGCGCTAGAGACTTTGGTCTTTTTCTTTACAATTTCAGGCAGAATATAATTTAAATGAATTCAAGTAAATCTTTAACCAAGATCCTTGAACTACTGAAGTGGTTTGAGAAAAGTTTCTAATTTGATGTTCTCCGTTTTCCGTCCGTCAACGATTTCATCTTAACTCTATTTACATTTATACATATAATTAAGCTAGGTTTCATATCGGATATGCCAATATAAAAATTATCATATCCACCATGAGAGATTGATGTCTTAAATATGTGATTATAATGGACGTTGATGGGGTCGAAGATAGTATATGTATATATAAGACATGAAATCCATTGGGATTATAAAAATCAGAAAACACAGTAGCACACCAATACACGAAATATTAGAGTTGTAGTCCAATATATAAACAGAAATATTAATATATATATATATAATTTTGTTCAACATAGTCCGTTTGTGGTCCACCGCTTCCATCAGGGCTGCAGTGCTTGGATACCATTGGTGAAGAAGCTTCTATCCTGTTAGTAAAAAAATAAAAACTCATGAACAGCAGATGTGACGTCATAATTACTGCGATACTGGTTCCCAGCCAAGTTTTTTTTAATGTTCGGGAACCACCGACATGTAGAGTGCACTGCAGATGATTTTTAGCTAAGATTAATGTCTTAGTCTTCGCAGCATTAATTTTTCACGAAGCACTCGTCGGCAAATCTAACCAGAGCATGTACATGGTCACATTCCGACGAGTTATGTATTACCATGCCGTCTACAAATTCCAGCCGATTAAATACTACATCCGCCAGTTTACTACCACTTCCAACCCGGGTGCGCATGTCAATCCTCTTCAAGATGGATCGAGTGTAGCACTTACACCTTTCCAACCACACCCAAATCAGACTCTTCCCAATAATAATTCAACCAATCCTGCTACATGGAAGTGAAACATGGACGCTTTCACCCAAACAACAAAAGCTCTTCTAATCCGATGTCATCTCCAGAGATTCTGGTATTGAAATCCAGGATTTGGTAGCGGCAGTGAATGACAGACCCACGTGGAGATCAATTGTTGAGTCGATTTCGGCTGAGGCCGCCGGATGATGATGATGAAGAGGAGTGGTGACAGTATGCAGCCTTGACAGAGTCAAACTCGAATATGAAATGCTTTCGACTTTGCACTATTTATTCGAATACAATAAAAGGGCATTTGTATTGGGACTTAAAAGCAACTAGTGGTTGTTCGTCGATCCCAAACTCCCCCAGAACCTTTCATGGGACGTGGTCATATAGCTTTTCGAGTTCCACAAAACAACTATAAAACTCTTGAAAAGAACCCGCGGATTGTCGAAGACTTGTCACAGATTGAATGTTTGGTGTGCTATGCTGCGTCTCGGGTACAACCCACACTGGTTGTCAACTATAATATAAATTCCTCTCTCTATATATATATATTCATCAATCACCCCACCTCTCTATATATTTCTCCATTTTTCTCTCTCAATCTCGTTTTATTTTTCCCACTCTCTATATGTTTCTATAAATGCATATTTAAATTGTGAATATTTAGCTACAGATATTTATATATATCTACAAAATGCACAGACAGGCACACACACACGCACAATATATTTATATATATATATATATATATATATATATATATATATATATATATATATATATATATATATAATATATATTTATAATATATACATATATAATATAAATATTTTTTTTTTTGTATATGTGTGAATGTATATATGTATATATATATATATATATATATATATATATATATATATATATATACATGCATACACCCGTACACAAACCAACGCACGCCCATTCACGCATCCACACATCTTATACGGTGGATATAAGAAGGATGATTCGACTGAGCAGTGTATTAAATGATGTAGTTTAATATAATATGAGAATTTCAATGTCTGACATCTTTCACACATTGACTAGGGAATCAGTCAAAGATACAATGGTATGAAAATTGCGACCGCTTCTAATATATATCCCTCTTTGACCGCGCGTCATTAGATCATGCACAAGGTTATTATGTGTATGACTATGTATTCAGTTCTTTGGGTTCTTAGGTATATGATTATGTTTTAAAATATTTCTGTGTATGTGTGTCTGTCTATGCATACATAGACATATTTTTTGTTTTTTTTTTGTTTACATGTGAGCATGTATGCCTGTATAGATAAATGCGTGCAGGCCTGTATGGTTGGATATAAGCATATACATATCAACAGGATGCGCACGCAAACACATAGGTACACAAAGGCACAGAGAGACAGACATATAGATACACATTCACATACATATATATATATATAGGTATGTATGTATATATGTGTGTGTGTATATATATATATATATATATATATATATATATATATATATATATATATATACAGAGTTGGATGTATATATATATATATATATTTAAATGTGTGTGTGTGTGTGTCTGTCTGTCTTTGTTTGTCTGTGTGTGTATGTATGTGTCTGTGTATGGAATTTAATTGGAATTGAGGCATCAGATAGATATTTATGTAGTTGTATAAAGGTGTGTTTGCATGCATACATTTATGTATGTATTTATCTAAATATCTATGAATATGTATATTCATATATATATATATATATATATATATATATATATATATATATATATATATATATATATATATATAGATGTTTGTGTATATATGTGTGTGTGTGTTTGTGTGTGTGTGTGTGTGTGTGTGTGTGTGTATGTGTGTGACCATCTGTCTCTCCGTCACTCTGTCTGTCTGTCTATCTGTATGTATGTCTCATAGCTTAATGGTTTGTAGGATGGAAGGCGGGAAGGGTATAAATACGGATTAGTTGAAATGTGCGAGACAGCAAACATTGTGACCATTCCTATATGTATAAATGTATTTTCATATCATCACCGGAAACTAAAGAGAGAAAAGACTCTACACAGAAGGAATATTAAGGTATCTACATTCAAATGAAATAAACTGTTGCTGTACAGATAAATGTTCCTCCAAATCTATGTTCTTTGCAATGCAATTATGCCTGCATGTCTCTATGTACGAACTTTTATGTATGCATGTATGTACGAACAAGTATGTATGTATGTATGTATGTATGTATGTATGTATGTATGTATGTATGTATCTATCTTTCTATCTATTTATCTATCTATATATCTATCTATATATCTATCTATATATCTATCTATCTATCTATATATATATATATATAACTATATATATATAAATATATATATATATATATACATATATATATATTTATGTATATATATATATATATATATATATATATATATATATATATTTATATATATATATTAATATATATATATATATATATGTATATATATATATATATATATATATATATATATATATATATATATATATATATATATATATATATGTATATATATAAATATATATATATACATACACATGCATATATGCGTGGTACGGTTGTAAACCATATGCACCAAGGTATAACTAGTTGATTGTATCCTTGATGAATGTTAGTATATCTTTTGCCAGATGTATAGATCCTCTCTCACAAACCAAACATCATAGACAACTAACTGATGATCCACGTCTATGATGAGGAAAACAAAAGGAATGTACTCACTACATATCAGTCGATGCATGTGTATCTGTGTAGGCATGTGTACTTCTTTGTATGTGTATGTATATATGTGTATGTATATATGTGTGTGTTTAGTGGGACTTCTTATCCCTGTGCAACTACGTGCAATCCAAAATCGTTGTCATATATTTATTTTTCCCTATCCACAACTAATCAAAATCTATAGCTTTCTGTCCACGTTCCACCCACTTTACCAGAGAGACATTTAAAAAGATAGAGAATTTGCTTGAACCTGAATAACTCAATGTCATGTCAAAATCCCACTTATAAAAGACTGGGCAAAATGTGCTATTTTCGAAATTGTCAGCGACTATGTCTCGTCCTATTATTACCATTAAAATCTTTCATGGAAATATATATAATTTTTGAATATTGGAGAGAAAATCTATTTTCCAATACTTTTTTGAAAAAAGAAAGAAGAAAATTATTGTAATTTATGCTGCTGGGTGGTATATACTCCTACCATTAACAATAGATAATAATAATAAAAACTGGAAGAATAATCACACACAAATGCTCAGTTGAACAGGAATAGATGGGGAGTTTGGACCCTATATACTATAGAAGTTGTAGACTTCCACCATTACTTCCTTCATTATTTACATTACATATTATCTATCTATTTATCTATCTATCTGTCCCTACCTTATTCTCTCTTCCTCTCTCTCTTTAACTTGCATATATATATATATATATATATATATATATATATATATATATATATATATATATAAATATATATATATATGTATATAAATATATATATATATTTATCGTTTTCACCCCTCTCTGTTTCTATATATATGTACACATATATATTTGTTTTCAACATCTTTATCTCTCTCTGTCTCTCTCTGCACACATATATATATATATATATATTTATATATATATATATATATATATATATATATATATATATATATATATATATATATATATTTATATATATATATATATATATATATTTATATATATATATATATATATATATATATATATATATATATATATATATATATATATATATGTGTGTGTGTATATATAAACTTATATATATGCATACACCTATATATTTATTTTTATATACATATATGTACCTTTATAAATGTGTGTGCA
>OZ024742.1:333312408-333314908 GCA_964016885.1 Eledone cirrhosa | reverse complement strand
TGGGAAAATAATTCAAACACAATTTTAAAAAATCAAGACATAGATTTATCCATAGAATTTTGTGAAATCCAGGGAAAAATCAATAGAGCCTTAACTCTGAATAAAATAAAGTTTAAATACTTATCCTCAAATATATATATGATGCGAGAAAAACCATAAACCCTCCATCTCAATTCTAGTTTTGAAAAGCATAAGAACTGCGAAACCGGTGAAGGAACCAAATAAATATTCTTAAAAAGACTCCATTTGCATTTTCCATTTCATCTTTTTTCCTTATACTTTCACTCGTGTAGGACATCTAGTTTTTTTTCATTTTATATATACATATATATATATAAATATATGTGTGTGTGTGTGTTGTGTGTGTGTGTGTGTGTGTGTGTGTGTGTGTGTGTGTGTGTGTGTGTGTGTGTGTGTGTGTGTGTGTGTGTGTGTGTGAGTGAGTGTATGTGTGTGTCTGTTTAGAAAGAGAGTGGGTGGTGGTAAAAATGTGTCTGCTTGTGCACCTGGAAAACTTAGCGAAAACATGGAAGTGAACACCAAGTCATAATCGACTGCAATGCCGAGACACGCTGTTTCATTAATTTTTATTTTTTGCCTCCTAACTCTATGATGTTCTGTTCCATTATAATAAATGTTTCCACCTGTCAGGGCGTGTTATTATCGTGCAGCCTCGACTTAATACTAAGCAATATTTTCCTCATGCTCGAAATTACTTTGCCTAGTAGATGGCCGATGAGGAAGAGAGTTAGATTCGCTCAATCATGCTATGTGTTATGTTTGTCCTGAGATATCTATATAGAGGTGTGTGTGTGTGAGGCGTTTGTATATATGCATGTAAATATATATATATATATATATATATATATATTCCTATCTACGGTTAGCTTTCCTCTTTGTTGTTTACTTGTCTCACTCGCTTTACGCGTTTTAATTGTCCTAATAACTTAATTTAGTTATTATTGCACCAACGTGAGGTATATGATTTTTAATGCAATGAAATATCTATGATCGTTGGCAAATCACTGATGAGGGACTCATTTTATAACATGTTAACCATGTGCAACCTGCAGTATTCTTCTCCCCATTTTTTACATATATTTACCTAAGTAATTGAGTACTGAGTACTGTGGTGCGTTATGGTCCATCTGGTTCCTTACCACAATTCCTTTGTTATATATATATTATATATATATATATATATATATATATATATATATATATATATATATATATATATATATATATATATATATATATATATATATGTATACATACATATACGGTTCTTATATATTTTATATATATTTATCCTTATCGAGCCCTCTTTGGATGTTAGTCTTCAAATTTATTATTATTACTATATATATATAAATATATATATATATATATATATATATATATATATATATATATATATATATATATATATATATGTTAGTCTTCAAATTTATTATTATTACTATATAAATAAATATATATATATATATATACATATATATATATATATATATATATATATATATATATATATATATATATATATATATATATATATATATATATAAACGGAAAAAATGAAACGAAATTTCATTTCCCACTCTTAGTACGGCTGTTACTTAAATATAAATATGTACACGTACATACATATATGTATACAGACTTTCAGAAGTATGTATATATATATACATACATGCACATATATATATATATATATATGTACGTATGGATTCACCGAACATTTATTATAATGCTCGGTGTGTTTGTAAACAAACATCCCGTATTAAGCCGTAGTGTCTAGCAACCATCGTTGATCGTTTGTTCAACACTGACACAGGAACGGTGTACTAGTTTCAAGCTTATTTGCTATCGTCAGCAACGTATACCTTCCTGCCAGATTGTTGAACGTATATACTTACCTTATGCATATTAACGGCTGAGTAGCCCAATTTGCATATCGAGTAGGTTAATCGGCCGGGTGCACCGAACACGATATACGGAAAAAATGAAACGAAATTTCATTTCCCACACTTAGTACGGCTGTTACTTAAATATAAGTATGTATATAGATATATATATAAGAGAGGCATATGTTTGGTATACCTTCATGGTAATGACTATGCTAAGTTTCTAGCAGCAATATGAAAGGATATTATCGGCTCCATGCTAACTTATGAACAGTGAAGTTTTCGACGAAATATACAATCTCATGAAGATGTTCGAGAAATCTTGAGATTATTTCCGAGATGTGTATGATTGTAGGACCTTTGAAGACCTCGAAATTGCATTGACCACGTCCCGCAGGTCTTGTGGAACATTCTCCTCTGAAAGCATTGCCTTGTTGAATCTACCACGACAACGCTGCATTGAGTTCTATGAACATTATCTGCTCCATCTTTAATAAGTATATACCAATTACATATTGATCATTCAGTTACTGATTTCTACCAACATATATAGCTCTACAACGTGCGTGTGCGGATTGTTTACATAGCCTAAA
>OZ024742.1:333284908-333309908 GCA_964016885.1 Eledone cirrhosa | reverse complement strand
TGGTCTTACTATATGACTGCGAAGATGACTTTCGAGTCCAGGTTTGCTTAGGCCGAGTCTCGCACAGACGCTGCATGTCAGCACCATAGGAGGACCCTCGCCGTCTGGAAGTGCAACAGCAATGCCCGTCCTCACATCCCGCTTTACTTTCTCGTATGCGATTGGAAATGCCTCAAAGGCAACTTTTCCCTCATATACAGTCTTTCTCCATTTGTTACGATCAGCAGCGATATTTTCCCGTGTATCAGCAGAGATGTTAGCATCTTTCTAAGAGGCTTTCAAGGAATCCTTATACTTCTTTTTTGGATTATGTGGCGGTCGTTTTCCTTTAACCAACTCTCCATAAAAGAGTTGTTTTGGTATTCTAGAATCCTTCATCCTGGCAAGGTGACCACTCCAACGGAGTCGTTGCTTAAGCACAAGAGCTTCTATACTGTCACACATAGAGCTTTCCAAAATCTCGACATCACTGATGTGGTCCCTCCAGTGAACGCCATGGATCCGTCTGAGACACATCTGATGGAAACGCTCCAATTGCTTAAGGTGGTGTCGATGTGTGACTCAGGTCTCGCAGGCATAAAGAAGACAAGAGAGCACACATGCTTTATACACCTTTACCTTTGTCCTCCTGCATATGTCTCGCCGACCCCAGAGTCGCCTTTCTAGCTTTCCGAAAGCATCACTTGCTTTCCTAATCCTAAGTGAGATTTCACTGTCAAGGTTGCTGTATCGATTGACAGTGCTTCCCAGGTAGACAAACTGATCAACCACTCCAAGTCGGTTACAATACACATAGATATTTGGTTCAGTGTACTGCTTACCAGGGGCAGGTTGGTACATGACGACGGTTTTCTTGAGACTGACAGTCAATCCTAGGGCAGTGCAAGCGTCAGAAAATGCATTCAAGATGTGCTGCATACATACATACATACATACATACATACATACATACATACATACATACATACACGATGATGATAGCTACAATTCGATTTCGTGTAATGCCTTCGCTTCATACTTAAGCATGAGCGGACGTGGCCTCTCAGTCCTGCTAAGGGTTTGCCTATGGCCAGCAATGTCATGCATTGTAAATAATGTCATATATCAAGCGATGCCTGTGCTTGAAGTTTCTTTTTGAAGTGAGGTAAGATTTGGTAGGTTTTGTTTTTCATCCCGCAGGATGTCCAAATTCACCCTCCTTAACAAGCAACCTTCATGGGGTTGCTGGTTTAGTCACTGACGACCCGAACATACACATGTTGTACTGGGCTACTTGTAACTAGTAGCGTTGAAGAACGACCTAACATAACATACATACATACATGTATTCAAACATACATACATACATACATGCATACATGATGGCTGCCCCCTCGTTATCGAGTATGGCCATTGCACGATATACCATTATTAATAATTATTAATTAATTATATCGTGCAATGCCTGTGCGTGAAGATTTTTTTAAAGTGAAGAAAGACTGTGCACTGAGCGAAACCCGCTCTTTGGGCGACAGTAGTTTTAACCCGAAAAGAAGGAAAGATCAACATCATCGGTAACTACTGAGCCGCAGCTTTTATATTGGAGTTATCCCAGTTTGCTGAGTTGCCTTCTCCTAGAAGAATGCCCTGAGAAAGGTTAGGGGTCCTACACTCCCAGTGGTTTAACCGCGCGATCGGGTGTCCAGCCCGACTATTTCTATGTCCCCGCGCATGTACATACACATGCACCCATGTATATGCACATATACATACATCTGTACATTTGTATATACATATTTACACACTTTTGGATGGCCGTCGACCATTATGAGTTCTTCCGCCCTTTGTCAGGTTTTGCTTTTGTTCTGCAGGGTGTCTAAAATCACCCTCCACACCAAGTAAACTTGATGGGGTTGTCGGTTTAGTCGCCGATGAGCCGACCATGTGACAGGTTGTACTGGGTTACATGTTACCAGTAGCACTCAAGAGTGACTCGACATACATACATGCATACTTTGTGAAGGTACGTAGATTAATAGTATGGGTGTTTGGTTCATTAAAGCCTTCACTTCAGTTCCTGGCGGCAAGTGTCTTTGAGAAAGAAATTTATTTGTTCTTTCTCTAGTCCACTCAGGTAGAAAGACAGTATCCTTGGTTTACTCTGAGTATCAGAGATGTAAAGAAATATAAACAACTTCAGGTACGGAAAGGAATGGTGATGTATATCCCATTCCAAAATGCTGAATTGCAAAAATGTGTATTCTATTCATAAAATGAAATTTATTTCAGGAACCTATAGTATTTTATATCAATTTTATAATGTTTAGCTGTCCACTCTGGCTGTTTCACTGTTTATTTTGTAACAGATCATAATCCCCATACAGTCCAGCTAATAGTTTAGTTATACTTGATATATTCTTATCAGTTGTTCTACCCAAACAAATGATGTTACATTAATATAATTGTTATTATATTTTCTTGGACATCAATAGATATTCACGTCTATTCTCGTGTATGATTCCATTACCATTTTTCATTTATAAAATCCTTCACAAATAAAATTCTTCTGAAATATTTGTCACCATAATTGCAATTCTTACAATTCGCCTCGTAAAACTCGAAAGTAAAGATTCTTGCAAAATATTTGTAGGAAAACAAATTTCTATAAATAGAATTTATCACATCATTCACGTGAGTGGTCAATCAATGTTTCTTCTTGTTTGACGTATTCTCTACGAACTTCTAAATTATTTATTAGTATTATAGAATTCAGTTTCAATAAATGTGTTTCTTTAATCATATTTCATTAGAGCTGCAATAATTGCCGTTTTTTTAATAGCCAGCTTTATGAAAGCTTCTATCAATAAATTCTTCGTTGTCGTGTCGAAATAATGTACCTGTATAGCTCATTCTTCCTACTAAAAACAGCAGCTAAATTCCCCAAAACATTGTAACTTCCTTGAAAACACACCTACCTATATGCTTTGAATATTAATAGAGCCAGACGATAAGTTTTCCAGTTATTCGAACAATGTAACTGCGTAACGTAGTTCTCGAGGGAATTTAACGTGGCATATCGCATGTAAAAACTGTCCGTTTGAATTCCAAGAAAAAATCAATTTTTCCAACCGAGTGTACAGTTGTAATGGGAAATAAAGTGCCCTGCTGACGGACAAATGTCGACAGCACCAATCGAACTCGTGACTCTGCAATCGTAAGCCGAATAGCTAGAACACTAATTCACATTCACGCAAATTCCGTTATGTTCTAAATATAATAGTTAAGGATTCACCACGACAAATGCGCATTTTATCATATATCTAGTTAGTTTGGGTCAATAATGACCAATGCCAACAATGTTTAGACCTAGCTGAGCCCTTACTTATTAAACTCATGGTTAAAAATATTATCTCTGTTGTTTACTCCGGTTTACTTTATAGGCATTCCGCAGCTAATACTACACTGCATAATGTAGATATAATTCTCAGCACTTTAAAGACGATGGAGTATAATTTGCAATCAATTTGATTAATATTATCACATTGAGTAACCATCTAGAACCTTCCCTGGGCATCAGCAACCTCTGCATCGTCGATTGTGTCTAATCCAATGATTATTTTACATTTAGTGTTCTGTCAGATTAAAGACGACCTCACCTAACTTGGCGGTATAAATAAAGTATTATTCGATATTTTCAAAACACGTTTTTGTACATGGCTTCTCCTTACTAGTAGCAATTAGTAACTCGATGTTATTTCTAATACAGTATTATAATTTAAAAAATGACTTCTATATAACTAGAACTAAGTCAAAGATTATGCATGGAAATCTCAACATCTTTAACAGTATAACTCATCCGTGTAGCAGGCAAATGTCGCTGCGTTATACGAAACATTAGACATTCCACTCCATGGGGTTTCTTCTTCACTTTCAATATTCTGTTTGGTAGAAGAGATTGACAGTGCCGGGGTCGAGGACACTGGCGGTCTCAATCTGTCTCTCAATGTTTGCTATTTGTTTACTGTTTGCTATTTGTTCATCTTCGGGCCCTCTGCATTCTGGTCCCTATATGTGACCCAGTGCACTGCCTTCTTAATTTAAATTCTGCCTAAATTAAATGTTTCTTTCATCCTTCCGTCGTCAGTATATAAAATACTAAAAACTGGTCCCCCCCCCACTTCTTCTTCTTCTTCTTCTTCTTCTTCTTCTTCTTCTTCTTCTTCTTCTTCTTCTTCTTCTTCTTCTCTTATCTCTAACTTTTTGAAAGAAAGTCAGCAGATATTTCTAGTTCAGATTGTTATGAACTTTGCAGGAAACTCACACATGAAACTATCGTCTGCAGAGCATTGCAATAAAATTGCGTTTTCTTTACTCTTTTTCTTCGTCCTTTTGATAGAATCGAATGCAGTAAAATATATAGTCCGTTTCTAATTGCGTTACTTTCCGTTATTCAAATCGTTGCTTTCATTAATATTATATTTTATAGTCTTTGATTGAAAGCAAAATTATGCTTTTCAGTGATTCCACTTATTCATTTATATATTTATTTTTTAATATTTATTTATATTTTATACATTTTGTATTTATCTGATTACTGTTCTCTATAATGGATAATGTGTACTCGCAAAATTTTCTGTTATATAACATTTTAGTATAAATACTATCGTATATATATATATATATACATATATAAAATTAAGTATGTGTGTCTGTGTGTCTGTGTATTACCTATAGGGGCCTACATCTTATGACCGATTTTCATGAACCTTTACAGGCTAATAGATTAGTCATCTGTGAGTGTTTTCTATATATCAGCGTATCGTTGTTTTTATTCCGGAGTCATTCTGCAGAAAAAAATCGATAGGGGGTCACCTTTTTTTAGGTATCGAAATATAAGATTATTGGCTCTAGCTCCCACATTTTGTCACCGGTCTCGTTCCAATTTTAAAGCAAAATAGAATTTATCATTGCACATCCTGTAATGCCTTTCTATTTTGCATTTGTTGTTCAGGGACGGCGGGGAAACCACTTAAATATTCAAAAATACCACTTTTAGACTCAAATTTCCACCATTACGGCTCTAGCGCCCACATTAATCATCCTACTTTGTTCAAATGTTACACTACGCTAGAGCTGATTATTCCCCGTTATAAAGTGGCTTTACATTTTCGATTTTCTGTTCAGGAACGGCGTGGCAGCCGCTTAAATATTCGAAAATACCACCTTTGCGCTCAAATTTCCGCCTTTCCGGCTCTAGCTCCCACATTTTTCAACCAATTTCGTTCAAATTCGAAACCCCCGCTCCTCACACAAAAATAAATTTATTTGATTCAACTTTTATTCTTCGATAGAACCTATCATTAGCTCCCACATTTTTAAACCGATTTCGTTCAAATTCGAAACTTCGGCTCCACCTCACACATAAATCAATTTATTTGGTTCAACTTTTATAGTACCATAGAACCTATCATTGCACATCTTATAGTAGCTTTACACTTTGAATTCTTTGTTCAGGCACGGTGTGGCAGCCGATTAACTCTTCAAAATCCGATTGTTTCTACCTCCCATATGTTCCATACGATTTCACTCAACATTTCGCCATTTGTTACACCTTACGACGAATTTTCAAGACACTCGCAGTCGCTAAGATCAACACCTTTTCATCAAAGCAGATATTATTTTACCTACCCAGGCAATGCTGGATACTCCATAGATAAATAATAGGTGGTTATTTCATATGGTTTGACTTGAGGAGGAAATTCTGCACGAATCACCGTTTTTCAGGGCTTTGCAACTCATCCATAAGTATAAGAAATCGTGTGAATGATTGTAACTGTGTTGATACCTCCAGATATGCAGCTAAAACTATAATGTGTGCCCTCTTCTCATTGTTATGCGTCCCATTCTTCCAAATCTAAGACTTTCAAAAAAGCTAAATAAACAAGACTTTGAGAGTTCTTGCTATGCCCATGTTAGGAAAATCTCAAATCCTACATATTTCTCTATGCAGTCAACATTCAGGCACGCTAACACATATGACTTTTCATAAAACAATACGCCCCTTGGGTATGTTTTCAATATTTTCTCTATGCTACTACACGTGAAAAATCGTTAGTGTTATACCCATTATTTTCAGAAGTTAATTATACAAGTTTACACAATATAATGACTTTTTAAGGTTCATAAACTCATCCTTCTGGTGTCAGAAAACAAGGAGGCTGCATGAACCTTAATACAAACCCTTATAGTCTTAAACCTGGTGCCGTCTGTTTTATAATACTGAAAACTGAAAAAAAAGCATCTTACAGGTTTCAGCATAGATTTTAGTTACAAAGATTTTGCTTAAAACATTTCAATAAACCGTCACATATAGGAAAATACATCTTTCAATGATGCCCTGTCGGGCAATGAATGTTATAACAAAGAGTGTGAAGAGTGAACTTCGTAATCAAACGGCTATGATTGACACACGTTACTGATTGAACGATTAAAATATTGCTTCTCGAATTTAAATTAAACATTAGTGTACGCACTAACAGGTGGACTCGCGTGTCTTCGTGTGTGCGTGTACTCAAACTAACCTGAATCAAATTACACACAAACACACGCAGGCCACATTTATATACAAACACACACACACACACACACACACATATATATATACATAATTATATGTGCGTGTGTGTCTATATATATGTATGTGTGTGTGTCTATATATATATATATATATAAATATATATACAGAGAGAGAGAGTTAGATAGATAGATAGGTTGATGGATATGCTCACCTATACCTATGTTAATACAGGTGAGTATTTGAATGCAGTTCAAATTAAGTTATCTGACATTTGTGAATACATGCAATCAATGTATTTATGAATGGTGAAAACTTGCAAGTTTCTGAATAGCAAATTTTGAAACGAAAATTCTCTATATTTTTTTTATTAGAGCCTGTTTGGAACATTTGTTAGATGTGTTTATTTACATATTGGTTAATTTAATTCATTATACTATAATATTTATATTTTCTACCTGGGAGACAATTTAGAGGTGTATGTGTGTGCCTGGTGTGTAAATCAGGGTGCGTATGAATAAACATATGTATATATTTACATATATATATATATATATATATATATGAAAATATGTATGCAAATACACACACACACTCAACTATATATATATATATATATGTATGTATATATCTATACATATATATAAATATATATATATATATATATATATATATATATATATATATATATATATATGTGTGTGTGTGTGTGTGTGTGGGTGGGTATGTGTGTATGTGTATGTGTGTATCTTACCATGCTCTTCACCCAACCTAATGTGTCCTGAATAAAACAAATATTTTTGAAATTTAATTAATCATAATTACTCCTTTGTTATTTCCGCCAAACCTATGACATCGTTTTCCATTATATTGAATCTCTGCAAGCAAGCAACAGACCGCAGATATTTCCGGCTGAGTTTAACTTTGCCTTTCATCCTTACGGGGTCGATAAAATAACGCACTACTAATGAACTGGGGTCGAATTACTCGACTTTCGCCCCTCTCCCAAAAGTACTGGGCTTGTGCCTATAGTAGAAATCATTATTATTATCATTAATATAAATCATCGGCAAGAAGAGACATGTTTTTGGAAGCTCAGTGCGTTGTTGAATTTCAGTTGTGTTTTTCAAGTTGTATTTGCAACTTCTTGTTGTGAATGGGTCTTAAGACTTCCGTCTTTGCCCTTGTAAAGGAAAACTTTATAATATTTGGGCCTTTTCAGCCCATATATTTGAACTCTTTACTTTTGCCTTAAACACCCCCGCCCCTCCACACACACACACACACACACACACACACACACACACACACACACACACACACACACACACACACACATACACACACACACACACACACACACAAAATTGGACGAGGCACCACTCTCTTTCACTAATACTAAGTCTGTGACAGCGACTTGAAAGTTGAGAGGAGGGACAAAAACACAATTATGGACAAACCAAAATCAAATACAATTACAAATACAAGATGCAAAAAATGAACGAAATTAGCAAACCACCACAAACAACATGAACAAGAACAGCAACATCAATAACAATAAAACAAACGAAACAAATACAACTCCAATCTAATTGAAATCAACAACACCAACTCCAACAACGAATACACCAAGAACAACAACACCAACTGTAATAGTGAAAAGAGCAACTACGAAAAGAGCAACAACAACATGAACAACAACAGCACATTCGCAGCTGCGGCTGCAAAAACAAAAAAAAATTGACGAATAAGATAATACGGACAGGGACCAACATTTGGCCCATCCATGGAAGCTAATTAAGTGTGAAATATTTTGAGCCAACTTAACCATCACGGACGAAGTGTTAGCAGCAACCCAAATGAGGATTTTGTATTTCCGATGTATTTCGGTGCAGACCCGCAAAGCGGAACTCGCAAACAAAGCGATATCATCAAGGATGACATAGAACACAAAGCAAGGGCCGTACAGTTGCTGCTTAAATCAAAGGCTCTTGCTATCAAACGCTCGGTGGCACACTGTAGAACGGACTACAATGCAATGTACGCTTCCCACATGGGCAAAATAACTGTAAAGATCCGCATTCCCATAATCTCACCATGACTACACCTATCGTGGCCAACAGGATGCTTCGTCGACGATGATACCAACAGTAGACTCATAGGCATGAAAAAGACTCACAGAGAGGACTGCTCCGCGATGGATTTGGAGATTCTTCTCCAAATAAAACTAGAACAGCTTAATACCATCACGGACCACATGTGCGTTCAAGACGGGGTGTGACGATGCCATTGATTACTAAGGGCAGAAGGCCACACTGCTTCCGCTGCGGTGATGTAACACATCTGTCAGCCTTCTGCCCTCAGCTCAAAAATGCAAGGCTCCGTAAACCTTCATTGCTGTCAACGATAGTGCCAGGAGAGAACGCTCCACAACACCGACACCGGCAGCCCCACCGACAGTAGCACTGCATCACAGAACTGGCAGTACTGCCGTTTTGTTGCAAGTTGGTGTAGAGCACTTCGAGGAGATTGGTGAACAAGTCTGGTATATCTACATAAAGCTCGTAGGGCAGACCATCCGAACCGCGTGCAGCCGACTGACGCATCCCTAATTTTGGATGGTTATCGGCTTTTTGAGGCCCTTACCATCGGCCGTCGAGAGACAGAGTAGGCCGTCCAGGTAGGGAACAAAGTCCGGCACCGTCTCCAAACCGCCACTTCTCCGAACATCCGAGCAAAGTGCTGGCAAAAGGCCTCAAACATCTGCCTGGAATCCTTCGGCTCACGTCCATCCCTGTCCGTCAAAGACCGAATTGTGGTGTTGTTACCTCGCTGTGCCTCTGCTACATAAGGCCATCGAACAGCTTTGGTTCCCTCATATGTTAGAGTATGTTCCTTAGCTCTGAAAATGCAGCCTTCTGTTTCGCATTCTCTAACTCTACTTCTTTACAGAGGATCCGTTATTCAGGAATTCTCGGAACACCAGTTTAATAACGACAAATTTACTCATATTCATACTTCACGCAAAATTCCTAATTATTTTTAAAATGATTTGAAAATTATAAGCAGTTCCTACATTATAAATGTGGTAAAAAATGGTTAATATTCGAAAATATTAATAGAGCAAACATTTACGAGCTTATAAGTTATATTGATTTTTTATTTGCTCTTGTGGTATAATAATTGTAATAAATTTGGAAAAATAAAATATTCTGATAATCAACTTTTCAGAATAAATTTGATAAGAAAAATAGCAAATACAGACTTTAACAATGGTGATATTAATGAAGTGTTAAACACACACACTAATATGTATATGAAATGAAAACATGAAGATGTCAAAGAATAAGAGGGTAAATTGACCTTAATTTTGTATTCTACCTCTGTCACTATATGAAATCAACGAATTGCCTGCCTGTATGAACCTCAAATCATATTTATTGTCTATTTTCTCTAACCTCCGCTTCAGATTGCGTAGAAATCTTACTAAGGTGTATATATGCATGTATATATGCATGTATATATGCATGTATATATGTATGTATATATGTATGTAAGTGTATATATATATATATATATATATATATATATATATATATATATATATATATATATATATATATATATATATATATATATATAGTCAATTGAATAAAGTTGGTTGATTGAAAATCTGCCGAATTTTTCTTAACAGTTGTAAAGCACTCCACGATTTTTATCCATTCTAATAATAAACAAGAAATCGGTCATTTGTACCTCCCTATGTCTTATAAATTTTGTGTAAACAAGAATAAAAAAATTCAGAGCGTTTATTAATAATTTTATGTCGGTATTTTATGTATTTATGATGAGTAGAATCTCTGTAGTACAGAGGTCACACCCTCTAGATATTTATATATGGAAAAGCATGTGCGAGTTTTGACCAAGAAAAGGAGTATAATAAAAAAAGGAAAACTAGACTAACAGTCCATACATGCCTCACTATAAATCAAGCGATCAATCTGGTAACTTGATACCCTAACAAGTTCAAAAGCATCAACGCAAATTGGAATATCTAACCCCTGCAGGTTTACTGCTCGTTTGACCGGTAACATATCAATGGATATTTACATCTTGTTTGGATGGTTGTTTGAAGAGAACACGCAGGCCAGTTGTTATACAATCTGAAATACGTATAACAAAATAAATAGGATGTACAAATGAAACTCTTTCTCGTTTATTATTATTATTATTATTAATATACATAGAGAGAGAGATGTAAATACACACACACGCATACATATACACACACACACATATATATATATATATATATATATATATATATATATATATATATATATATATATATATATATATATATATATATATATAACATAGGAATTGTGGTAAGGAACCAGATGGACCATAACGCACCAGAGTACTCAATACTTAGGGTAGTAGAGTGGGAAATAGGAAAAAGTATGACCCCGACGGCAGAGCTCAAGCGGTTTCGACGGCTATTTCTAGACTAAATTAGAAATTTTAGCACGGTGAATAAATAGCCGAACTTTTCAAGGGGGTACTTCCTTATATGGGAAGATTGTAGTTGTTAAGAGGATTGGTTAAAATTTGTTGTAAACACAAATAAGTCTATCATGGCATTTGGTGGGAGGTAGGGGTGGCTGAACTTGCCTGTAGAACAATAGGGGACGGAGTGGAGCGGTCAAACGTTGAAAGAGATATGTATACAGCAGATTCTAAGGATGAGGTATGAAGTGGAGGAGGGAGGTTATGGAATAGGTAAATCGAATGAGAGTAGGAGAGAATAAAAGATAATAGAAATAAATAAAAATATATATTAGATAGTGAGAAATGAATAAAAAAAATACAATGCTATCATACAATAACAGGTTAATAAGTTGAGAATAGAAAAAAAACTTGTAGAAATTGAGTAGTACCAGAACTGATACAGAATTAAAGGGGTTTAACACGTCTGCTATAAGTAGTTAGTAAAACGTATTCCGTCAATTCTATCTTAAAATTACAGGGGTGGTGGAACTGATGCTAGAGAGGCCCGATGGGCTGCATCGGGGTAGGCGAAGGGGAAAAAGCAGACGAGGAAGAAAATAGGGGGTGGAAGGAAGTGATAGGATGAGACCGTGGGAAGTGGAAGACAAAGAGGAAAAGAAAAGAAAAGCATTTGTAATGTTTCCTCCGAGCATAAGTTACACGGACGGCGTCCTCCCGTGTAATAGTTAGTTTGGACAGTAAGCTCCAAGTGAGATTGTAGGTTATATTATTATCTTGGAGGTCCCAGATGTGGTCCGAAAGTGTAGTGGCATGTCGCCGGACCGGGTTTCGGAAATATGTCGGTGTTGGTAGAGCCGGGTCTTGAAGTCACCAGAAATAGCCGTCGAAACGGCTTGAGCTCTGCCGTCGGGGTCATACTTTTTCCTATATATATATATATATATATATATATATATATATTCATAAATGCATTATATGTTATTTGATTTGTTCGAATATTTCACTACCTGATAAATGGTAAAATTTAGAATTGTATTTGGCAAATAACTAGCCTTGGTGTTGATGTAAAAATCTTTATTTTCACTCGGGAGACAACCGGGTGGGAAATTTCTCTACGAAGAATGTTCTATTTTCTTTCTTGTAATCACACTAACGAGGAAATTATAGTATGCCACCACAAGGCGACACGAACATTTTTCACCTTCGTATTCAGCTAAATGATTTGCCAATTTTCGAGGTAAAATCACTATAAAACTGTTCGCGAATAATTACATAGACAATATTTATTTGGTAAGTATTGCCAACGTCAACATTCTCCTTGTTATATATTTATGTATATCTACTCGTATGAGTATAATCAGTAATATTCAGTTTTCTCATATGAAATGATAGACCAAACACGTAAGAAATGGTAGACTAACGACTACAACAATGGCTGAAAATTAACAATAGCAATATAGAATAAAATAAACTATTTCCTAGTTAGTCTTCATTTCATGTTGCATATAATATCATTGAAAAAGTCAAAAGTGTTGAAAATTGTGTATAGTTATAAAATTATTTGTATTACTATAGAAAACTTTGAAATTCCTATTAGTTTGGGTGTGTTTTTTAAACATATTAGGGTATCTTCTTTCCTAACATATATTTGAAATTAGAATGTTGTTGCGCTGTCCAAATGGCTTGTAATATCAAAGACTTGATTACTCCAAATTTCGTTCTGCATATTTCTTTAACTACATAAACCAACATTTCCAATACTGAAGATAAATTCAACAGCCTTAATATAAATCATCATTATAAACTATGCCAAGAGGAAATGGGCGAACATTCTATATATGCAAACAAAATAATTTACACAAAAATATTACTATCGCTTTCAGATGAAGAACATTCCAAGTGATTCCTTATCTTTAAAATGTTCGGTCGTGAACTAACACTTTTAATCAAAATGTTAACCGAGTGTAATTACAACTCCATGTGGTATGGGATGCCATAAAAAAGTATCTACATAGCGATGAATTCAGGTTGTATATTGCAACAACCCTAAGAACAAAATTACTCTAAAGTACATATATTTAATGAGTATTCAAGTTTTTGGCATGGTATTCGGTTTTGTAAATTGGACACCACACACACAGAGAAAGGATTTAGGGTGAACTTTAGAAGTTCATTAATATAACATTAGAATTGAGCTAAAGGCTGAAAGTACCTTTACAAGGATAATGACAAAATGCACAGATTCCTGGTCTCACGATTATTAAAACATGAATACGGTTCGGGTGGGATATTGTGTTCTTGAGCAACATAATTTGTTCCAAAGGGCTCAAGAGGTGAATGAGGTGAAACGACACTGAGTTCAAGCTGCACTGGAATTTGCTTTTCCCTTCAAAATTATCCGAGAGGGGAAGCTACCATGCATTAGACAATTGCGGGTCTTTTACAAAACACCTTACCTAGTCTTCCGCCTAGGACAGAAGCGTATAACGTAGAAGGCCAGATTCAGTGAATATCGAGAATCTGGCCTTTAGTGAAGAATGTCTTTTATAATTCATGTTCATGCTTGCCTCACACCTTAATTTGTGATTGTGCCGTAGGAAATCTTTAATTAAATATAAGGTGTCTTGGGTATGTAATTACGGTGCACTCATCCCACGCAAACCCTTAGGACGATTCTTGGCAATGGTAAATGACTCGAGGCCATGATGCCTGTCAGTGAGATTGAACT
The DNA here is from genome assembly GCA_964016885.1 of Eledone cirrhosa. NCBI lineage: Eukaryota > Metazoa > Mollusca > Cephalopoda > Octopoda > Eledonidae > Eledone > Eledone cirrhosa. Next base: position 333,296,115 of record OZ024742.1, on the reverse strand, counting down.
TATTATTGAGAAGCTCTGAGTGTAAATGCTTCTATAGCAATATCTAATTTCAAGTATCGTATCATCGATATTCCGCTTGAGCATATGAAGGACGTTGAGGATTGTGTCTGTTACTGACCAAACTTCATACCAGCAAGTTTTACTCGACTAGGAAACACTTCCGTAGTTTATGTTTCTATACATATATCTGTTTAGAGGACCACTACCTAGAGATGCTAAAGTGACAGAATCGGAAGAACGTCGGGTAGAATGTTTGCCTTATTCGTTCCATCTCTCTGTGCTGTGAGCTGAATTACCTTCAAGGTCAACTATGCCTTTCATCTGCTTGAAGAGGATAGATTAAGTAGCAATCAAAGACAGAGAACGATTGTTCCTATTTATCAGTTTCTCTCTCATCTCTCTCATCTCTTCTTCTATTTCTATTTGGATAAAATCAGCTGTGATCGGACCTGGAATGGCATAGACAGCGGCTCAAATACGGCTCCGTGAAAAGTTACTTGTTCATGGATATATATTTAGAGGTATTTTTAGCCAAATGTGAGGTAAAGTCAGTTTCAATAGCCTGAAAACCCTTAATTTTAAAGCAACATATACAGACACACAACACGTACTCAGTCAGCCCGATGGAGCATTTGTATGAATACGATCTTTTTGACCAGGACAGTATTGATTTTAAATTTTTTCTAGAATTACATAATATAATGTATCCGTAAATGTTTTATCAGTTATTAGTGTATGATTTGAGGGTTCTGTGGTTAATATTTCCAGCAGCTTGAATGAAAGATACATTCTAGCTTGTGAAACCCTCGTTTAAGCATGGACCCTTCTATTTTATGGAATATTTTGAAATAAAAATCCAATGTATACAAACTTTTAAATGTGAAGGGTGTTTGAGTGTGATGTTGATGTTATTTCTAGCAGAGAGGGCGAATGCGTAGAATTGGTTTTTGATCCAGCCTTCTTGCTGCTGTAGTTGCTGCACCATATTGTTCCTATGAAATTGCCAATGTCATCCATAGAAGTACAAACTAGTGTCATTTGACATGCTTAGTGGGTTAAATGGGGTGAGTGAAACGTATGTTAGAGGTGAAGTATTTTCCTTTAGAGCGAATTTTTCATAGAATTCTTCTTCTATCATTTGAAGTAGAATATATGAACGGAGCGAATTGCTGGGCTCAAATACAATTAATTAAAAGTAGATGAGAGTAGTTGCGGTTCATATATATAGTTGTGTTAAATACTATGTTTCATTTATTGTTGTAAACATTGTTCTTGTTGTTGAATCTTACGTCAGTTCTGATTTGCGGTTTGAGAGATGACATTTACCAACAAATCGTAACAAATTTCAAGTGCCCACAAATTAGGAATGGTTCGTCATAGAATGTGAAGAGCATCTTTAATAAAGGATTTAAGCTTGATATATTTCATTTGAATATCTACGACTGGGGATATTTAAACAGTTTTTAACTTAGCCGAAAATTCGCAAATTTCAACAGCTCCATGATCGACTGAGGAGATTTGAAAAGCGGACTAGAAAAGAGGATATTATTCCATGTTAAGCTCAGATTTACGAAGTGTGTCAGTTTTCAGAGTTAACAATGCCCTCTTGAAATTGAAATGCATATACATCCAATCACCACGCAGTAATCAACTTCCATTTCTGTCTACGATAATGATTCATACTGCTGCTGTTGTGACTAAGCAAATATATATATATATATGGTTAAATATATATATATATATATATATATATATATATATATATATATATATATATATATATATATATATATATATATATATATATATATATATATATATATATATATACATATACATATATATATACATATATATATATATATATATATACATATATATATATATATATATATATATATATATATATACATATATATATATATACATATATATATATATATATATATATATAGTAATAAGAATACATTTGAAGACTAAAATCCAAAGAGAGCTCGATAGGATAAATATATATATATATATAATAAATATATATATATATATATATATATTAGAAAGTGAGGTTTTTTTTACAAAATGAAAAATAACCGAGGTGTCCTACACGAGTGAAAGTATAAGGAAAAAGAGATGAAATCGAAAATGCAACTGAAGTCTTATTTTTTAAAAAAATATATATATTTATTTGGTTCCTTTACCGGTTTCGCAGTTCTTCTGCTTTTCAAAAGGTGAGTTGAGATGGAGGGTCTGTGGTTTTTCTCACATCTGGTTGGTCTCTGAATGTTACTTGTTTTAAATGGAAAAAGTGGCTCGAAATTCCAGGTTTTTTGAGAAGTAATTTGATTGGTTTATCAATAATTATAATAAATTTCGCGCCAGTTCGCGTTACAATAGTTCTTCAAATAAGAGAGGGGGGGGGGTTGTCACAGGTTGTTTTTTCATATATGAGTGTTTGAATTTCTTTTTACTTGAAAAAAGGAGGCTCACGAAGGCTTTTTTTTTGGTTGGTTATAAATGAAATTTGGCTGTCACGTGAACAAGTTTTTATTACATTTTTGCGCCCTTATTTGGAAAACTATTCTGTAGTCTTTATAGTGAATTTTATGATAATGGAGAGATAGTGGTCAAGATAAAAGGGATTGGGAGAAATGTTCTGGTTCAGTGAATATGGCCAGCTCGCCGGGGTGTCAGAGTTCAGATTTTCTATTGAGACTGAAGATATGTATGTTTATTTGTGTGCTTGTGTGTGTGTATGTGTGTGTGTGTGTGTGTGTGTGTGTGTGTGTGTGTGTGTGTGTATGTGTGTATTGGAAGATGATTCTATTAGTAGAGATGGGGGAAGGAGTTGTGTGTGTGTGTATATGGGTGTTATGTGTGTGTGTGCGAGTATGTTAAGATGGAGAGAATATATATTTTGTGTGTGTGTATATATATATGTGTGTAGGAAAGTGGTTCTATTAGTAGAAATGGGGAGGGAGTTGTAGGTGTGGGGGTTGTTATGTGTGTGTATGGGTGTTATGTGTGTGGGAGTATGGTTAGCATGTTAAGATGAAGAGAATATATATATATATATATATATATATATATATATATATATATATATATATTGTGTGTGTGTGTATGTGTGTGTGTAGGAAAGTGATTCCTTTAGTAGGAATATTTTTGAATGAACATATTTTCCTTACTTTTTCGTGTTTGCTGTTGTATTGCCAGTGCAAACGTATGTTAAGGTTTATTTAGTTCGGGTTTTTATTTTCTAAAGTAGAAGGTGTTATGTGTGTGTGTGTATGTCATATTGTGGTGTTGACATAATGTATATTAAACCTTATTTAATGTTGGTCTATATTTTTGAATAAACATATTTTCCTTATTTATTCGCATTTGTTCTGTTGTATTGTTAGCGCAAAGGTAAGATGGGAAGACTTGGAATTTGGGTGTCTTATTACTTGCGCAAATGTCTAGATATGCACTTAGTGGTATCTGTCTCGTGGTTGGATCTCGTAATTGTTGGCGATGAACTGTCATTCTGTTTCTGAGTGTGAGTTTAGTTTGTCCTATATAATCTTCATTGCATCCTTTACATTTAATGGCATAAATTAGATTTTTTGATGAGCAAGTGAAGTGATTTTTTACAGTAAAATTTTGTCCTGATTTAAATGTATACGTGTTGCCTTCAATGAGGTGAGTGCAGGTTCCACAATTAGAGCGACCACATTTTTTGATACTTGGTTGTGGGTTTGTGGTAGGTAATTTGGCATTGGTGAGTAATGTTTTCAGTGATTTTGGTTGTCTTTTGCTTTTGATTATTTTGTGTGTTTCAAGGGCTTTTTTCATTCTTGGGTTTTGTTTTAGTAGTGGGATGTTATTGTGAATAGTGTTGTAAGCTTCCGCATTTCTTGGGTTGTGTGTTGAGATATATGATAGAATATTGGACGTACCTTGAATTTGTTTCTGTTTCCGTAATTCATCAATGCCTATTGCTTTAGCCCTTTCCATTCCATTATTTATTAGTAATAGTGGGTACTCTCTCTCAAGTAGAATTTCCTTTAAATCTTGAAGTCTTTTCTTTCGCGTTTCATAATTGGAGACAGTTGTGCAAATTCTTCTTGCTAGGTTAAAAGGAATGTTCATCTTCATATATATATATATATATATATATATATATATATATATATATATATATATATATATATATATATATATATACATATATGTACATATATGTATATATACATTGATATATATATATAAGGCGTAAAACTAATAATATATTTCTTCATTGTACTGTTAGTTGTGTTATCTCTGTTTGCTTTCTGTATAGAAAACAGCTTGTAAGCGTAGGCTGAAGCCTATATATATGTAGGCAAATAATGTGTCTATATTCCAGAAAGAGAAATATTTATATTTTGATTTCGCGTCTATCGCAGAACGATACAAGAGCCAGTTCGAATGTATAAAGAGCTGGAGTTTCTTGTTACAGAAGGAATGAAGATATGTTAAATTGAAACTTCATTAATATATATATATATATATATATATATATATATATATAGAGAGAGAGAGAGAGAGAGGGAGAGAGTGAGAGAGATAAAGAGAGAGATAGTATGGGGTTAATCGAACAGGGTTGTGTGGACCACATTATGGCCTGTCGGTTGTGAAGCAGATAAAAATAAGAGCTCATCGACTAGTATATATGATGCAAGACGGAGCATTATATATTAATAAAAAAACAGAGGCCATATCCAGTTTATTCAGATTTATTTAAAAGTCCATTATACATATTTCGCTGGCAACTATGATAGTCTGAGGTCTTCTGACGGTAAAACTCCTTAAAACAATACAAGTTCCTAAAAAAACTAAAGAACAAACCCCTTTAAATTTTGGAAAATACAATCCAATCATTTTATTTATTTGATAAAGGAAGCCGGCCGGACGCGTGGTGTTTTTTTCTGACGGCGATTGAATTTGCAAAAATGAATTAAAAGCTGTCGCATTGAATTGAATTTGTAGATGACATTTGTTTGACTGCCGAAGATAGTCATACAACATGGTGTATTGTCGCCCTGGAATGGGTAATTGGTTCAAACGCGTGTGAATGGAACCCACACCACTTATTTTCACAATAAGTGTGCTAGCTAAACACACAAACCTCCCCCGCCCCATTTTCTCTATTAAATATAGACGCTATAAGTTAATAGCAATGTGCATAAGGACGATCATGTGAGTTTAGAAGATGGCGATTGTGATTTGAAAATAGAATTGAATTGAATTAATGGCTTTTGCTACCCATTTTTCGTTCTTAGGGTTCATAGACCGTGTTCTTCTTTGCAGTAGTCAAACGTAAAGCAAGGCCATTAATGCAATTCTATTTTAATATATATATATATATATATAACATTTAAACACATTTTTTTTGTATCATCTTCATTCTAACTTATTATTATTTATTTACTATTTTTTCTGTTTCTTTGTCTTTATCTTTTTTCCTTTTCTCTTTTCTTTTTTCTCCGTTCTTTTTCTCTCTACCTTTTCTTTTTGACTTTTTCTTTCTTTATTACTGATGTTGTAATTTGAATTTCCTAGTATATTACAAACGCAGTGTATAATTTTAATCAGTTTCTCATGATTTTTTAAAGCATACATTGTATTTAAAATTGAGTGACACAACATCAAGTGATTAGCAATTTTTAGACAACTTAATCAATGAAACAATTGTTAATACTGTAATTAAAACACTTTTTGTACTGTTGGCCATGTTATTCTTCACTCTTTCACTATATATATATATATATATATATATATATATAAGTTTATCCCGGGTTCAATCGGGGGGTAACCACAGTAATTAAGGTACTCAATACATAGCAGAGTATAAATATTTTATATATAAATGGCTTATACATGTCTAGAACGGTTTCATTCGGGAGAAATCATCAGGAAGCCTTGTATATATATAATTGTTTCTACTTTTGGCACAAGGCCAGCAATTATCCCAGTGCATTACTGGTACTTTATTTTAGCGACCCCGTAAGGATGAAAGGCAAAGTTAACTTCGACGGGATTTGAACACAATCCGTAAATGGACGTAACTGTGCTGCAAAGCATGGCGTCCGACCCTCTACCGATACTGCCAATCCACCGCCCTTTATATATATATGTGTGTTTCTACTTTTGGCACAAGGCCAGTAATTACCCAGTACATTACTGGTACTTTACTTTATCGACCCCGTAAGGAGGAAAGGCTAAGTTAACCTCGGCGGGATTTGAACTCATACTGAAAAGGTACGTAACTATGCTAGAAAGCATGGCGTCCAACCCTCTACCGATACTGCAAATTCACCGCCCTTTATATATATAATGGTACTTGATTATACTGGACTCGACCTGGACTGAGTGCTCTTACCCTTGGATATTTCTACCAAACTTATTCTACAGGGTATATATATATATATATATATATATATATATATATATATATATATATGTGTGTGTGTGTGTGTGTGTGTGTATGTGTGTGAGAGTGTTTGTATGTGTGTATGTGTGTGTGCGCGTATTACGGGCCTCTATGAAGATTTAACCTATAATACTTTATACTGACAACATTTATCAAACCGAAATCGCCTATTTGCTAAGTGAACGCCTTAAAAACAAAGCCTTGTCCGCAACTATGTGTGTGTGTGTTTGAATGTAACTATGTAGGTAGGTATATATGTGGTGTTTATACATTTAGAAATAGAATGAGAGCGATTCTTAGATAGTGGCAGTGAATCGAGATGTGACACTGTGACTATAGTACATAGTAGCTGGTTTTGGAGTATTGAATTAGATAGTAGAAATACATAAGAAAAATATCACTTTTCTGAAAAGCAACTCGACATTCCAGCTTCTACAGGAACACCTGTTTATTTTCTTTGGTTTTCTTTAAATATCCTTCTAGTGAGAATTTAAACTTTTCTGTTATTGTATTTTTCAGAGAAATTGGAGTGCCGAAATTCCGATTATAGATCTCATATCAAATTCCGTCTTCTGACCAGGTGGTCCGAAGTGTGTTAATTGATTTATAGAGAAAACCTCAAGGATTTTTCATTCGTATTTTCGTGCAACAGTCATCGACCCTCAAAGAAAAGAAGATTTAAAAAATAGTCTATTAAATAAGATATAAAGTGTAAAACAGCTAGAAGTCAAATAATTCGACATTAGTTAATCTATTCCTGTACAATAACTGAAACACCAATAGCGGGCGATAATTCAGCTATAAGATGAATTCTTGTAATATAAGTGGTGGTTACAGTCATCCCATTGAACAAATATGACACGATAAAAAATTTCATTTTTGTATTTTTTTCCTATTTAAGTGAAGAGTAAAAATCTGTTAAACAAGAAACTTTGTTTATGGTTTTATACGAGCGTGTTCTAAGTAGGTGATTATAGAGAATCTACCTTTAAATAAAACAAGAGAATCAAGCTGAAATCGATCTCTCGATTCCTTTGTTAGTAACTTTGTGCAATAAATCATTTTCAAGAGCCCTAACAATATTTTGTAATATCGCATTTACTTCTAACTAGAAAGGCAGTCGCATATCTGTTTATGAACATACATATTATTTTGTATGAATTTTCAATTTGATTTCAACTTTTGGAGTTAGACGAGTTGCAGGTCGAATCAAGATATATTTGTTTTATTCTGAAACGCAATGCTACGTGATTTAAAAACAGCCAAATCGTAAACCCAGGCGCGGGAAGCAACACACACAAATGTGTGTGTGCGTATATATCTTTATCTCTAAATATCTATCTATTTGTCAATCAGCCTATCACTCTCTCTCTCTCTCTTTCTCTCTCTCTCTCTCTCCATATATATATATATATATATATATATATGATATATGGAGAATAGAAATGGTTGTGTAGTTGCTATTTAAGGTAACTTAAAATGCAGTGGGAATACGAAGAAAGCAAGAACGGCGGGGGGTTCCTTATCAGTTGTCTACTGGGGTCTCGGATATTTCTACGCTTGAAAGACAATATACCCCGCCCCAGGGCGTCTATAACTGGATCAATTATTGGGAAAACGGATGAATGAGGGAAGGAAAACAAAGGGGAAGAAAAGATAAAACAGCAACAAAACAGCGAAAAAAACAACAAACCGAGCAATGTGCGAGCAACTATAGGTAGAAGACCACTCGATAAGAGAACTTAAGTTCAAGACTGAGTGGTCGAGAGGAAAGAGACATACGTCCGATCGCCGCAGTTGTAAGTGAGAAGGGAACTGCTAAACGGTCAGGTGAGGGGGTGAAAGTGAGAGGGAGAAAGGGAGAGGAAGAAAGTGGGGTAAGAGTAGATAGGGAGAAAGGGAGTGGAGGAAAGATGGTTTGTGAGTATATATATATATATATATATATATATATATGGGAGGGGGTATTGATAATCAGTGTTGTTTGATCCAATAAATCAACAAAACAATGATGTAATGAGACAGAACCACTTGAGGTCAGGCATGTCACAAGATATTAGACATCAGATGGAGTACCAATATTAAGAAGTAAATGGATGGGATATTCAACATCAATTTAGTCCATAACATCATCCAGTTGTACACATTTCGAAGGTACAGAAAGGTTATTATTGAACTGTTATTTAATACCTTTTCGTCAGGGAGGAAGGTCGACACACCATTTGTCTGACAACCTCCACAGCATAACATGGCATATCATATTCCAAAACTTCTACTGCATGAAGATGACATGTAGGAAAATTTATAGGCGATTTTTCATAGTTCTCAACACCTTAAGTAATATGTTTAAGCCAAATTACATGAGGACATACGTGAAATACGAATGAGCATATGATAGATTCGACTTGCTTTGATAAAACTACTATTTTACACGTTGAACCTCAAACTTTTACTGTCCAATCATATATTCAGTTTGACAACATCACTATCTAAGCTAGTGGCTGCAATTTCAATTTCATGTGCAATCATCAGTGTAGTGACACGATTCTGTTTACTAGGGCTGATAGATCTCATGTTATTACGAGGAAGAGGTGCGAGTCATGCATTGAACCATATGCAATTAGAATTTTGTGCTGTAGCCGATTATAAACTCGACTACAAAAAGTGACTATCATTGATCCGTTCTTCATTTATATATTACACTCCCGTAAATCATACTGGCATAGAATTTGTTTCCTTAATTTATATTTTGGCTTATCATATACGAATTCTGGTCCCTATGGAATAATTATTTCTTCACAGTCAAATTATAATGATATGGCCTGTAATACTGTGTAACAATGTTTGGAACCATTTCCCGAGAATGGGAACAAGGATCATGACAGAATGGGATATATTCTGAGACTGGCAACCTAGTTTGAATATTACAACGTAGTGGACTTTGGTGAAAGGATTCTGCTAAAGAGATCCAATACGAAGAGATGATTTAAAACCGACCAATGAAAATTAGGTTCACGAAAAATTAGGTGCTGGCATCATGAGAGTGAGCTCATTCCCGAGGGAGAAGGGGGGTGAATGAAGATTGACAGAGATGGACGGTAAACTTGAACTCTCTGTTTGGAACCTGATTTTGGATTTCGAGTCACACACACAGACACATATGCACATATATATATATGTGTTGATTATATATAAACATGTCGAACGAATATGCCTCACATACATCATATACTGCGATTCTGTTTTTTTCTCTCTCTCTCTCTTGCTGCTCCCTCGCTCTCTCTGTTTCTCCTGCTTTCTTTCGCCCCCTCTGTCATGTCAGTTAACTCTTCCTCACACTTCCACTCACTCACTCACTGTTTCTCCTCTTCTCACTTCACCCCGTTCGCGACGAAATCATTTTCTCTCTCTCACATTTGAATTCGGTGCTGAAAGGTCTTTTTTCCAAGCGCTCATATATTCACCTAGCTTATGCTAACAGAATAACTATGAAGCTTGTCTCCTTCGTTCTACGGTTAGCTATCCTCTTTGTTGTTATCTTGTCTCACTCGCTTTACGCGTTTTAATTGTCCTAATAACTTAATTTAGTTATTATTGCACCGACGTGAGGTATATGATTTTTAATGCAATGAAATATCTATGATCGTCGGCAAATCACTGATGAGGGACTTATTTTATTACATGTTATCCATGTGCAACCAGCAGTATTCTTCTCCACATTTTTTCATATATATATATATATATATATATATATATATATATATATATATATATATATATATATATATATAACGAAGGAGTTGTGGTAAGGAACCATAGAGTGGGTAATAGGAAAATGTATGACCCCGACGGCAGAGCTCAAGTCATTTCGACGGCTATTTCTCGACTCTAGAGTCAGTAATAGCCGTCAACACGGCTTGAGCTCTGCCGTCGTGGTCATACATTTTCCTATATACATATATATATATATATATATATATATATATATATATATATATATATAGTTTAGCGGGTTTTTTTATATGAAATCGTGTGTCGAAACAGATATTGTTATATTTGGGGAGGGTCATATTTGCGTAATATTGCCAGAATTAATAACAGAACACACTCACTGTTTGGTTGGTTTTCGCTTCTCGCTGTCTTTTATATCTGCGATCTAACTTACTCGGTCCTCAATGTTGCCATTGACTGACCGGCGGTCAAAAATAATACAGATACAATACAGACACAAACACATATATATAGTTTACATAATTTACATAAATCTTTCGTTGCACATCTGCAACATCGTCAGTGGTGTTATATTCATTGTTCCTCCTGTTGTGTTGTATGTCTACGCCATTTTTTATTCAGTCTGACTATATATTTATTTATTTATTTGCTTGTTTGTTTATCTTATTTTATAAAATAAGATAGATAAATACATACACAAGCACAATAACAACAAGCACATAAACACACACTAGTCACCCAGCAGATACAACACTATACACACTAGTCACACATCACACATAACACTATACACACACGCAAACGCATGCGCAAAGAAGACAAAATAAAATAAGATAAACAAACAAGCAAATAAATAAATAAATATATAGACAGACTGAATAAAAAATGGCGTTGACATACAACACAACAGGAGGAACAATGAATATAACACCACTGACGATGTTGCAGATGTGCAACGAAAGATTTATGTAAATTATGTAAACTATATATATGTGTTTGTGTCTATATTGTATCTGTATTATTT
>OZ024742.1:333272408-333279908 GCA_964016885.1 Eledone cirrhosa | reverse complement strand
GTAAAATTTAATTCACAGTGAAGTAGACCTTCTCTACCTGATGTATCGAGTAACATATTTTAAGCTTGGTAATTTCTCATTCTTCAGCGGCTCACTGTTGGACTATACACGAAACCATACACACCATATATATATATATATATATATATATATATATACGCATGTATGCACAGGAATTAAAACTTATATTTATCTAGCGTACCTCCTTTAAAGGAAGTGGGCATTTATCACAAAAAAAGACTAAATAAATATCGAAGTTAGAAATGTGTAGTAATGCCTATATGTCTACATGATAAATAGGTTACAGAAATAAACATTTCGCATAAATCACTCAATACTAATACATGATTATATACTAATATAGTAGAACTTGGTATTTCCCAACACCATTTACACACACACAAACACACACACGTACACACACATACACACACACACACATACAAACAAACACACACACACATACACACACATACACACACACACACACACATATATATATATATATATATATATATATATATATATATATATATATATATATATATATATATATATATATATATATATATATATAAAGCCAAGAGGAGGGCGGAACAAAAACAATCCAGAGAAAAAAGCACATAATTTCGGTCTTCAGTCGGCTACTGTTCTGGGTTTTAGGTTGAGTTTCGGCAGTAAAGGCCATACTGAAAATAAATCCAGAATACTACATTAACCAATAAAAAATGACTAGCGACTACCCGGAAATACAATACAAGTTGAGATGGCCGTAACTAGGGAAAATAGATCGGTTCCTCGCCAGAAACTAAGGGATGATACGAACGAAGAAAAGTCAAAAAGAGGAGAAACCAGAAGATACAAAGGCATACATAGGAACTAACAAATGAAACAATCAACATTACAGCTGTTTGATTAATTAATCGAAGCAGGCTTAGTCTTCAATACAAACAACACGAAAACGAAACAGGAAAAAACGCTCTAAGAAACTGGACCGAGTGCCCGTCAACAAGAACCTTTAAACCTTAGGGTAGACTTGTGGGAAACGACTGCCCAAATAGTAATATATAGGCTGGAAAGAAGGGGAGACAATTCGGATGGCGAGGGCAATAGACATATCATAACGTGAATAAATCAAATCAAGGATTAAAAATAACTGTGTAGCGATAAATAATGCAATATATCAAGTGATATAAATATTTATTACATATTTGGGATTCATTGTCGCCAAAACTGTATTTTTGGTCTACCTTTCTAAGACAGTTATGACTTCATTATTTCATTATTTCATCCATTCTGGCCCTTTACTGACTGAGTTCAAATCCCGCCGAGGTTAACTTTGCCTTTCATCCTAACGGGGTCGATAAAATAAAGTACCAGTAATGCACTGGGTAATTGCTGGCCTTGTGCCAAAAGTAGAAACAATTATTTCATGATGATACATAATGTGAGTGCTTCGTTCTTTTAATAACATTATTTCAACTGCAGCTGAGGAGTATATGGCTGTGCAATACAGTATAACACATTTGATCATCCTCCAGGAGTTATTCAGTTCCTTGAATGAAACTCATTATTTATTCACAGAAGTTAATGGCTGGAATATAGAGTATAGTGATGGACATTGAATACGGGAGAGAGGTTTATAGGCATCATCTCGATGCACGGCGTGTCTTCGGCATATTACCCCCGGGGAAAATATGATATGCCAGATTTGAACACTGCCTATTATTTCCAGAGAAGAAGGGGGGAAAATGTTAAATAACGAACAAGAGTTGATGCCAGTACTCAACTAAAATTATATATATACCTCGTAATGAAATGAGGCAAATGTGATGTCACCTGGATTTGAGCACAGAACGCAAAGGCCTGAAATGAATGCAATTCATCCATCGTTCTGATTCCAATTCTCTACCTGTAACCACCGTAGAAAACATGAAATTATCAGAATAACCTGGAGTTTGGGAAATGCTTGAGAATCTCAATATAATTAGGACATGATTGAGATATTCCCGGTTTCGCCATACTTGGGTCAGAAAAAATTGTTAATTGTTAAACTATAATTGTCAAAATGGTAGAATATATCAATTTTATGACTACATATTTCTGGCAATGAAATCAAAAGGATCATTCTTGATCTCCCCAATACTGTGTATAATGCTTACACTTTCATATATGATACGCAATATGTCGGTTCGTCGTTTCGATGTCATATTTGAAAATATGTAGAAAATACGTAGATGAACATAGATGTACGAAATGAGTTGAAGGAGGAGTGAAACTACTTAGTTGAATGGTAGGGAGGAATTTAGAATATTATGGACGCAACGCATGCAAACGAATATTCTCACAAACTTACATACATGCAAGCAATTTCAGCGGGACCTGTCAGTATCAACCGTCTCCAATTGATCCGAACGAATTTCCAAGTGAGTCCAGCTGCGTTCATGGATGTCATCCAACCATCTTGCTTGCACCCGGGTCTTTTATCGGCTGGTTTTACCCATAGAATCTGCCCAGCGATACTTCCTAGGACATTCTAATCCCATTTACGTAGCTTCGTAGCTATTATATGTCAATTTGAGAAGTAATGAATTTTCTCACGAGAAATGTAACTTCAAAGAGCGTTCTTAGGTACCCCATTTTGGCCGCTTGTATTCATGATCGTATTTTATCGGTCATTACTCAAGACACATAACAATATGTAAGGGTTGGTAGAAATACCAAACTGAAGATATATTTTGTTATTACACCTATACCCTTCTTCTGGTGACCGAAATCTGAAACTGGAGCATTACCGAACCAGCTCCTGCATTCCTGCAACTCTTGCATTACCGAACCAGCTCCTGCAATTCCTGCTTTCCATCACTCGTTATCACAAACAAAAAGAGCTATCTATCGATTCTTTACCGCTGCATAATCTTTCACAACTGGTCGAAACAAGTATACCTCTCTTGACAATATTCCCAAGATTTAGAACAAGAAATCCATGGGTAACAAAGAAAGTCGGAAAACACAGTGAATATATCATGCAGGAATACATAAGAAATATATTATTTCCTCGGATACCGGATCTAAGCCCAGAAATGTAATAAAACTCTGTTAATATTGCTCGAACGCCTCGAACTAAAAACTTGGAATTAATTTGGGATACCCAGATGTGTAAGCCTATTTAGACTAAAGTCTGTCAAAACAGAAGAGAGATGTTCCTCAATACCTAAGATTATTTGTGTACAACTAATCTTTAAGATCAGAATTAAAGTAAAAGTTACAAAAGTTTAAATTACGGAAATTTCCCAGGAAATATGGATCTTGTTATCTGAATATATTCAAAGAAAACGCTATTAAGAACTCGTAAATTATGATGTAAAATATTAAGATTTCTCTATTTTCAGAGTGTATCTAATTACGTGAAGGCTCGTGTATGTTACACACACACACACACACACACACACATATATATATATATATATATTATATATTATATAAAATTAATTATAGTCCTTATTTTCATATCACCATAATCGATAACCGGCTTATTTGTTATAATGCACAGTAATATATATATATATATATATATATATATATATATATATATTACTGTACATTATAACAAATACGCCGGTTATCGATTATGGTGATATGAAAATAAGGACTATAATTAATTTTATATAATATATAATCTCATATAATATATAATATAAACTTTAATGTGTTATTTTAATATATATATATATATATATATATATATATATATATATATATATAATTATATATATATAACTCTAGCTATATATAAATATATTTATATGGTGGGTATATATTATCCAGTTACATATTCATATATATATATATTAAATATGTGCGTATTAATATATAATTTCAGACAACATTTTTCCGAAGACTTTCATGCAATATATTCACTGAAAACGAGCGTTCGAACAATAAAGTCTGATCTTGCCGTTCTTTATATACCTGAGCAACTCTCAAAATTGATACTTCTTCCAGGACAAGAGGACATACCACCAAAAATGAGTTCGGTTGTTAGTTTTTTGTTGATGTCACTATTGTGGTAGTGTTAATAGAAATAATGATTGTAGTGATATGAAATTCGTGTAAATTCGCACAAGGCCAGCAATTATCCCAGTGTATTACTGGTACTTTATTTTATCCGCTCTGTAAGGATGAAAGGCAAATTTAACCTCGGCCTGATTTGAACTCAGAATGGCAAGGGTCGTAACTCTATGCTTGTCGTCCGACCCTCTAACGATACTGCCAATCCACTGCCCCGTGTTGAAGATAATGTTAGAAGAAAGTGATATGATGATGATTGAATTGGTAATAAGTGTCAGCTTACGAGAGTAGAGAGCATGCAGCTAAATTAATAAGAAGGCACTAGATGTGAAGTTCATGGAATAAAAATAAAGAACTGAATACGTATACTCAATAACGCAGATCTTCTGTCTATCCTGTTCCTCTCACAAGAGATCAGCTGATTTTCTTTTAGTGTTTTTCCATGTGGGTCAGAGAATATACATCGCCTTTTAATGGGCTTCTCAGACAGAAGAATGTATTCTAAAATACGTATAACTGCAGCATGGCCGAATACGCTAAAAGCAACCAATAGCCATTTAGCAGTAATCAATAAGAGAGTTGATTAAATTCACTAATAATGATTCCACCAAACCACCACCTTGTACGGGTATATATTTATCGACGCGAAAAAGATGAATGGAAATATTCAACGTAGAGTGCAGATAATCGGAAGAAAGGCACCATGGATATCCGTGCGGAACAAAGTAATGTGTACACAAACAGTTAAGCTACTCCAACATACCTGATCCCAACATTACAGTGTAAATATCAATATTATACTGGAATCAATACAACTAACCGTATCATTAATTTCCAGTGCGTTCCCTAATGTCAGATATTAATTCCATTAGGGATATTGAATATTTGAAAAAGAATTGTATTATATAAATGTGTGTCCAGAAATAATCACCTTTTAATACGTTACAAATATCTTATGGTAATGAGTAAGTTGTTATACATATATATATATATATATATATATATATATATATATATATATATGTATGTATATATATATATATGTATATATATATATATATGTATATATATATATATATACATATATATATATATGTACTGGTCTACGATGTAAAGACTACGAGAAGCCAGTAAAATATCAAAAAATAAAACAATACACCTTACGCTATCTGATGAGACTATGACATAGGGTTATTGTTTAACCACAGTGACAACTTCGAAATACTTATAATAGAAGTATGTAATAAAAAGAAGTTGTACGAAAATTACCGTCTCTCGTATTAATTATATATATAGAGAGAGAAACGCAAGAAAATATATGTAAAAATACTCATTATATGATATTCTGTTACCCCTAGATTCAATAATAGCTTAGTTTAATTTAATTTAACTTGAAATTCAAAAATAACTTCAACTATACAATTATGTGTAACCTTTCTCTCATAATGCGCCATGGAGGCCACCCAGAATATCTAATATGCTACCTATATATCTATCATCATATCATTTTTGTCGATATTTGGGCGTCGGGGAGGTGTGTTATTCCATTGACCGACAACATGTGATTCTTTGAGTACGACGTTGTTCATACTAAGTTTGGCTATGGACCTAGACTGCTTGGATATATCAATTAATTAATTAAGTTTCCCCTCTCTTGACTTTTTAAATATACTCGGTCACTAGTAACCTATTCAATTTGGAATTAGCAATAATACACGCATATATATATATACAAGTTGAGATTTGAAACTTCTACCGGATGTTTAGAAGTTCAATGCATCTGGGTTCACGTAGAGCTGTTATATACTATTTATAGAAAAAACAAACAAAGAATCAATATATACATACACATATGTGTGATCATATATATATATATATAGTAATAATAATAAATGTGAAGACTAAAATCCAAAGAAGGCTCAATAAGGATGAATATATATCGAATATATAAGAACCCTAGAGCAAATATTTATTAAAATAACAGATTAAAGTTTCAGCAAAGAATCGCTGCTTTCACCCTTAATGGGATCTTCTGAAACTCATATATATATATATATATGAAAAGTAAATAGGAATAAAAACATCTCGATTTCATTATTCTGTAGAATTTCAATGGAAATAAGATTCGAAAAAACATTCCATAGCTCACTCATAGAAGAATACCGAAAAAATATAATTATATAATTGTTTCTACTTTTGGTACAAGGCCAACAATTATCACAGTGTATTACTGGTACTTTATGTTATCGACCCAGAAATACCGAAAAAATATAATTATATAATGCTTTACACATGACAGTGCAAATGCAATCACTATACAAAAACCTTGCTTACATTAATCTCTATAACTAAACTCTTCCTATAAAGCAGACCAGTTGAGTACCTGACCCTTACCTGTAGCAATATTGGCAAATTACACAACGCAGGAATGAAACCCAACCTCGTGTGCTTTGTTGGTACAATATGGGCAATAAAGAAGATGATAAAAGAGCTAGAAACAGCCCATTAGTTCATGTTGGAGCAGCTCACTCGAAATAGAGGACCAATGTATAAAAACTAAATCGAAATAAAAACATCACAATTTCATTGTTCTCTATAAGTTCAATGTAAATAAGATTTAACAAAAACATTTGTAAAGCTCACTTATCAAGAATATTACAGAAACCAATGTAATTAAAATATGACAAGATATAAAACAGTCAGGATATGAAAAATGTTAGTTACATTACTTATTATAACTAATCTATTCCTATACAGCTGTTTCAAATTTCAGAGAACTACTATCGTTAATATTAACAAAGTAGAACTAATGGATTTGAAGACACATTTCCTTCAGTAGAGGTTGTTTTTAAATAGTACCACAATACCACCCACACACAAACACACACACAAATATATATATATACATATATATATATTTACTCGTTATTATAATGGAGCATTTCACTATTGATTTTGGTAAGCTCACTGCAAACTAAACGGTCTTGGCACGTTAGGAATTCAAAACAAGAAATATTATTCGAGTACATGAGTCTCTTGGTGGGGAGGAATCTGACAGCTGAATGTAATCCGTTGAGCCTGATTAAACGTCGAACTAGCGAAGATTAGGTCTCATACTGCCAGCAATTTCAAACCAGTTAAGTCATAACTATACAACAATTACGTTATATACTCTAGTTTATAGTTAAGATAACCCGGTATCTATTCTTAATATAGTTATGTCTGTAAAATTCGGAGCCTTTTTTGTGTTCCCACACAAATCCATTTATTCACCATATAAGGTAATGTGACGCTTGATATGAAGATTCGTATTTACAACATATGATTTTTCTAAAATCATTGAGTGAATGGAAAAAGGCGATCCTGGACGAAATGTAATTGCCTGCCTCGTTATAATTAATGTTTAATGTTCTCCTGTATCGGATGTGT
>OZ024742.1:333244908-333267408 GCA_964016885.1 Eledone cirrhosa | reverse complement strand
TATATCTAGATCTTTATATTTCGAGATATTTCTATTATTATTAATTGTTGAGATCGATCATATGCGATGGTGAAAGAATGTCCGAAATTGAAGTAACGGATGCAAATACTTAGGCATGTTGCAGGATACAGGAATTAGAAGAGGGGAAATGAAGGAAATGATTGAAAAGGAGTACATCAGGAGAGTGGGAAAATTGTTCAAATCAAAACTTTATGCAGGAAATGAGACATCTGGAATAAACAATGGACTTAGGGAGTAGAGAGGTATAATGATGGAATAATTGGTTGGACGAAAGAAGACATTGAAAGTATTGATAGACGCACCCGTAAGAACTTAACGCGCAATGGGTGCTTACAGCCAAGGACAAATAAAGGAATGTGAGAGATGTTTAATTTCGGTTGAGCAATCTCTACGTAGTGACTGCAATAGTTTGTAGGACTATTAACTGAAGAATTACTACTCAGAGAAGTTCTGGTATGAAAACATACAACGCTTACAAAGAGAAACAAGTAGAGTCATACTAAACCAGTCATAATTTCATAAATGCTCCGTTGATCCACCATGTTTAATGAAAAGTAAAGCTAAGCTGATAAACTCCTTATTTATTCCCTCAAGCATTGGTATATCTGAACCATGGCTAAACCTCTAGAGCACTCCAAAATATACTGTCAACAAGACCAGATGAGATATGATCAGGAATGATATGAGGATAATGTTAGAACCAAGGTCAATCTCTCGTCACATATAAGAATAACTAGCATGATTACTCAGCTATGCAAGCCATTGGAATGCCAACCTATAAATCTGACATCGAATGAAGAAAAAGTGGATTGAGAACGTCAAAGAGGCTCCGGCACCACATAACATAACGCAATGACACTTTTCCCGTCTGGCGACACCTACAACAAAGCCGATGAAATAAGAGAGAAAACATTCTCTAAGATATTATCCACAATTGATGTTTGGCCTCAGCCTTTATGAGAAGATCTGTGGTCACAACCATTCCATCCATTATCCAATTTAATATTACATGTTATTGCATTGATATCATTTATTGCATTGATCTCAATTTAATATTACATGTTATTGCATTGATATCATTGATTGGTATTATTTAAAAGAAACATGGCTGCTACTTTTAGCGTCTTGAGAAAACTCATCCATGATATATTTATTGATGAGAGTAAATTTAAATTACGATGTACTTTTGATTATAATAAAACAGACGAAGAGTGAATGTCGTTTAATGAAACTGTTAATAAATACATTTGATGAGTTCACATAGGAAGATTAGTGTGCAATTAATTAGGATTATGATTAATCACTTCTCAATCAAATGGAACAAATGCATGCCAGTATAAATGTATACATACATTCATGCCTGCGTTCATACATACATATATATAAGCTGATATGCGTACGTACATACATGCATACTTACATACATACGTGCTTGCGCACATGCATGCATATATGCATACACAGATGATGGCTGCAAACTCTGCTAAGTGTACTACAATCGCTTGTCAGATTATAGATTTTGGTGCAGTCTTGGGCTACGGAGAGCCACACAAACCTGCAACATATCCTGAACAAACAATGACTGTGCTTTGAAGATTTTTTTTTAAGTAGGCGAAGGGCTCGCACTCGACAAATGCCACTCTCTGAGCATCGAAAACACTACCCGAAAAGGAGAACTGATCATCATCATCGGATGCTTTCAGAGCCGCAGTTTTTTTTCAGAGTTTCCATCTCCTAGAAGGGTGTTACTTCCAGGTAAAAAAAAATATATATATATTTAGATGGCCGTTGCCTCTCGGGTCGCTCTTGAGTGCTACTGGTAACATGTAACCAAGTAGAACCTGTCTCATGGTCGAGTCATCGGCGACTAAACAGGCAACCGCACCAAGCTTACTCTGTGAGGAGGGCGATATTTGGACACACCACTGGATGAAATGCAAGACCTGGCAAAGTGCTGGGAACATACATAGATACATGCATGCATGCATATATATACATACATGCTGAACTAATAAAGAATCTGTAGATGTTCCACACTGACAATGGCTTTAGATTTCTACCTGTGATAATCAGGGCTCTGGGATATGTTACCAACTACCTCAGTAGAAATTTTAGAAAGTGGCCTTCATAGAATCAGAAAATGTACGGCAAGTTAGGAAGTGGTATGTACAGTCCATTAATTGAAGTGTAAAAATATTTTAAATATTTCAGTAATTCTGCATGTAATAACTTCATACACACATATAGATACAGGAACATATGCAAGTCTACACATATAACTCAAAATATGCAGACATATACATGCAATTGCACCAATATCTGCAAACTCTCTCTCTCTCTCTCATACACACACACAAAAGCACATTCAGGCAGACATACGTATTTCCCTACTTCATGTTGTCTAAAATGCATTGAAAGGGAGCAGGACTCTCTCCCTCTCTCTCTCTCTCTCTCTCTCTCTCTCTCTCTCTCTCTCTCTCTCTCTCTCTCTCTCTCTCTCTCTCTCTCTGTTCGTTTGTGTAGCTGTGTCTGCGGATGTTCCTAGCTTAAAATCTCCAGTAATATCGGACTTGGGAGTATGGTATGAGATTCGTTATATTTCCTTTCCGATACATGCCAAGAATCTGACAGTACAACAACCAAAATGCAAAGAAATTCTATCTATATATTATCTATCTACCTTTCTTTCTTTCTTTCTTTTTTCTTTCTTCCTTTCTTTCTTTCTTTCTTTGTAACTATCTGTCTATTTATCTATCTATTATCTATCTGCCTTTCTTTTTTCTTCCTTTCTTTCTTTTTATCTATCTATCTATGTTTCAATAAGTTTACACGACTAAAGTAAAATCCCCTGCACGTGTCTTTGTTTTGTCCCCTTTTCTTGTGCGCCCTTTTGGCAAATAAAGAAATACATCTATTATCTATCAACGTTTCTTTCTTTCTTTCTATCTATCTATCTATCAATATATCTATTATCTATCTACCTTTCTTTCTTTCTTTTTTTCTATCGATCTCTCTATCTATCTATCGATCCATTCGACAGGGATGCCCTCTCTCCTCCCTTCTGTACGTACTGACTCTCGAGCCACTACTGCGGAAATTGGAGCTATTGCAGGGCATCCCTCTGGAACCGGGACTGCGGAAAGCCGACGACGTATCAGTGATGGTGTCGAGCACCTCGCAAATCGAGGAAGTTGGCACCTTACTGAAGGAATACGAAAGCTTCACAGGAGCGAAGCTGAACCGGGACAAGTCCATCGGTTTGGAACTCGGATCGTGGAGAGGCAAACCGATGCCTTCCGATGGCGTCGTCGGACGCTGGACGGAAGGACCGGTAAAGCTGCTCGGGGTCTGGTTAGGTCTGGACCTCCAGATGGAGAAGAACTGGAACGAGGTGACGGCCAAGGTATTTGCACTCACCCAGAAGTGGGCCGAGTGCAAACTATAGTTGAAAGGTCGAGCGGAGGTGGCGAACACTTTTATAGCGTCCGTCAACTACTACCGCTTGACCGTCGTGCCTTGTCCAGCCAAAACGCTCACCAAGATGGAGCGCGCGCTCTTCCAATTCCTTTGGAAGAAGCGGGCTCCTTTGGTGAGAAGATCCATCTGCTTCCAACACCCTTCAAACGGAGGGCTGGATATGCCGTGGCTGACGATGCGCAAACACGCGCTCAGGCTGCCGCACCTCCACGTATTCCTCACCGGACAACCGGTGTGAGCCCGGTTCGTGAGGCGAGCCTTGCAACGACTCGTCTCGCTGACCGTGCTGCAATCCTGGGTCAAGCAAAGACCGAGGAAAATGGGCGACTGGCACATCGAATGTGCTCAGGCACTCACAGCCTACTGGCAGGCGGACCCGGCGATCAGTGGAGACTCCACTTCGTCATTCTATAGAGGGTTGGTCCGCAGCAAGTACGACGACGCGCTCGGAGAGACTCTGGCGTTGAGGAAGACGAACTGGCCAGTCTGTTCGGTAGAACCTTCCACCCGGGACCGATGGACAACTTCCAAAAGTCCATGGCCTGGCAGTGCTACCCAGGAGCTCTACCAGTTCGAGACAAGCTCTACAGACACGGGCGCCCGGGCAGGGACCCTTCGAAAAAGATGTGTCCGCTATGCGTGCGCGACGAGGAAACCTTCGCGCACGCATTTGTACACTGACCGGGCGTTACCGACCTGTGGGGTTATGTAGAACGACTGTCGCGGGTGGGACCAATTCAGTTGACCAGCGAGTCCATTGTCATAATCAAACCACCACCCTCCTTCAAAAAGGAAGGAGAGGCGGTTTTCCATTGTGTAATAGCTATGGCGAAAGAGGTTGTATGGTGGACGAGGTTAAAAGGGCTGAGGTCAGATACCTTTCTCTCCGGCCAACAACTGATTCTTTTTTTCAAATACCACTTTGGAAGAAGAATCAGGATGGAAAGAGAGGTGATGTACCCCAGTAAGTTTTATGACAGGTGGGTGAAAGTGGCGAGAATGGCCCGCGTGAATAGGCCTTCTCTCTATATCAGCCTGTAGTTTGAGGAAAAGGCGGAAGAGAGGAAAGGAGTACAAACTCTTCATACTCCTGGAGATGAGAGTTGCACATTTTTTTTCGGGGATATGTGTTACCCATATGCAATGTCTCCCCCTGTTGGGGAAAATCGATTAACTTTTAAATTACATTTGTGATATTTTACACGTTTTTATTTTATGTAAACTTCCCCCATTGTATTTGTCCCCTTCTGTTGTGCGCCTGTGGCTAATAAAGAAACATATCTATCTATATATATATCTAACCTATTATCTATATACCTTTCTTTCTTTCTTTTTTCTTTCTACCTACATATCTATATTTCTATTTATTATCTATCTATCTACTGATATATCTGTGTGT
Source organism: Eledone cirrhosa (assembly GCA_964016885.1). NCBI lineage: Eukaryota > Metazoa > Mollusca > Cephalopoda > Octopoda > Eledonidae > Eledone > Eledone cirrhosa. The sequence goes on along the minus strand of OZ024742.1, from coordinate 333,262,511 downwards.
ATGTTTGTCTCTCTGTGAAGGAGAATATATAGATAACCTGAGGGTGCGTGACATCTATAATTATATATGATATATGATGTAAGACATATTGTTATAGTAAATAACATAGATATAGTCATACATGGTTGTAGTGGTATGTTTAGGTAATAAAATATCATAGTTGAGACTACAGATCGTATACTAATTAGATCTCTTTCAACTCTCGTAAATTATCATGTAACTTCATCATAGATGACGATATTCTAGCAGTAAATAATTCATTTCCGCATTACTAACTGGTTTTATTTATAATATGACTCTTCTCTCTCTAAACACCCACCCACACACACACACACATATATATATATATATATATATATATATATATATATATATATATATATATATATATACATATACAGAAATAGACAGAGAGAGAGAGAGAGAGAGAGAGAGAGAGAGAGAGAGAGAGAGAGAGAGAGAGAGAGAGAGAGAGAGAGGTAGAGAGATACAAAGAGAGACGGTGGTGTACTTTTAGAAACAGTAGTGTGGGTACACTTTACTGAGGTAGTGGATGCAAAATAATTCATACGAAATAAATGAAATTGAGTGCTACACATTATGCAAGGCACCTGATTTGAGATAAATAAAAATATAGATACCCTATGTTGACTGCAATCAGAAATTCCATTCACATGATCCATAAGGTTCATGTATTCAAACTGTCGGTGTGTGTGATTATTAAGTATACATATATGCAATAGAACCCATAAAGGTAGTAAATATTTCAGCAAACATGGATCGTCAAGTTAAAGTATCCAGTGTATTATATACATGCTTTGACAACGATATATAAATCTTATAGGAATTTGCCCATATATCTATTAAATCCCATTCCGTACACAGACAATTACAGACATACTCACACATACACATAGAAGCGCAGAATGTTTAACCAAAGAAACATGTAGAAAATACACACACACAAACAAGTGTGATACATTATCTTTAATATTTAAATATATATACATTCATCAATACAAACACACACACACACACACACATACACACACCTATATATTAGAAAGTAGGTTTTTTTTACAAAATGAAAAATAACCGAGGTGTCCTACACGAGTGAAAGTATAAAGAAAAAAAGATGAAATCGAAAATGCAATTCGAGTCTTATTTTAAAAAATCTATATATATTTATTTGGTTCCTTTACCGGTTTCGCAGTTCTTCTGCTTTTCAAAAGTTGGATAGGAAGTCAATTATATATACAAACATTGAAAAGTGCTCTTCGGAGCACTTTTCAATGTTTGTACATATAATAGACATCCTATCCAACGCAGGAGACAGATGCATATATATATATATATATATATTGATGTACAGTGGAGTGACATATATTATACTATACTATATTTGTAGAGCAATTCAAATTTAAAATCAAAATCAAAATTAAAATTATAATTAAAATACATGCGGCAGATAACACAGATAATGTAAGGGGATAGTTTGATAATCAGATCTAGTAGATAGTGTATGCGTAAGTCACACATGGAGCATGTAAGTGTGTCTCATTTATATACGATTATTGTGTGGCAAGGTGTTACATGTAATGTAAGCACTTTAAGCGGGTAAGCAAGAGTATTATGGTCGTTGTAGTGGTAGGGTATATTTGGTATAGATCAAAAAATTATGTGTGCAGAAAAAGAAAAAGAAAAAGAATGTTATAGTTTTCGCATCCACCACCATTTTCACATTCAGAAAAAGGAAGGTATAGTGTTTACATCCATCACATAAGTTACGATGATTCCATATTAAATGTTTGATGCATTAAATTATTGTTGCGTATTGAGGCTCAGTGTTATTTAATCCATATTTATAGAATAGGTTCTATAAATTCTCGCAGCAGAAAGAACCTATTCTTTGACTTTTATATTTATATTTATTTTGATTTTGATTTTGAATTTGAATTGCTGTACAAAAATAGTATAGTATAATATATGTCACTCCACTGTACATCAATATATATATATATGTATCTGTATGTCTCTTGCGTTGGAAAGGAAGTCAATTATGTGTACAAACATTGAAAAATGCTCCGAAGACACCAAGCCTAGGTTTGGATGAAACAATTGTAATTGAATAACTACTTTGAACATAGCTTTGATTCTTGTGAATTCTATATAACTGCTCTGTAGAACAACTGATGTTATTACATTGAGCTATTTATCTTACTGGTAATAAGCTAGTGATAAATTACTGACCTTCCCCGTTTATAGTTTAAAATATACATAACTATAAAAAGTTTAAAATATACATAACTATAAATAGTACCCTTAACATTATATATCTATATATATACATATACAGTTACACACACACATACATACACACATATATTTATATATAACTCTTTCTTTAAGAGTTTTTTTTCTGTATGTACGTGTGTGTGTATTTGTTCGTGCAACTATGTATGTGTATTTATATATGTTTGTGTGTTTATGCAATGAGATAGAATACGTTTAATAGACAGTTTGTCTGTCATTGGGGATAATTTGAGTATCAATTAAGGATTCCTAGTGTTTGGGAGGGCGTGATTGTATCATTCATTTAGAAAGATCTCTCTTATTCATTGCTTTGTTGAAGGAAGTTCCTTGTGAAATACAATATTATAAATTATTCAATCATTCATTGATATCTATAATAATATTGCTATTGCAATATTAATTTTATACAAATGAGTAGCATTTTTAGATATTGATCAACAACAGTCATTCACAGCAGATCAGCATAATATGAACTAGCAAATTTATTAAATAAAGTATCACAGAATGTATTGTGCATGAATAACAAGCAAAATCTTTCAAATACAAAAATATGTACATATATACCTACTTACGTGCGTTCACACACACACACACACACACACACACACACACACATATATATATATATACATACAAGCACACATACACACATATATATATATATATATAAATATATATATATATATATATATATATATATATATATATATATATATATATATATATATATATATATATGCACTTACACATGTACAAGTATATCTAAAATAGAATGACAACAGATAAAAGACGAAATGAAAACAAAATCGCCAGCTGTCAACACCGAAATCGGCGTCCTGATCACAATGATCCTGTTGTGTCGAAATAACATCCTGATACAATCCAGATTTTCTGAATTCTAATACTATATTATGCATCCAGCCACCCCACTACGCTTTTACTAAAGTTTTGATCCAACCCCTGTATATTGTCAGTGATATATAACAAGTTCTGATTCGACACTCTCTTACCAATTCAGATTTTCTCAATTTAAGTGCTAATTTATTTATGCTCATCATTACTTTGTGAAAGTGAGAAGAATTTCAAAACTGGGTCTACAATGACACCTAAGTTATCGAGAGTTGTTGAGCCATGACAAATAAACCATTTGTGTACAAACATTCTTGGTTTCTATATTCCGTTTGAGAAACATATAGTCTAATAAACGTGTGTGCTTCAGTGATTGATGAATAGTCTACATCACGTTTCCTTCAAAATGTTTCATCCTAATAAAGACCAGTTCGCATTCAGAAGAGCTTCAAATGATTACGATAGAAGATTCCACCAATGCTTCCATGTATGAAGCAATATGTTGCCCAATATTGTAAAAAAAAATCTTTATATACTGATATAGTTTTACGACTGTTTAAAATGTTTGTATATGGGTTCTATTTCATTTTCTGCAATTTCTTGATTTATTTCAATTGGACATGTACTCAATTTTAATATAATTAACTCAAAGATTATCTGGCAAGGAATTACTTGCTACGGATTTGTAGATTCATGAGAACAATTTTGTCTGTATACGCTTTTGTTTTTCATATTGATGATACTTGTTATACATCGACCATGATCGATTGGAACAATTTGACGATTGAAACGTTGCCGAATGCAAAGTGTAATCCCTTAATCACATTTTCAACTTTTAATATATATTTACCTTGCATTTCTTTATTGTTTCTAAACATCCTATACTGCAACGAACTGTTTTACTATTGAACTATCCCTTCTCTGTGAGTGTTCATAGAGAAGAGATATATTTGTATAATCCACCCTACAATTGTCAGATCATGCGTTTATCGTGTCTCTCAAATATGTACCGATCAAATTGTAATTAAATTTCCCCAGTACTAATGCAACCATGGCCAAATAACAACATCAATGCATAAACATTTCAGGTGGCTGAAACAGTTTTGAATGAGATTCAAAACATCTAATTCAGAAAGTGCTTCGATTTTGTTTCATCTAATGATTGAGCTTCACTTCACACTCATGAATTATTCTTTTGTTCTAAGGAGACTGATTCTATCAATAGTCTATTTAATCCATAAATGAGAGAAATAATTGTCTCTATTTTTGGCACAAGACCAGTAATTATCCAAGTGTATTACTGGTACTTTATTTTATCGACCCCGTAAGGATGAAAGGCAAAGTTAACCTCGGTGGGATTCGAACTCAGAATGGCAATGGCCGTAAATCTATGCGTCAAAGCATGATGTCCGACCCGCTACTGATACTGCCAATCCGACAAATAATTGTTTCTATTTTAGGCACAAGGCCAGCAATTACTCAGTACATTACTGGTACTTTATTTTATCGACCCCGTAAGGATGAAAGGCAAAGTTAACCTCGGCGGGATGTGAACTCAGGTCATAAAGGGACGTAACTCTATGCTTCAAAGCATCGTGTCCGACTCTCTACCGATACTGCCAATCCACCGCCAATCCGACAGATAATGAACATCAAATACTTCAGAAAATGCATCCGCTGCTGACAGTTCCAATCTATGATGTAAGTAATGCCAGGTCATAAACTTAAGATGGATCTACAACAGACTACGTCCAACCGTACACAATTTTTTCCACGAAATTACATTTGCTCAACGACTGGTAAATGTAATAAGATTGCCTTGGAGATAATCATTGGCAAACCTATGTTAAGCAAGACATGTATGGTTACGTTCACTTATTGTTTCTGCTGTTGTTTCTGATAATTTTACTGACTGTGAATCCAAACATATAAACTGTGGACCAACCAATATATATATATATATATATATATATATATATATCGGAATGGATTGTGAATTTATCTGTGTGTATTTATGTGCATGCATGTGTGTGAAATTTCAGGCAGTGTGAATATATTTTATGATGTCAATAATAAAATCAGAAGTAATATTTTTATGCTTCCCGAGTTTAAAGATTACGCATAAATGTACATATTTCTGGAAATGTATTCGAAATCATTAAAACATAAACATATTTGTCACTGCTTGAGTTAGTCTATGATAGATGTGATATATTCAACATACTCCTGTTCCATATTATTTCTTTCACATACTATTGTCATAAATCTCATCCTCCTTGAGCCCTAAACTTGTGATGGAGTTGTAGGTGCCTATGCGTGTCTTGGGCATCTGAACTTAGGAGAGCCCGTTCTTCTTTAGTTACGAACACAGCAACTTCTTCCAAGAAAAAAAAACATTGGGTTAGAGTTGTGGTGAAGAGGATAGACGGCGAGAAGTTAACTCAAAGAGAGAAGTGCTGGAAAAAATACGGCGAAGCTTTCTATCTGACGATCAAACGACACTGCCTCCACACCGCCCGCACATGATTCTTATTATCTATACATTTCAGGCCGGTGGATTGGCAGAATCGTTAGAGCGTCGGACAAATTGCTTTCCGAATTGTTAATAAAGAAAAAGAACAAGTAACGAACTAGGGTCGATTTTATCGACTTTCCCCTTCCCCAAAATTGCTGGCCTTCTGCCTAAATCGGAAACCCTTATTTATACATTTCGTATTGAGCAATTTGATTGAAGAAACTTCAGTTTTGTTTAGTGTTGAAGTTGTATAAGTTTTACATCGCAGTTTTATAATTAGAAATATCGCTGCTAAAATCATTTGTATTCTATAAATTCGTATCGTAAATCTGATATCAGTTGAGCAATTTGCAGATCTTTTGACAGAAATATCCGTCAATATATATGATAGTTTCTTACACAAAATATCGTTCCATTTCATTTACCTTCAGCCATTGTGACACGTCAGTGATATTCAGCCTTGCATGTTTCCGGCCGATGAAATGTAATCAATAGCAGACGCTTATGCCCCGCGTATATATATATATATATATATATATATATATATATATATATATATATACACACACACACATACATACATACATTACATGCATACATACATCATACATATATGTATGTATGTACATATGTGAATGTATATATATATATATATATATGTGTGTGTGTGTATGTGTGTGTATGTGTGTGTGTTAGGTGTGTAACACCAGTTAAAGGCGGCGCGCCGTTGGAGTCAACCTGAGCTGATCGATATTGAAACAATTGCAATATACAAATAAAGTTTGTACTTATGCTGCAACAATGACTTCGAATGTTTTAAATCTCTCTCTCTCTCTCTTCTCTCTCTCTCTCACTATCTATCTCTCTCTCTCTATATATATATATATATATATATATATATCCGTATGTGGTTGACGAAGTAGGGTTGATTCTTGTTACTCTGTCGTTTCAGTTGTTTATAACAGAGCCATTAGGCAAGTGTTCGTGTTTGGTGACACCCTCTATATTTCTAGTCTCTGAAATTCCGTACTATTTTCTTCGCATATTTATTGTTGCCATATCACTAATTGATTATTGACTTTTATATTGTATTCCATTGATAAATACTTCGTTTTTCTATGAGGTAATGCTTTTTTGTGGAGTACATAATGTATCTATCAACTACATATTTCGTTTTGTGTTTCGATTGACTTTTGTTATTAATACATTTTCAATTTGTTCCTTCTTAAATCTGTCGATAAAATCGTAGGTATAACTATGGGATACATACAGCGACGTCGCTCCCAGTAATTGTTTCTACTTTTGGCACAAGGACAGCAATTACACCATTGTATTACCGGTGCGTTAGTTTGAGACCCCATAAGGATGGAAGGCAATGTTAACCTCCTTGGGATTTCAACTGAGATCGTAAAGGGTGATAACCCTATGATGAAAAGCATGGCATCTGAGCCCCTACAAATACTGACAATCCGCTGCCTACCAATAAGACATCGCTCCCAATAGTTGTTTCTACTTTTGGCACAAGGCCACCAATTATTCCAGATATTACTGGTATTTTCTTTTATAGACACAGTGAGGATGAACGGCAAAGTTAACCTCGGCGGGATTTGAACTCAGACCATAAAGGGCCGTAACTCTTTGATGCAAAGCAGGGCGTCCGACCATCTACCGATACTGTCAATCCACCGACCGTAATGAGGTCTAGGTAGCCGTCTTAGGACTGTTCTTCAAAGGGGCGCATTGCTGATTCTCAAAGGATCATAATTTTTTAGGAATTTGTATGATTAACCTAAATATATAATAATTGTTTCTACTTTAGGCACAATGCCAGCAATTACGCAGTATATTACTGGTAATTTATCTCATCGACCCCGTAAGGATGAAAGGCAAAGGTAACTTAAATATATAATAATATTATCATTTAATAAATCACTAAATATCTTTGCTGCGTTGCAGCGTTGTGGAAACATCCAAAGCGGAGGAACGACCCGGATAGATTTATGACATGTAATATATTGCTAATGTTGTCTAAAAGTTTAATATATTTAATATAACTATGTGTGTGAACAACTGACACCGATAGAAGAGAACAACTCCCCAGCAAGGACAAACCAAAGTAATTCTAGTATGACTGAAGTGGATTTTTGTGATGGTAGTATTAATAACTGACGAAAAATGTGTACGAGAGTCCCTTGACGCAGTATATACCGTGGTAGTAACAATGCTCATCGGAATCTCTAAAAGCAGCGATGCTATCGAGTGGTCTCGAAATTGCGTTGAAACCTCCAATTGACAGTTAGTGAAGGGTTTGTCCAGCATATGTATATGCATATATGTAGGGAGAGGTCGGGGTAGAAAGATAGTTTGCTAAATAAGTAGATAAAACGTAGATACTTATATACATACATAGATAGATTCATGCTTATACAGGTGTATATATATATACACGTATATATATATATATATCAAATTAGAATTGGTGCTCTGAAGTAGCGATATATACATGTGATTGTATGTACAGTGTATTTTACAATACACTGCATGCTTAATTAAAAGCATTTTGAAGACCATACTGTATTGTTTTAAAGTAGTGACAATGTCACTTATTTAAATCTTCAGCAAACAGGGGAGATAAGTTGACAGAGCTCTGTTTCGTACTTGTTTCTTACTCTCCCTGTTTGCTGAAAATTATGTGTGTCGGATTCTTATAGAATTCCAGTAATAATGAGAACTGATTATACAGAGAGGTCGCCGGTCCAGCAGAAATTGAAAATTAGAATTGGTACTCTGAAATAGCGATATATATATATGAATGTATATATATATACATTTATATATATATATAACTTCTGCTGGACCGACGAGCGCTCTGTATAATCAGTTCCTGATTATTACTGGAATTCTATAAGAATCCAACACACATAATTTTCAGCAAACATGAAGAGTAGTGAGTTTGATAAGTACGAACAAGTACGAAACAGAGCTCTGTCAGCTTATCTCCCTTGTTTGCTGAAAATTTAAGTAAGTGATATTGTCACTACTTTAAAACAATAGCGTATCGTCTTCAAAATGATTTTAATTCAGCATACAGTGTATTACAAAATACTCTATATATATACATTCACACGCACACACACACACACACACACACACACACACACACACACACACACACACACACACACACACACACACACACACACACACACACACACACACACACACATACACACACACACACACACACACACACGCATATATATATATATATATATATATAAATTCCTGATGATTTCTAAAGAATGAAACAGTTCTAGTCCTGTAGAATCTCATCTATATTAAAACTATATATATATATATATATATATATATATATATATATATATATATATATATATATACTAAGAATAATGAGTTCTAAACTCAAGCAGTCCTTTACAATGAAATGGCTCAAAGAAAAAAGTATTTCTGAGCCGTGTAATACAAGTTAGTATAAATTAATATATATGATGAAACACAAATACCAACATATAAGTGTTTGTATTGTAAAAGACTAAGTTAGCTAGATTGAAAAATACTAATTATAATAATATAGTTTGTCTGTCTCGATTTAAAATAATAAATCAATAAAAACAAACGATATTGGCAAAACAGTCTTTTTAAATATTTTGAAGTGAAGCATACCAATTGTTCAGGGTACTTACTGAAGAGAGCTGAACGGGGTATTCTTCACTTTTCCATCTCGAAATTTATTTGGATTTTGAAGTTTAAACTTGTCTACCGAACAGGTTTGATTTTGAAATTTAAATTTGTCTAAGTACCACGGCCATTTGCCAATATCGTTTGTTTTTATTGATTTATTATTTTAAATCGAGACAGACAAACTGTATTATTATAATTAGTATTTTTCAATCTAGCTAACTTAGTCTTTTACAATACAAACACTTATATGTTGGTATTTGTGTTTCATCATATATATTAATTAATATTAACTTGTATTATATATATATATATATATATATATATATATATATATTAATTCTATATATATATATTAATTCAAAATATTAACAAAATAGATATTCTTGTGATCAAGTATATTTTATTATACATATTTCAGAGATACTGAGTTAACCTCAATAGTACGTCCTCATCAGATAAAATAAGATGATGCATGACATACCCTGACATAGTAGATGGTTAAGATTCAGTCATGGTAGTGAGTAATATATGAGAAAACTCAATATTTATTACCTTAATATTGAGAACATGAGAAAAATATATAATACATACAATAGAGAGGGTGCGTGGGATACAGCTTAAAAATACTTGGCATCAATATAACTGTTAAATAATTTAAATTACCGAAGAAAGAGGAAAGAAAAGAAAAGCAGAGAGCAAGAAACAGATGAGGTGATAATATAGTTAGTAGGGGCCTAGAAAAACAAAGGAGAGTTGATTACAGATAGAGAGATAAAGAGGAATAACTTATGTTCAATTCTTTAGACAATTATCCATATATACAATATATATCCAAACATATCTGATTGACCGTTAATATTCAAAATATTTAATTTAAGTTAGTTCAGAGTAATGAATAATATTTTATGTTTTAAAAGTTAATAAGTATCTGTATTAATATTAAAGTATACTATCAAATTTAATTTCTAAAATCAAATTGTATGAAATCAAATTTAAAGGATTTACAAACACGAGAAAGAAAACATAATGTTTTAACAACCTCACGAAGGTAAACTTTACCAAATGTATTATATAATATGATAGAATTAATGTTAGAATGAAGGATCCTATTTAGGTATATAAACATATTATTTGTTAACTTGTCCTCTTGATGAATATGCACACCTTTGGATTATTTTAAATATTTATAATTTTGATTCGGATCCTTATATATATTTGTCTTTGTTTTAAATATATAATTTGGATATTTAACTTGTAAGATTACCGGTTATAATTGAACCCTAAATCATTCATACATTTATATATTTTACTGATTTTGGGTATGTTTTGGGACTCAGAAAGTTAGATTTGTACATATATATTTTTTATATATATTTAGGTATAAATATCACAAACTATACTAGTCGACAAATATTGGTCTCTCTTTCCACTGAACTGGAGGTAAAACTACAATTATAACATTACTAATAATGATTGTAATTATTTATTTATTATATGTATATCCTTTCACTAATACCTATAATACTCTCTCTATATATTTGAACAAATTTATTTATCTACTATAATAACATGCTCGTAGTTACAGGTATAAGTAATTTAGATATTCAAATGACTCTCTATTGTTATAAGTGTTATATATTTCCTTAATGTTCGAAATTATATAACTTAATTTAATTATATAATTTAATTTAGATTACCTTCGGGTCATTCAAATCCTTAGTCCTCTGTCTATCATCTTCGTGAACATTTTAGAAGTGTCTTTTGTCTACTACATAATAAAACCCTCCTGCATTTTAAACTATATTTTTTTAATATTGGGCATTTTTATGTTTCGTAAACAATTCTTTACTTTTTCACTTTTTATTTTGTATCTTGTCCTTATCATTAGGACTCATGAAGTTTTGACTTATATATATATAGTATATAACTATTAGATGATCCTATTACAATAATTAATCTAAAACATTAATTTTTAACAATATTTTCAGTAACTTATTTAATATATTGTATTATGTTATGTATATTTGAAAAGGTATCATCTTAAGTCTTTAGACAATATAATATTTGTGTGTTTTTTTGATAAACGCATGTATGTAATTTAAAATTCAGGCCTTTTTAAGTTCACTTATAAGGCTTATTGATCCTTTGGGCACTCAAATTGTTAATAATAAATTCTTTATAAATTATAACTGTAATTATTTTCTAAATTATATTATATAAACTGTTGTCAATGTGGATTGGCAGTATCGGTAGAGGGTCGGACGCCATGCTTTGACGCATAGAGTTACGGTCCTTGCCATTCTCAGTTCAAATCTCGCCGAGGTTAACTTTGCCTTTCATCTTTACGGTGTCGATAAAATAAAGTACCAATAATGCCTTGTGCCAAAAGTAGAAACAATAATATATAATACATTTGGTAAAGTTTACCTTCGCGAGGTTGTTAAAACATTATGTTTTCTTTCTCCTGATTGTAAATCCTTTAAATTTGATTTCATAAAATTTGATTTTAGAAATTAAATTTGATAATATACTTTAATATTAATACAGATACTTATTAACTTTTAAATCCTAAAATATTATTAATTACTCTGAACTAACTTAAATTAAATATTTGGAATATTAACGGTCAATCAGATATGTTTGGATATATATTGTATATATGGATAATTGTCTAAAGACTTGAACATAAGTTATTCCTCTTATATCTTTATCTCTCTCTCTGTAATCAACTCTCCTTTAATTTTTTAAGCCCCTACTAACTATATTATCCCGTATTCTGTTTCTTCCTCTATGCTTTTCTTTTCTTTCCTCTTTCTTGAGTAATTTAAATTATTTAACAATTATATTGATGCCAAGTATTGTTTAAGCTGTATCCCACGCACCCTCTCTATTGTATGCATTATATATTTTTCTCACGTTCTCAATATTAAGGTAATAAATATTGAGTTTTGTCATATATTACTCACTACCATGACTGAATCTTAACCATCTACTATGTCAGGGTATGTCATGCATCATCTTATTTTATCTGATGAGGAGGTACTGTTGAAGTTAACTCAGTACCTCTAAAATATGTATAATAAAATATACTTGATCACAAGTATATCTATTTTGTTAATATATTGAATTAATATTAATAACTCTGGAAAACCAAACTGTTGAGTGCTTCCTATCTATTGTAAAACTCATTCTTTGATTTATTCATTGAACCTTGTTTAACTTTTAAATATATATATATATATATATATATAGGTCCGGTGGTGGAGAGAGAGATGTGAGTGGGTGTACGTTGAGATGCGTGGTGTGTATAAGATGTGTGAGATGTGTAGAATGAAGGGAAGAGTATAAAGAATAAAATAAAAATAACAACACAAGAGAGAGTTACCTTTGGAGAGATTTAATAGTCCCTATATATTTCGGATTCACATCCATCAACTGGGTTTTTTTCTGGGGTGGGGGAAAAGGTTGTCTGTCGGACAAGCCCGAAACGCGTCCTTCGCTGTTTGTTGTTTTGAATATCAGATATTCAAAACAACAAACAGCGAAGGACGCGTTCCGGACTTGTCCGACAGACAACCCTTTCCCCCACCCCGGAAAAAACCCCAGTTGATGAATGTGAATCCGAAATATATAGGGACTATTAAATCTCTCCAAAGGTAACTCTCTCTTGTGTTGTTATTTTTATTTTATCCTTTATACTCTTCCCTTCATTCTACACATCTCACACATCTTATACACACCACGCATCTCAACGTACACCCACTTACATCTCTCTCTCCACCACCGGACCTTGTTACCCGGAGATTTACCCATTTGAATTGTCGAGGCTACCAAACGACTTAAAGATATTTACCCATATATATATATATATATATATATATATATATATATATATATATATATATATTAACCTATATATATATATGTGTGTGTGTGTGTGTATTCGCAACCGAGCGCGAAACACGAAATATGGCAATCAAGCGTGGACGCTAGAGAGGATGGTCACGCAGCATCAGTGCCACCTTGCTGGTCATATTCTTCGGCTGCCCGACGATTGATACTCGAAATCAGTGATGGACTTGACTCCACCAGGCTGCAAACGGGGGCGGGGTTGCCCCAGAATCACCTGGTGACGAACGTTCCTAAAAGCCCTGATGGCAGCCAACATCACCTGGCACGGACGCGAAAAAGACGCCGCTCATTGTGATCGTTGGCGAGTACTTACTGCGCTCGATGCGCCGAACGGCGTGGAGGAACCTAAGGAGACTAAGATATATATATATATATATATATATATATATATGTATATATATATATATATATATATATATATAAAACGAAGGAAAAGTGGTAAGGAACCAGGTGGACCATAACGCACCAAAGTACTCAATACTTGAGGTAGTAGAGTGGATAATAGGAACCAGTAAGACCCCGACAGCTGAGCTCAAGCCGTTTCGACGGCTAATTCTGAATTAGCCGTCGAAACGGCTTGAGCTCAGCTGTCGGGGTCTTACTGGTTCCTATTATATATATATATATATATATATATATATATATAACGAAAGAGATGTGGTAAGGAACCAGATGGACCATAACGCACCGAAGTACTCAATACCTAGGGTAGTAGAGTGGGTAATAGGAACAAGTAAGACTAACATTAGTCCAGAATTAACTGTCGAAACGGCGTGAGCTCACCCGTCGGTGTCCTACCTGTTCCTATATATATATATATATATATATATATATATATATATATATATATATATATCGGAGTATCGCTTAAGGCTTTCTCTGTTTATGTATTGTATATATATATATATATATATATATATATATATATATATATATATATATACACACACATTTATATATAATATGCATATATATATATAAATGTATATATATATATATATATATATATATATAGAGAGAGAGAGAGATAATTTAATATATCAACTAACATAAGCGCACAGATGTACGTTAATGCCAGCAAATACACAGGTTATGTCATAGTACCTAGGTGGTTCAATGCAGGAGAATGCAGAACAATAATATAAAAGACGTAAAATAAGAAAATGTTTAAAAAAAAATAAAAAATAAAAATTAACTTACTTAAATTTTCACTCCAACTAATTAGTTTCTGCAATGGGATAAAGACAGTTACGTAATGAACTGTTGAGAATTTCATTGCGTCATCAGGGAGGTCATTCTCAGCCGAGTCTCCAGGCGATGCGCGGACACTGGGGACTCATATAAAAATAATATTAATTCGGTAAATGGAACAGCTATCGAGGACTGGATTCCAGCTACTGAAAATTCTCACTGCCACTGATCATATGACCGATTCTAAAGAATCAATCACGTGACACGGAGGCAAGTCAGTAGGAATGGGATGGTAAGATGACAGGCGCCTACTAACACCCCCCAAAAATATTTATTTAGTAGTGGTTTTGGCAGGTTTGCTCGACAAATCAGTGATTTGGAGATAAATATAGATAATTTAATATATCAACTAACATAAGCGCACAGATGTACGCTAATGCCAGAAAATACACCGGTTATGTCATAGTACCTAGGTGGTTCAATGCAGGAGAATGCAGAACAATAATATAAAAGGCGTAAAATAAGAAAATTTAAAAAAATTAAAAAAAAAAAAATTAACTTACTTAAATTTTCACTCCAACTAATTAGTTTCTGCAATGGGATAAAGACAGTTACCTAATGAACTGTTGAGAATTTCATTGCGTCATCAGGGAGGTCATTCTCAGCCGAGTCTCCAGGCGATGCGCGGACACTGGGGACTCATATAAAAATAATATATATATATATATATATATCTTAGTCTCCTTAGGTTCGTCCATGCCGTGTATATGTACATATATATATATATTTATATATACACCTTCCCCCTCACCACAAACCAACACGAACACACGCCATCACACATACACTCACCCATGCCTACCCACACACTGATACACCACCCACTCCACACACTATCACCACCAACCCCCATTCACACACCCGCATTCAATCCCTTCCCCCAACACCAGCCATACCAACACCCACGCTACCTCACACACACACACACACTTATATCCAAACACGCACACACACCAGTACACTACACACCATCCTACCGTCCCGAACACCTTCTCTTCCCCGCTCTGCCAACATCCCAACCCCACTAATATACACTCCCCTCCACCTTTCACACCTACTCATCCCTCCCCTGTCCACCGCACACACATACACACATTCCTCACACACCCAGACCTCTCTATACTTGTCAGCCTCCACACTACGGCGGCTGTCATATCCCTACTGCCATCTCCTTCCTCCCACCTCCTTTGCCCTGCCTTGATCCTCTGACCTCTTGCTGCTGCGCGCGCACCCCACAACACATCACATCCTCAATACCATACCAGGATTTTACACCACTGCCCCATCGCTCCCGAAACAATCAAAATCTCCAACATCTGAGCACACAATCCGTTGAAAAACCCCAGCAACACACACACACACACAAACACTTACAGTATTTTCGCACCACGCCACCATACACTCACACCACATATAAACACACAGACACACGTTCGTATCCCCCCCACACACACACACACTCAGCCTCCAGACTCAACAATTTTTTTAATATCTTTCCACCACACCCCACATACCCTTGGAACTCTCTTCCTGCCCACTTTTCTCCTGATGAAGGGCTTATGCCTGAAACGTCGTCCCGCACCCCCCACTCTCAAACGTGAAACAAATAATAACATTTGTACTGCCTCTTGGCCTTCACGTTTATTTTTTGCTTTCTGTTTACTGTCCAAACTTTAAAAAAATGAGAGGAAAGATAAAAAGTAAAAAAATACATTTTTCTTCCTAATAATCGTCTTTTTCTCCCTGTTTTCATATATATAAATATATATATGCAGAGGTTATATTTAATTTGTTGGGATTCAACAAGCTTAAAAAATGTTATAACTGATATAAAGCACTCAACATTTTAGTGGAGTAAATAAACAATATATTAATAAATGGAAACTATATTTATAAAACCATATTTATTTTATTATAAAACCATATTTATTTTATTATATATATTTCAAGGGCAACCAGTCAAATTATTGTGCGCTTTCATCAAATAAAATACAGATTTGTTTTATAAATAAATATTGACATACCCGAAAAAAAGACAACCTTAACGGTTTGAGCTTCCTGGAGGCTCCAACCGTTACGGTTCTCATTTTTCCGGGTGTGTCAATATTTATTTATGAAACAAATCTGTATTTTATCTGATGAAAGCGCACAATAATTTTCCTGGTTGCCCTTGAAATATATATAATAAAATAAATATAGTTTTATAAATATACTTTCCATTTATTAATATATTGTATATATATATATATATATATATATATATATATATATATATATATATATATATATATATATATATATATATAATATGCTGTATAAATTGATATAGATAATATGCTGAATATATTCATATATATATATATATATATATATATATATATATATAATATGCATATAAATATATATATATATATATATATATATATATATATATATATATATATATATATATATATATATATATATATAAGTACATATATATATAAGTACATATATGTAAATAACTATATATATAATATATATAATATAAGATCAAAAGATGGTTAAAGGAGTTCCATGTATTTTATTATGCGCATTTCAAAAACAAACATCATCATGCAATAATATTTGTGTTTTCATCATATAAAACAGGAGAACATGATATGAAGGCTAAAAAACACTTGTGGATAGTGCAGTTTTAAATCAACATATGAAAAGTGGTTTTAGATTGATGTGTGATATTGGGAAAAAAAAATATATATATTTTATTTAATAATTTTTCTCTTCGTTAATTTTGAAATTGCCACAATACATACATTTCTTTTTTTGACGTTAGAATATTCATCCACAATTATTATTTTTTTCTCTCTATCTTCGTTAATTTTCAAATTCCTTTAATTTATACATTATCTTCCAACGGTTCCCAACCTCTCTATGTTAAAACAATATATCTTTTTCTCAGTTATAAAAACTATCTCTTTCTCTCTATCACCCATCTCTCCCTCTCCACCTTCACTCTCATCTCCTCCCCCTTTTTTCACCCCCCCCCCCTAAATAAAATATTTTTTCCTCGCACATATCC
>OZ024742.1:333227408-333239908 GCA_964016885.1 Eledone cirrhosa | reverse complement strand
ATGTTTTATCTAGCCAAATAATTTATCTACTTTGTATAACCGATTATGTATCTGTGTTATTCAAGCCCCACATTATCCCCCATTACCAATTCGTTCCTCCACCAATATGTTACACCGCTGTAATTCCACCGCTATCTATATTTTTTTGCATTCCACATATGTCGAATTATAAATTCTCAACCTAAACATTTGCCGTACGAGAGGAGCAGGAAACAATGGAAAGATTTCCATTCTTTTGAACAAAACCATAAAACATAACCTTATCTAAATTTATGACCATATACCCATCTGACAATGATTAACGGAAACGCAAACATTCTTTATTTGTTTTCTAGTTTACCAATGACGAATCCAGCATATTCTTGTATTTTACCCGAAGTCAGCAATGAATGAGGATACCTAGGACCAAAGGCATTCTAAACTTGACAATCTAGTATTTTATTTTTCAGATGGCTAGAAAGTGCTGCTTCAGCATGGAAATGAATGACATGCTTAAATAAAATTAAGAACTTTCCAATATGTCCTTCCTTATATGAAATGGTGGCATATGTGGTATGGGCAGTATTTGAATGTCGTTTTTAGAAACTTCTGTGACCTCTTAAAAGCTAAAAAATATTTGGTTTTCTAAGTAAAACAGGTAAGTAACGGACGTTGTTTAAATTCAACACAATCTTAAAAATATAACATTGAAACTACAGAATTTCTTCATGTTGGTTAATATGTAATTAATATTGGTTACTAATTTAGGTATAATCCAGCATTTTGTGGGGTTCAAAGCGTCAACTAATTCCAGCCAGTACCTAACTTGTAGTCTTTCTTATCTATCTA
Organism: Eledone cirrhosa; assembly: GCA_964016885.1. NCBI lineage: Eukaryota > Metazoa > Mollusca > Cephalopoda > Octopoda > Eledonidae > Eledone > Eledone cirrhosa. The sequence goes on along the minus strand of OZ024742.1, from coordinate 333,239,080 downwards.
AGAAGGATGAATGGCAAATATGAATTAAATGAGATTTAAACTCAGAAAGGGCCATAACTAAAGATTGAAAATTATTTAGCCTGATGTTGTGGTGATTCGGCTACTCCACCATCACAAGTATCTAATTAGTACTACAAAATGTATTTTAATAAATTTATACATTCCAATGGTGAATCCTACTCGTACAGAGCTTTGCTCACAGAACACACATAAATATATGTTTATGTGGGGAATAGATATGTTTTCCCCTAGCATTTTCCTAACTAGTTTGGTTTTCTTTCGTATAGTGTTTTTGTGATGCATTGGAAATATACTTTGACAGCCGATGGTAAAATAATGTACTCTTATGACCTGACTAATATAACTGGTGGAGTCGTGAGATTTACATCGTTCACGTTTACAATCATTTGTGTACAAGAGCACATTCGTTTGTAGCTTGACCGCTGGCTTTCAGGTTTGCGGTTTTTTGTTGCTAAACAGATTTCATTTTTTTCTGTTTTTGAAGTATATTTTCGGATTAATTTGTGGTTTCGTTTAATGCATGATGTAGTCTTTATTATTATTTTGATTTTATAGAATATACCTATCAATCCTACTGATGCTTAATTACAATAGGTGTCATAGTTGATATATATTTTCATTTATATAAGTTTCATTGTATTCTGCTCTCACAGATTTCGTAGATACGTGAAATTCTGATGGATGACATTGAGGTGAAGTTTTTATAATCATAGTAATATACTATTTAAATATATTTCAAAAGGCAACACAACTGACAACTGACAACTGAGAAAATAAGGAGTTAGAAAACTTTATGCCTTCAATCGGTAATAAACTAATGACCTCGTAATGAGGATATATTAAATTGTATGAAACCTACATACTCATTTGTGTATGAGAGTTGCTTTAACTTTTGTGTTATCTGTGAAAAGTGTTTTGAAGTCAATAGCAAGGAAAGTAGAATGCTCTGGTTTCTAGTTGAAGTAGAACGGATATCTATTAATGATAAGACCAACCCACTTCAGAGTGCATTGTTGATTTGTAGTATTCAGAATTTCAAGGAGTATGTGTGACGTACTTGAAGTCATATCGTTTCTAATTTGAATTTTTGGTAATATGATTAATTCAAAACTATTGAAGTCAATACTGTTAAGACGAAAATCATACGTGACAGGAGAGACTAAAATTAAACTGAATACTGCACAATTTCTTTAGTTTAACTTTTCTACAACTAGCGATTGTCACACTGATGAACATAATGCTCTAATGGTATATTATACAGCTTAGTGAAGTGCATCAGCATCGAAGCACAACTGCAACAACGGGATGCATAGTTTCCTAGTTACTAGTATGATGACATGTGAAGATGCATGGCTTAATATTTAGAGCATTCGGCTTGCAATTGAAAGGTTGTGAGGTTCGAATCTCGGAGCAAGTGATGTGTTGTGTCCTTCAGCAAGGCACTTTCACGTTGCTCCAGTTTACTCAGCTGTAGAAAGCTGTAGAAGCGACGTCATTGGTGCCAAGCTGTATCGGTCATTGCCTTTCCTTTGGACAACATTAGTGGCGTTGAGAGGAGAGGCTGGTATGCATGGGCGTCTACTGGTCTTCCACAAAATAAACATTGCCGAGGCTTATGCCTCGGAGGAAACTTTCTAGGTGCAAATCCATGGTCATTCGTGACTGAATGGGACTTAAAGGAAGTATGACGACATAGTGTCGTGAGTGTTTGTCTTCAATGTTTCTGATGAAGAATATACCAGTTGTATGATCACCGAAACTGTCTTCTCCTGAAATTAATGTGGAAATAGTTAAGTTCACAGACACATGTACACGTAACATTTTCCTCGGTGAGATGCCGCGTGAAACTGTTTACTTTGGTAATTGCAATTACGGCCTTACGATCTTGAGACGAATGCTGTAATATCTAGGCCACGCTCCTACATAGGCCTACACAGAGGCTATTGTGATACACATTTATCTCAGAGTGGATTTAACAGACTGGAAATGAGATGAAAAGATAATTACGTGTGGAAACCAATTGTGGGTTTTACTTCTCAATGAATTATCCATTGCGCTTAATTACCACTCAGATGTTCATAAAAAAACGTTTTTAAATGTTGAGCCAGGCAATATTCACTCAGTTCTTTGGCTATATATATCGATTAATAAAACTGCTACAATATATCGATGACCCAGCCAAAATTGAGTCCATTGCGTTTTGAACAGATAAATTCAAGAGCGGAAACGAAGACCGCAAATCATTTTGATGGAGGCTGTAACGATGCACATTCATACATACAAATTATATTTTACAATGCTGTTACAAAAAACATGTGAACATATGTAGATAAGAAATACAAAAATCAATGGCAGTTGAAAAAGTAGTTATATAATACATTTTGACGTATTAAGTATTTTTATTATATTTCAAATAACAAGAATACGTACATGAATTTATATACATATATGTCTGTCTGGGTTTGAGAGTTTGTGTGTGTGCGACAGACTGCGTGGGTAAGCCTTTATATGTGTGATGAAAATATAAATACTCATATTCAGAGTAACTCATCGACAGAAACTTGTGAAGCTTCCAACTGGGTGTGATTAGTGAATCATGTTCCTGGCCACGTTCAGTTTCCATAAACATTGTACTCTGTATCTGAAAATGCTGTGCATGAAAGAGTATGTAATCAAATGATGTGTAGGAGTCTGTAAGAGAGAAGTCACGCCCTAATGGTAATTGTTGTATAACAGTTAATAGCTCTGAAATGTGATTTTCACTGCACCCTCCTCATATTTTGAGCCTGTTTTCACAAGGTATTTTGGCAAATTCTCATACATCGTTCATTAGTTCTTCAGTTGCTTTTCGAATAACTGCGTACCTTTTAGATAGCCAGAAAATGAAGGAAATTCAACTCATTCTACTTGCCTTCACTTGACATTGTTTTATAATTCCTTTTCGTCTCACCGACAATTTACCAATTCTTCCTAATCGGAACAAGATATTAGTAGAATGTTACTGGGATTAAGAACTAATTGTTCTCTTTCAATATGTTGGGGCCTCGCATAGTGCCGCGGTCATAACAGTAGTTTCTGAGACATTACGCTTTTACTGCTGTCTCTGAGCTCGTTATCATTGGATATTCTTCCGTTCAGAAACCCATCACATGACTGGCAACATGTTTTTTAGCTGGGCTTTCTATCCTGAATAACCAACCTCATTGCCTGTTTGTTTTCAATCCATGGTCGGGTTACGGCTTCAGAATGTCTAATGCGATTATGACTTGAATCTAAAAGAAGAGCATGCATGATGACGTCATTTCTATTTATATCAACGAACAACACTGATTGTAATAGTGATCACAAGCCAAGGGTTAATGTCTCACCTGTATCCTTCAATGTGATTAAGCAATTGCGCCAGTCCCTGCATAAACATATGAGCATAAGTGATGGAAACCAAACATACGTTCCAATTAGAATTTCCTCAGCTACTTTGAAAAAGCAAACATCTCATCCAACATCGGATGGTCATCAAGCGAGAGCTTACCCAGGCTTTACTACCTTTTATGCAAGTCGAATTATCAGACTCCACAATGTGGATTGGCAGTATCGGTATAGGGTCGGACACCATGCTTTGACGCATAGAGTTACGGCCTTTGCCATTCTGAGTTTAAGTCCCGCCGAGGTTAACTGTCTCTTTCATCCTTACAGGGTTGATAAAATAAAGTACCAGTAATGCACTGGGTATTTGCTGGCTTTGTGCCAAAAGTAGAAACTATTATTATAGGAAAAGTCTACGAAATTAAACTTTCTCTCCTTTTATTTCATGATCGCTTGAGTGTTATCTGCATAGTTATGATAATATAGGTTTATATTGTTGGGAGTTACCTTGTTGAGATGCCATTTTGAAGTGAAATGTTCTAAGAAACAGAAATTATATCAAATATTTACAAACCGTATCTTTTTTTCTAGTGCAAGGTTGAAGTAACAGGTTTGCAGGAGATTTCTTGGAAAATGTGTTGCAGAAATATGTGAGATTTTCAGTAGTGTTTTAGTGTAAAGAAATCCAACATTATCGATGTGTGGTGATGACAAATATAATTCACATTGTGAATAAAGTATTTGACAAGACCCTGATCCTGCCACTTGCGAATTAAGCCTTGAGAAATGTCATGAAAAATGTGGAAGTAAACAGTGAAAATATAGACATTAATATGGGAGTCGTTAGAATTCTTATGAATAGAGCATGGCAGGGAAAAGATGATGCTTTTTCTCTTTAGAACACGGGTTGTTATTATTGCAGTAGTAGCAGTAGTTGTCAGGGCACTTGAGTGCTACTGGTAACGTGTAAACCAGTACAACCTGTCGCATGGTCGAGTCGTCGGCGACTAAAACTGGCAACCCGACCAAGCTTATTTGGTGTGGAGGGTGATTTTGGAAACCTTGCAGGACAAAAAACAAAACCTAACAAAGGGCGGAAGAACTGATAAGAGTCAACTGCCTTCCAAACATGTGTAAATATGTATATACACATGTACATATGTGTTGTATGGACTGGGATCGAACTCACAACCTCATTGTTGTATGGACTGTTACATTTCTATTCAATTTACACGTGCTCACACATTTGCATATGAATCATGTGAACTGGGCAGTCAGTCAGCGTTGGTATAAAAAACTCGGTCACAGACTGCTACTTAGTTACTTTATGTTATTCTGCTACTGCGAGGAGGGGCGTTTTGTTTGTTTCGCAAATTACACAAATTATTTGATATAACTCGTTGTGTTTTCTCTGCGAGTACCGAGAGGAATACAACAGAGTTTATTGGCGTCGACGATAGGATTTACCTACATTGCCGATAGGATTTACCTACAATGCCGGGAAATTGTTTATCACAAAAACATGGCGGAACAACAAACAGCAGAGCTAATAAAGTTGTTTAGATGGAACAACAGAGTTTATTGGCGTCGCAACAAATGCAACAACACAAGAAAGATATGGACACTCTGATAAAACTGTTTCGTGATCGAGATTCTGAACAACAGAGTTTATTGGCGTCGCCTGTTGCTTCGACACCAACAGCATTCATCCCACCATTTGCTGCTTTTGATTCAACAACAGAACTATGGCCTGATTACTGGTCAAGATTCTGCACGTTTGTGGCTGCTAACGCTGTACCCGAGCAACGCATGGCACAAGTATTCCTGACTAATCAGACGGTCCAAGAGAACTCGTAAACCCCCAGAGAGACTTTGCTGTTGATGCTTCTTTTGTCGCATCAATTTCGGTGGGGAGGTGTTGTATGGACTGGGAATCGAACTCACAACCTCATTGTTGTATGGACTGTTAAATTTCTATTCAATTTACACGTGCTCATACATTTGCATATGAATCACGTGACCTGGGCAGTCAGTCAGCGTTGGTATTAAAAACTCGGTCACAGATGCTACTTACTTACTTTATGTTATTCTGCTACTGCGAGGAGGGGCGTTTTGTTTGTTTCGCAAATTACACAAATTATTTGATATAACTCGTTGTGTTTTCTCTGCGAGTACCGAGAGGAATACAACAATATGAATGTGTATGTATATACGTGTGTATATGCCTGGGGTGTCAGGGAGGGGCATGTATCTCTGTAGGGGGGGGGGGGGGGTCTAGCCATGCCCTTTCAGGACAGCTCATCCTGCATTGGCTCCACCTGACTCTCAGCTCTCACCTGTGGCCCCAACAAGCTGTAGAATGCAGCAGCGGCCACACCCTGGTAAACAGCCTTGGCTGGCGGGCCAAACCAGGTTGAAGGTAGCCAGGCGAGTCTGAACCTCCCCGGTGAGTTACATAGGGGATGCCTGCCCCTGCATTCGAAGACTGGACTCGGCGGAGTGAGTGTAGGAGGACGACATCGTCCCAACAATCACAAAGGCGGTGACAGCAAGCCGTGTGGAGCACTAGGGCACGGAAAGGCACTACAGACGTCGTGGTTATCCACTGCAGCTAAGGAAGTTCCTGGATGTGACGGTCCTCCATACCACCGGATTTTGGAATCTGCGGTCGAGTGAGTGGGTGCGTCACTGTGCACTAGCCCTCCCACTATAAACCTTTCCCGCACAGGTTTCTTCTTTAGCGTGCACACCCAAAGCCCTGCGGCGATGGGCGAGTGGCGGAGGTAACAGGTGAAGGAAACTTCTGGGAGTTGCCAGTCTCAAACCCACACATTGATGGCCTGGATGCGCAAGTTGTTCTCCGCCTGACCCTGGGATCACAGAGATCATGCATTCCACCGTGCGACTGAGCATCCACTTTCCGGGGAGTCCTGCTCACCCTCGCACGGGGGGGGGGGGTAAAAGGAGCCATAACCAAATGCTCGTCCCAAACAAAGTCTACCGCGGCTGGCGGTTTTACCCTTGCAAGCGGTCGAAACCAACATAATAGAAAGAACTTGATTCTTGGCACATAGAATGTGCGCACCCCCATGGATAGGGAAACCTTCTTGAGGCCAGAGAAAAGAACTGCCCTCATAGCAAGGGAATTAGCTCGCTACCGGATTGACATAACCGCCCTCAGTGAGACTAGACTTGCCGAAGAAAGATCAGTGGCAGAACCGAAAGGAGGCTACACCTTCTTCTGGAAGGGCAATGCAAAGGACAAGTACAGAATCCACGGGGTAGGCCCGACCATCAGGACTTCACTCTGCAAGCAGCTATCAGACCTCCCAACACCTGTAAATGAGCGGCTGATGAAGCTCCCCTTACCCTCGGCCCATCTCGGCATGTCACAGTCATCAGCCCCCATTCTCACCAGCAGCGATGAAGAAAAAGGACACTTTCTACGGGGAACTCTAACGTGAAGGGTGTCCCTCCAAGCGATAAACTCATCCTACTGGGGGACATCAACGCACGATTTGGGTCTGTTGCAGCAACTGGAGAGGCATGCTGGGACCTCATGGCACAGGGAAGTTGAACTCTAACGGCCTTATACTGTTGAGTTTCTTCGCCGAGGACGATCTCACCATCACCAGCACACTGTTACGCCAGGAAGACAAGTTCAAGATGACATGGATGCACCCCAGATCCAAAGAGTGGCATCTGATTGACTTTGCTATATGCCGCAGGAGGGACATCCGTGACGTCAGAATCACCAAGATCATGCGTGGAGAAGAGTGTTGGGCTGACCATCGCCTTGTCAGGAACATCCTGTCACTGCATATCACCCCGACGCATCGCAAGGCTCAGAAAGTATGTAGGCCAACTTTCCACGTCGCTCGATTCAAGCGGCCAGAGCATCGTGATGCGTTGGCGGAAGTGCTGGACGGCCGAGTGACTGCTCATGGACCACTAACCGGACCCCCAACTCAACAGTGAGACCAGTTCAGGTCGCTGGTGACAGAGTCAGACAAGGCAACCATCAGACCGAAGAAGAGAGTCCACCAGGACTGGTTTGACGAAAACGATGAGCGCATCAGACAATTCCAGACGAGAAGTGGAGGAATTTCATTGAGTGGAAGAATGACAGCTCCTCCAGCTCGAAGCGCGACCGCTTCAAGCACCTCCAGAGGCAGACCCAAGCAGCTCCACGCAGAATGCAGGCCAAGTGGTGGGAAAAGAAGGCCGAAGAGGTCGAGAGATACGCTGACACAAAAAACTCCAAGATCGTCTTCAGCGCCATCGGGGACGTCTACGGACAACTCAAGCCTGTCACCACACCGCTGCTGTCTGCTGACGGCTCGATCCTGCTGAAGGAGAAGAGCAGCATCAACTCGAGGTGGAGAGAGCACTTCAGCAAACTGCTCAACAGACCCTCCACTGTCGACCCTGCCGCCCTCGACCAGGTCCCACATAAACCCGTAGTCGCCAGTCTCGACCCCCCCCCCCCTATGTTGGATGAAGTCACGAAGGTAATCAACCAGACCAGCTCAGTAAAGGTCCCTGGGAAGGACGGGATTCCCGCCGAGATCTTCAAGCTGGTCGGTCCAGCTCCCCTGGGGGCTTCCACACCCTCCTCGTCAGCATATGGGAGGAAGAAGTGGTGCCCAAATACTTCAGGGATGCTACAGTTGTCTAGCTTTTTAAGAATAATCGGGGCATTTCTTACCTGTCCATCGCTGGGAAGTTCCTGGCTCGGGTCATGCCCAACCGCCTCATTGCCAACATCTCAGAGGACAACCTGCCTGAGGCCCAGTGTATGTTCCTCCCAAACCGCAGCACGAAGGACATGATGTTCTCTGTACGCCAGGTGCAGGAGAAGTGTGTCGAGCCGAACATGGACCTCTTTGCCGTTTTCATAGACTTGACGAAGGCATTCGACACTGTCAACAGGGAAGCCCTCTGATCAATCTTGTCGAAGTTCGGATGCCCGACAAAGTTTGTGAACCTCATACGGCAATTCCATGACGACATGACCGGGCAGGTGCGCTCGGTCGGAGAGGCATCGGAGCCTTTCGGAATCACCAAAAGCGTCAAGCAAGGATGCGTGCTGGCTCCTGTCATCTTCAGCCTGTTCTTCACCTGCGTGCTCAATCATGCCGTCAGGGACCTCGAGCACGGAGTGTATTTGTGATACTGACTGGACGTCTTCCTGTTTGACCTGCAGTGCCTGACGGCCCAGACAAGGACCGTGCAGAGGATCGTCCTGGAGGCACTTTTTGTTGACGACTGCCCTCATGGCCCACAGGGAGTCTGACCTCCACTCATCGTCAACAAGTTCGCAGAGGCCTCTTCGGTCTCACAATTAGCCTTGGCAAGACTGAGGTCCTCTTCCAGCCTGCACCTGCCTCCGTCGCCCACCCTCCTTCCATCTCCATCGGAGGCACCCAGCTAAAGACGGTGGACGACTTGAAGTACCTCGGCAGTGTCATCAGCAACGATGGAAGCCTCGACAAGGAGATAAACGCCAGAATCTGTAAGGCCAGTCAAGCCCTCGGCCGCCTGAGGACACGCGTCCTGAATCAGCACATCATCAGGTAGTCCACCAAGCTCAAGGTGTACAGGGCCGTTGTCCTCACCATCCTCCTCTACGCATGTGAGACATGGACTCTGTACAGAAAGCACCTGAAGCAGCTGCAATGGTTCCACATGCGCAGCCTGCGGTCATGCATGAACATCAAATGGCAGGTTAAGGTATCCAACATCGAAGTTCTTGACATGGCTGAGACAACCAGTGTCGAAGCTATGATACTGAAGAGCCAACTTCGATGGGTGGGACATGTCATCCGGATGGACGATCACAGGCCTCCGAAGCAACTGATGTATGGGGAACTCTGTTCGGGGAAACGAAAGCTGGGTAGGCCTCTCAAGATGTTGAAAGACTGCGTGAAGTCCAGTATCAACAACACTGGAATCGCGCCAGAACAACTCGAGTCTCATGCTCAGGATAGGACTGAGTGGCGAGCTCTTACCAGATGCGCCAAAGACTCTTTTGAAAAGAGACGGGCAGAGGTTACTGAAGCCAGTGAAAAGAGGAGAAAGGCATCAGCAGCTGCCCCAAGCGACTCCGGTCTCTTCCCCTGCCCCCACTGTCCCCGGACCTGCAAGTCAAGGATCGGCCTCCACAGTCACCTTCGTGCCCATGTCAGACGGGAACTAAAATAAAGATGTCATCATCGTTTATGATGGACAACCAAGACAAGAAAGAGTAGCAGTAGTAGTATTAGAAGTAGCAGCAGCAGCAGAAACATCAGCAGTAATAGTAGTAGTAGTAGTAGTAGTAGTAGTAGTAGTAGTATCAGTAGTAGTAGTAGTAGTAGTAGTAGTAGTAGTAGTAGTAGTAGTAGTAATAGTAGTAGAAATGGCCCACATATGATGCATATTATTGTCGGTTCAATAGCTGTGCTCAAATGGTACACAACTCACACTATACACACATAGTATACAAAAGTATGCATCGTCTCGTAATTTCGTAGGGGGTGTAGAGCCATGCGGCGTTTCTAGGACATGTTGTTGATCTGGCGAAACCTATCTCTTCTACAGTTCTGAATACAGCAGTTTTATTCCAGATAAAAATAGAGAGTGAGAGAATGGAGGTGAGAGATAGATACACATGAAGAATCAACGCCAGTACTATACTGGTACTTTTTTCGTCGATCTCGAATGGATGAAAGGTAAATCTAACCTTAGAGGGATTTGAACTCAGAGTGCAGAGGGACGGAAGAAATCCTGCAATGCATTCTCTCCGATATTCTAATGACTCTGCCTATTATCTGCCTGATATAAGGCAAACATTTAAAATAACACAAGTGACACACCTTAACTCCAATAATAAAGCAAATCTCATGCGGTGCACTAACTGGAAAAGACTATTCTCACGCAAGCCTCTTAAATATAAGAAGACATGATCCTGCACGCAACCCAGCAAAGCAGCGTAAATCTAATAATTTAAATCTACATTAATATCATTATAAAAGGTGGTGGATTGGCAGTATCGGTAGTGCGTCAGACACTATGCGTTGTAGCATAGTGTTATGGCCCTTTAGGTCATCAGTTCAAATCCCGCCGAGGTTACATTTGCCTTTCATCTTTACGGGGTCGATAAAATAAAGCAACAGTAATGCTGGCCTTGTGCCTAAAGTAGAAATTATTATTATCATTATAAACATATTCAGATCTTCAACCGTTATTTGTATCATATTTATCCCTTTATCAACTGGCATCTCTATGACTTCTTAGTAATAAAGCATCACAAAATACAAGACATTTAATAATAATAGAAATAACAAGAACAATAAACTTTGAAATAAAAATGAAACCCTGTAAAGATAATTTCTCTTTTATTTCAAACATCAGAAATAAAGTTGAATTATTATGTTCGCAAAATTTTATTGTTATTCTTAGTATTATTTATGCATTATTCTTATTAATTACTTAATCTTAAAGCACCTTAAAATTATATTAATTAATCCAACACACTGTTCGATCAAGTCAATAGTTTTGTCTAATACATGTTTTCAGATGTTATTGTATAATATTGTGTTTGTGTTTAATCATTGGTTTTTTATTTGTTTGTTTTCCTATATATTGGTTTAATACGTTAAGCTTCTGTTTATACAAAGGTTGAAATAAAAAGATTATTACTATCATACCCACCCAAAATCTTGATTAACCATGCGATAAAACTTTATATTAAAGGGCTTATAAAAATCCCTGAGCCTCCGTATCACTGAAGGGTCAATCAAAGGGTGAATACGTCCCTTAGTTTCACCTAAACAGTGAGGGTGACTACCTTTCTGTCTGTTAGGTTTGAGGATACAAGGAAACCCTTTCCTGGATTTCAGGTAAAAATGTTCTTGGTTTATAACAGGCCTAAGCCCCAAAAACTGTTGCACTTTCAACATTTCATCAGCAGGATTTTCTATAAGACGTTCACCACTGACAAAATGCATTTGTTCCAGTGGGAAATACTGAAGCCAATGTTTCAAATGTTTAGCGTAGACTCCTATCCGGACAGGACTCCACTGTGTGTCGACAATACGGGTAGTGTTATTAACAAACACCAATTCCTCAAAGCTGCGGGAATCCATCTTCTTGCTGGCAATCTGTGTGTAATCAGATATAGCCCGTGTCACGGGATCTCTAACTACCACAATCAGCTTGAGGTGTTTGGAGAACTGGTACACTCTTCTTGGAACCTCTTTCGTTATAAAATAACTGGGTGTTTTCTCGATGGTCAATTGGCCTTC
>OZ024742.1:333219908-333222408 GCA_964016885.1 Eledone cirrhosa | reverse complement strand
ATATACATATACATATATATACATATATATACATATATATACATATATATATATATATATATATATATATATATAGTTAGGGGAAGGTCATATTGTTGAAATATTATTGCCATAAAAAATAACAGAACACACTGTTTGGTTGGTTTTCGGTTCTGTATATTTTATATCTCCATAGTTAATTTATTTGGCAATCAATGTGTAATACTAATTTATTGGCAATCATTGATTGACCAACGGTTAAAAATACACATATAAATATATATATATAGTCTATCAAACTTCTTTCGTTTGCACATCTGTAACATCATCAGTGGTACTACTATGTTTCCTCCCATTGTATTATATTGTGGTGTAATGTCTACGTCATTTTTATTTAATACAATATATATATATATATATATATAAAGAGAGAGAGTGAGAGATAGAGAGAGAGAGGAGAGAGAGAGAGAGAGAGAGAGAGAGAGAGAGAGAGAGAGAGAGAGAGAGAGATTTAACAAAGTCGAAGACAGTATTGCAGCATATGGTCAAATGTTATTTACATATTACAATTGTTTCGATATCGATTAGATAAATCTACAATCATGGTGACGGGGCCCCACCCCTTTTCGAGATACCATCAGATACACGAGCTTAAATCTCTCTCTCTCTATCTCTCTCTCTCTCTCTCTCTCTCTCTCTCTCTATATATATATATATATATACATATATATATATATATATATATATATATATATATATATATATATGTATATATATATGTGTGTGTGTGTGTGTGTGTTTGTGTGTGTTTGTGTGTGGTGGGTATGTAAATATTATTCGATATGATGGTCTACATCGAAAGGTTGTCCGAAATATATTTGCGTCAATTATTTCGTGTGAATGAACAGTTTAAATGTGACTTTGCACATTTAAACTCCTATATCTGATGAAATGTCAAAAAAGAGACGTTTATCAGTTGTTCTGAGTTGAAATAGCCTCTTACACTACGGTAAACCGGAGACTTCGAAACTAGTGGCAGGAGAAAGGAAGTTATCATCAATCCAGAGACTTGATCAGATATCTTCAACAAACTTCGCTAAAATCCGCCAAGGGACAGGTAACGGATTAAGTGTATTAGATACAGGCGAGGGGTTTACAAATGGGTCACATCAACCACATTTCAATTGCTGGGCTCTAATCGAACATAAGCCTGTTTAAAGGGAATTGCTGAACGTAGAGTAGAATGAGATTGGACAAATCCATGAAAATAAATATAATTAACTGAGTGTTTTCTCACAGACTGGATGTAGGTTAGAGCTATAACAAGGGTGTCAATGATTAATGTGATAATGACAAAAAAAATGAATTTAACATAGAAATTTAAGATAGATATTTTCATAATTAGAAGGTTCAATAAGAACTTCCATGAGAAAAAATGTTCTATTCCACAATTTAGAGCTCATTTTGTCAGTGATTGCATTGTTATCTATGTATATGTTTATGCTTATTTATCTATCAATGTATCGATTACTCACTCATACATACTTACACAACACACACACGCGCACATACATATATATATATATATATATATATATATATATATATATGCATATAAATATATATATAATAGTATATGCTTCTGAAAGTCAATTTTGCTAATTACATATCTATTTGTCGTTTTCTTCAGCGGCATATCAATGAAATGTTATTCCAATTGATTCGTATATATATATATATATATATATTATTCCTATTGGTTTGTATATATGTATAGATGTGTATATATATGCATATACACATCTATACATATATACAAACCAATAGGAATAATATATATATATATATATATATATATATTATTCCTATTGGCTTGTATATATATATATATATATATATATACAGAGAAATGTAGTGGTAGAGACAAGAAAAAGAATATATTTGTAAATTTTAGCTTTCTATGAAGATATATATAAAGTAAAAAATGTATATCTAGCAATCCAATTGCCCGTTTGTCTATCGTCATATCTCTACATCAATAAATCTATATCTTATTGATCGGTTAATCGTATATATTTATAATACTGATTTTTAGGTATGTTGGATATCTGTATTAGATCTGAAGGAGACATTCAACAAGGGAATCATACGTTTGTCAATAACTCAACACTTATAACGAAGACAATTACATATAAAAACACAAACACACACACATACACACTCGTGCATTCCACTCTCTCTCTCTGTCACCTTCTCTCTCTCTTTTACTCTCTCTCTCTGTTTCTCTCAGTATCTCTCTCTCTTTCTCTCTCTCTCTCTCTCTCTCTCTCTCTCTCTCTCTCTCTCTCTCTCTCTCTATATATATATATATATATATATATATATATATATATATATATATATATATACTGATACATACCCGCATAAACATATATTTATAATCTAGCCGACGAAACGGCCGGAGCTCAGCCATCGGGTCTTTACTCTTTTCCTGTATATATATATATATATATATATATAT
>OZ024742.1:333187408-333209908 GCA_964016885.1 Eledone cirrhosa | reverse complement strand
ATGGAACCCGGATCATCGTGATTGTGTTGCGAACATCTTAACAGCTCAGTTATATTTATATATCCTTGCACCAGCCACCTAGCACTGGCATCAACTTCGGTTAGTGCATCACAACACATTGAGGCTGATAGAGCCAAAAATCTACATTCACGAAACGAAAAAAAGTAGCTCTTGTGTTAGGAAACGACATAAATAAAGTAAAACCAAACTTCTCGAAACAATCTTGAAGCAAATGTTGTTCTTGTTGACAATCACTCTGGAATTTTCATGTTTTAACACTATGTGTGACCTTCTGAGAATCTTTGAGAATTCTGAACTCTAGAACTCAGTAGCTTAAGTAGAACATTGAGCAACGAGAAGAAGGGAAAATGAAAGGAAAATGACAGTGGGGACATCGATATAAAACAAGTGGAAGAGACAGAAAAATAGTATATGTGTTTGTGTGAGAGCTTGTGATAAAAGGAGAGAGTGTTTGCGAAAGAGAGACAAAACAGGGTAGGTAAGTGGGAGTGAGTGACAAACAGAAAAAAAATGAGTGGTGACGACCTGATTACAACCGATAAAGAAAGAGGGAGAAAGGAAAGGGAGGGGAAAAGTCATAGAGAATTTAGAAGAAAGGAAATATAAATATGAAAGAATGAATGAGCAGGAAGAAAATAGAAGGGGGAAGAAAAAGTAGAAAAAGTAGAAAAAGTGGGAGAATGAGAGGGGTCGGAGGGAAGGCAATGTAATGAGTTTTGCTTGGAGTTTTGGTGTGGGTTGGAATTTTTAGTTTTGTTGGGGAGATGTAGTAGGGGTAACGTTTAAGGGTACAGGAGGAAAGTGTGTTGGATGAAAAAAGAAGAGAAACGTGTGATTAAAAATAATGTATAAAAAACACAAAAAAAATAGAACAGAACTAAGGTTATACACATACACACACACTCACACCCACACACACATATGTATAAATATATTTGTGTGTATGTATGAATATATATATATATATATATATATATATATATATATATGTGTGTGTGTGTGTGTGTCTGTATGTATAAACCTATGTGTGGGCGTGTACGTGTGAGTGTACAGATGTACAGATGTTCAACAGATGTGGTTTAAGTTGGACCATTTATCTTGTGGAGTCTATCGTTGTTGATGTTCATGTATTCATGTGTGTGTGTGTGTGCGTTTCTAGTAGTAGTAGTAGTAGTAGTAGTAGTGGTGGTTGTTGTTATATTTCTAACTTGTGAGTTACATTTATTGGAGAGGTGTATTTGAAATAGCAGTCAGCGATGTGCAGAATTCATTGGAGCATCCGATAAAAAATGATACTGCATTTGTTCTAGCTCTTGATTTTCTGAGTTCATTTCTTCCGAGTTCCATAAAATAAAGTACTAGTCAAGCACTGGGTCTATATATCTAACTGATACCCCACACACACAAGATTGCAGGCCTTGTGCCTACATTTTATTACGAAGACGCGGAGGGTAGTGTGTTGCCAGAACCCTTTGTTCGTCGGACAAAATACATTGACGTTTTGCGCACTAAGTTCAAACCTCTTCTATGTCAAATTTACTTTCGAGCTTTTTGGGGATGATTTATTCGATTCGACTAGACAGGCGATGTATATATACTAGACAGGCGATATATATATATAGGGAGAGAGAGAGAGAGAGAGAGAGAGAGGGTAAGTATAGATACAATTGTGTGTGTGCTTTTGCATAGTGTTTTAGAGTCTATGGTAGCTGATTTCTTTGTACCGATCAGGAAAAATGTCTCTACTTTAGCGGTATTCATATATATAAGTATTGGTATAACATAGATCGGTATTCGACTGTATTCGTAATTGCGAAAATACAAAAAAACCGTTCAACATTTCCACACCTTAGTTTATAAATTATGTGTTATGTATATTTTTGAGGCGTTAAACAAAAATTACTTAAATCTAGAACGTCATTATCAGACATAATTTAATAATAATGTATATGATATGCCGGCTATTGGATATGAGGTGTTTCTTGTCCGGAATTCGCTCGGCATATGGTATGCTGTGGTTGTGAATTACATTAAAACAGCTAAGAAACTTCCTATAAAATGCAAACATGTAGGAGGCCAGCTAAACCTACATAGGAGTAAGCCGTCTTTCTCATTTTTGTTTTTCAGTTTCACGAGCAGGCTCTTTCGTTGATCGAACAACTGGAATACTCGTCGTTTCAAACAACTGACTTACAACACTTAAGCCCACTGTGAAATGGAGTCTTGTGCGTGAGGAATGTGTTCACTTTGTTAACTAGGTATGATGAAATGTATTGTTATTTTTGCTTGTTTTGTTGCTTTTAAACTAATCAATGGAAGTAACAATTCCATAAATATCAGTCAGACGTTCTGACATTCCCTAAATTCTTTCAGGATGTTTACTCTTCGGTTTGATTAATTGGGTAAACCGCAACAGCTGTCGACAGCTTTTTCTTCATTCTGTGCTGCTTAAATATTAGTTATTTTTTACTGGGGAAGTAAGCAGACATCATATTTTCGTAACATTTAAAAAAAAAAAGATTGTGTTCAAGGTTTTTCGTTTTGTATTTGGAAAGGACATTTGCCCTCTATATAAAACGAAATGTTTGCAAATTCAAGGTAGTATATATAACTCTTGTATCATAAAATCCCCTCTTCGCGTAGTGCATAAACTGACATCACTCTAGTGTCATAAACACATTTTTCTTGAATGTTGTTAGCTCATAATTTCACCTATGTTATGAAATTAACCCAACGTCATAAGTTCATATTTTCACCTGCAGCATAAAACAAATTTGGTAAATCCCAACTATTATTGTTGCTGTTGTTGTTATTATTGTTTTCTGTTTTTAGTTCAAATCCCACCAAGGTTGCCTTTGATCCTTGCGCGGTCAGTAAATTAAAGAAGCGGCAACACACTGGGGTCAATTTAATCGAGTTTCCCACCCTCTCCAAATTGTTGGCATCGTGTCTAAATCTGAAACCATTATTATTCTTATTACTCGGACGCCATTTTCCGAGTACCCTCCGGAGTATTAAAGCTGTTTCAAGCCTTGCTGGTTTTTTTTTGGTTTTTTTTTGGTTTTTGTAAG
This sequence comes from Eledone cirrhosa, assembly GCA_964016885.1. Lineage (NCBI taxonomy): Eukaryota > Metazoa > Mollusca > Cephalopoda > Octopoda > Eledonidae > Eledone > Eledone cirrhosa. The sequence continues at coordinate 333,206,816 of OZ024742.1, read as the reverse complement.
TATTCTATAAGAAATGCAATCCCTATTTGTGTTATGTACTTCCTAAAACTACAACTATTATTGGTATTACCACCACAACTTTTTAACCACCCAGGCTAACCTGTCATATCCATCAATGTTTATCCTTCTTTATCGGATACCTTGTTATCAGCTGATGCCAAGGATCGATCCAGGTCATGCTCAAATTAGTTTTCCTCCTCTTGATATTCTTAAGTTCTGTTTTACTTTTCTATCAAAAGCTGGTCCTTTGTACATCTGCACTTACACTTGCACCCTTTCTGCTCTCCTGGTTGAACTCCATTTTCTTCAAGATGCCGTACATTAATTCCACAATAGTTCTTGTCAATAATTTCCACATAGGTGGTTGGCATGTTATTGGTCTGTAGTTGTCTACCGCATTGCCTTTAGGGATATCCTTTAAGCACAAAACTGTCCTGTCCTTTGCCAGCTATTTCGGTATTACTTTTTCAGCATTTAGCAATGTGTTGTGGTGTGCATTTATTCGTTCATGTCATTGACTAAATCTTTTTATCCAGTAGCCATGAACCCCATCTAGTCCCTGAGATTGCCAGTTGCTCATCTTTCTTCTGGCTTTCTTCAAGTCACTAGCTGAAATGAATAGTTTTGCCTGTTGTCGGCAAACTGTTGTTTGTTTAATTTCTCCTAACCATTCAGCGCCCCTCTTGTGTTCCTTCTCTGTACTCCAAAGGTTCCTTCCAAAATTTTGAATTTCAAGTTTATCCGGTAAAAATCACTTCATCTGTACACGCTACATTTATTTCTCGGTAAAATCTCTTTTTGTTTACTCTGAATAGACTATTTTGTTGATATTGCTTAATTGCTTTTGTTTGTATCTAACTATCTTTGATTTTTTGGCTATGAGACATTCCCTGAGTTCCTCCATTACTACTTTTAGGCCTTTTCTTTCAGTGTCATACTTTCTTCCAAGGGCTCAGTATTTTTTAAATTTCATTTCTAGGCTTCCCCTTCTCTTTTCTGACTAATACAGAAATACATGGCCTGTATTCTTCTTTTCCACCATGGCTTTTTTTTCTTGGTCTCTCTCTTATTGTTTTCTTTGCCTTGACGTCTACACCCATATTTTCTGTAACAACAATGCTTGCTGAATTTATCAGATCATTTGTTCCTGTGATGTTATTTGTTTTGATGTATTCCATAACTTCATTCAACCTATATGTTTCTTGATTCATCTTGCATCTGTGAATCTTCTTTAGGTTGCAAATAAAATTCCTATTGCCCTCCTGAAACCTGGTCTTTAATCTGTCGTGCATTGCCTTCTGTTCACCTGTCAGGTTTCGCGTAATTCTATTGTGTTCCATAACATCTACATTTCTCTCACAAGACACACCATCTCTACACTGTTTCTGTGGGTTACCAAAATTATATTCACCATTGTCCTATGCTTTTTTTCCATTTCTACAGTAAGACCTCCATTTTCAACGTTTTATTCACAGCTTTTTCCTGATACCCGTCTTTAGATAGCTTGGAATTCCACTTCTCTCAACCAGCCATTTTTCTCATTGCTAGAGCTTGGTCACATAACCTCTGCTCTGCGAGTGGAAACAGGCCTCTTTTTCTCAATTTTTAAAGCATTTTTGTTGGTATCCTTTGATAGGAATCCCATTTTCCTCAACAGGATTGCTCAAGTAGCAACACTCCATGACCACATAGTTTACTTGTTTACTCAAGCTTCGTCATGGTCGATAGTCCACTGCTGGAACCGGGCCAAGTACTCCAATCTGCCGAACACGATACATTCACCATTGAGGGTTCTAGTCCCATTAATGCAATTCTTCTTAGATTTGTTTTGATTTAACATAATCACTCTTATGAGATAGAAACATATCATTATTATTATTAATCCCGTCGAGGTTAGCTTTGCCTTTATTCCTTACGGGGTCGATAAAATATAGCACCAGTCGATTTAATCAATTTAATCGACTTTCCCCTCCCTCAAAATTACTGGCCTTGTGCATATATTAGAAATTATTATTATTATTATTATTATTATTATTATTATTTTACCTTGAGTCTCAGTCATTGATGTTATTTAACTGGAAAGTTTGTTGAAATGAATATCAAGCCACTACCTGCAGCCTCAGACATTCAGGACGTATCGGAGGGTTCTTGCTGTTCCCAGCATGCATGCCTTTTGAAGTGTTCCAAAAAACGGGGCGGGACCAATTTTCTTTAATCATCCTTGGAAACGTTTTGAGATAGTACCTAGTGCGCCTATGACAATCGATACCACTTTGATCTCATAGCAGTTCCAAATCCTTTTTGCCTCCCACTTTAAGTCCTGGTATCGGTTAATTTTCTCCCTCTCCTTCTCTTGCACTCTCGTGTCGAATGGGCAGGCTACATCCACAATCAGGCACGATCTTTTTCCCTTGTCCAAAACCACCAGGTCAGGTCTATTGTGTTCCAGTTTCTTGTCCGTCTGTATCTTAAAATCCCACAGCACCTTCACCTGATCGTTTTCCATCACCGACTCTGGCTTATGCTCATACCATTTCTCAGAATGTGGTAAATTGTTTACTTTGCATAGGTGCCAGTGGATCACCCTGCCCATCACATCATGTCTCCAGCCTTTATAGTAAGTCTGGGCTAGGTGTTTACACTCGGATACAATGTGAGCCACAGTCTCCTCTCTCTCTCCACAGATCCTACACAATGGGCTAGCCTCCTCCTTGTAAATATGGTGTTTCAGCCACTTCGTTTTGAGGGCCTGCTCTTGCGCAGCCATTAGCATTCCTTCTGTAGCCTTTTTAAGGTCTCCTCTTTTCAACCAGTTCCATGTCTGTGGATCTCTAAATTCAGTTTACTCAAAGAAGGCAGTGTGAAGGGATTTTTCATGACGGTTGCTAGTTCTCCTTGTTGTTATTTAATCCTTGGGCATCCCCTCGTCTATTGTCCTCTCCTTCGGTACAATTCTGAGCATTGGCTACCTACTATCAGTCACGTATTTGTGTAGGTTGCTTTTCTTCCTCTGAACACAGTCCTCTATACTGAATAAGACCTCTTCCACCTTCAGATCTCCTTAAGTAGGGTCTATCGACATCACTCCTTTTGTGTAACATGTTGTAGATAGTCAATAGCTTCCTAGTCTTCCTATCCATTTCTTTTTGTTCAGCAACATTCCATCTCAGAATCCCCGCACTGTACCTAATAAAAGACACAGCTCTATACCTAATAGTAGACACTTATGGCATTCCTACTGTTCAGATGTGACTTTAATACGCTCCTTACTCTCCGAATGTATTCAGATCTTATCAAGTCCTTCATTTTTTTGTTCTTGATGTCATCAGCCTCCAGAACACCTACCCTCTTCAGTATCAATTTCCTTTATCATCTCACCTGTTGGTACCAGGATTCCGTTGCTTCTGCTCAATTTACCTCTCTTCATCACAAGGACTCCACACTAACTAATAAAAAATTGCATACATATATCATTGCTGAAAATACGGACAGTGTCAACAAGCACATCCAACTCCTTCTCACACTTCCCGAAGAGCTTAAGATCGTCCATGAAGAGGTGATTGATGGTAAGCTCTCCCTTTCCCAACTTGTATCCTGCCCTCACTTTTGGCAGTATAATGTTCAGGGGATCAGATCAAGGACAAACAACAGAGGGGACAAACTATTATTATTATTAGTATTATTATTATTATTATTATTATTATTATTATTATTATTATTATTATTAGTAGTAGTAGTAGTAGTAGTAGTAGTAGTAGTAGTAGTAGTAGTAGTAGTAGTAGTAGAAGTAGTAGTAGTAGCAAAAGCAGCAGCAGTAAGTGGAAGTGAAAAAGAAATTATATAAAATGAAATATCGTTCAGTGCTGGTTGCAATAATTTGCAATAATTTGCAATAATTCGCTGAGAGAAACTCTTAATATAAATTACCTGATATTACATAATACATATATCAAAAGAAGAAGAAATTCCCCATAGCTCACAGAGATGTCTTGAAATCAGAAATCAATATATCTGTTAGAAGATTGAGGTAATAAAATGTATGTAGTGTGAACTAGGTGTTGTCGGATCGATACATTCATCTACGTTGACTGTTGATATAAAATTGATGGGGCTGAAATCTACACGCTACATAAGTCTAAAAGTTTTCTCTGTGAATTTGAAATGTACTTTCATCATTTTTTTATTCTTTTAAGTGTTAGGGGTGATTACTTAATTTCTTTCTTACTTAGATGTCCGGGGTAAACTCTCTCTCTCTACACACATCAATATATATAGTATATATATATATATATATGAAGTATTTCCGTCAGAAAGGTACAGGAAAAAAGGGTGCTCAGAGCTTCTAAGTTATGTAATAAACAACATAAGATAATTATTTCATTTACCACCAGTGGTTTCTTGAAGACAGATGTTGTGTCTGTCTTCTGTCGTCAGAATGATATATATATATATATATATATATATATATATATATATATATATAAATTTACATCTGTATATACGCCTGTTGGCTGAAAGGTTCATAGGCTGACGATGAAGGACTGAATTTTTGCATGCATTAATTTCAACTCTTCCCATTAATAACTGCATTACTTTTTTCCAGGGCCTGTTTAAAAAATAAACCTCATTTGGTCAATTCAAGAAAGTATCTTGGTCAGCCTATGAACTATTCCACCGACACTTGTATTTATTTATTTATGTATGTATGCATATATGCACGTATGTACCCACTGGTATTTTTTCTTTCTCTGTCACTTTTTTTAACCATAAGTCATGCCATTGTTATGATTATTAGGATGTCATTAAACGGATATTACTATGATAATCATAACCTATTTGATGGCTTAGCGGTTAGGGCATTGGGCTTGCAATCGAAAAGTTGTGAGTTCAATTCTCGAACCGGGTGATGTGATGTTTCCCTGAGCAAGACACTTTATTTCATGTTGCTCCAGTTTACTCAACTCTAGAAATGAGATGATAGGACTGGTGTCCCTATCATTAAATTACCCAAGACACCTCCAACGAGATATACCTTCGAGGAGGCCAGCTAAACCTGCATAGGTGGGAACTGTCACACACTCACACACATATATATATATAAACAAATTTAAAGATTTATTTTTGCGTCAACGCTCATATATTCAGATCTTCTATCACTTCATTTCATCAAACTCTCGTGGCATGAGGGCATGGGTTGTATTTTCATAGAAGCCAGCTAGGAGACGATATCATTGACGTCATTGACGGGAAGTATGACAGTTAATGAGCTTGAATTCGCTGATTTGTGGATCGAGACGTATGCCGGCTTCGGAGCACAATGCCGTAAACTGCATCCTACAATCTCGTCTTTAAGACAAGTAGGCATTTCCTAAATAACTGCATGTCTTTGTGTATGTGTTGAGTAAAGTATGGGTTACTGTTCACGATATTTCAATCTATTTTATTTTTCAAAATTTTGTGTATATTCAATTAATCTGCAGCCATGTTTACTTTAGTTACTTATTGAGTAAGAGTTTACTGTTTCTGTTCACATTAATTATTTTTATTATTTCCCTTTATTCTGTACAATCTCTGTTGATCAGTATTGACTTTGTTGAATTAGAGTCTTATTTACTCAGCTATTTATTGGCTGAGAATATGGCTTCAACTTTTCCATTTTGGAATTTGTCCGTTCGTTAACTCTGAAGCCTTCAAATAATTAAGTGGGTGATTCCAAGTTCTCGGTTGGGCTTGGATAAGCCAGTTCCACTTTTTGTATATGCGCATACAGTTATCGTCGGTAGGTTACTGTCTACCTGATCTGCTTTGTAAAGAGATTGCGTTCGTGGTAGATCCTAAGAGTTGTTCTGGTTAGGCGGGAAATCTATACAAATTACGTAATGGTGTTCTATTCTTTAGTCGGTAGTAATATGTGAGTGTTGTTTTGTTTAGGCTTATGTTCTATACTAATTAAGAAATGGGTCAGAGTTGCTGCAGTTTATTATCATACATAAACTAGATAATACGACGGCTGTAGGTTAATAATGCTCGTCTATCCCCAAACTAATAATTAGCACAGAATTATATATATGTGTGTTTTGTATGAGCATCCGCTTTTCTTGATTCCTATTCGTTGCGGTCTTACATGCATGGCTTTTTAACATCTATCTAAATGTCTATCAATCTCTCTCTTTTCTCTCTTTTCTTTCTCTCTCTCTCTCTCTCTCTCTCTCTCTCTCTCTCTCTCTCTCTCTCTCTCTCTCTCTCTCTCTCTCTCCATTATATATATATATATATATATATATATATATATATATTCCACACGTCTGGAAACACCTCTTACATAACTATAAAGTTCCGGATTGAATTACAGCAACATCCTAATTTTCTTATCAAATAGAGACTTTTCGGACTTTCGCAGTTATCTCCCGTACACCTCTCGCACGCATTTTAGTATTGCCTGTGTGAAGTGATCGTTTCTGTACGGTTGTCCTTCCTGTTCTGTATAACCATGTCCATTACGAGGTGAGGATCCGCTAAGGTGAAACAATTGTTCTCGGTATCGTGAACTAGCTGTTGTGTAACCACTTCTACCTAACTCGTCCCATGGACACAGTGCTCTACCACTACGGATATTACCTTCCAGTGTTCTACCACTATATATATATATATATATATATATATATATATATATATATACAGATACACAGATAAATCCACCAATTAATGGTAGGGTCTAAACCGTATGAAGAACTCAATGTAGTCCGTATGTAGAGGATGTCGTGAAGCTAAGTTTAAAATACAAAATGTTCAACGATATAATTCATACTTATATATATATATATATATATATATATATATATATATATATATATATATATATATATATATATAAAGTAGTAACACAACAGTTAGTTCACCATACCGAGAGCAATTGTTTCACCTTGTACGGATCTTCAGCTCGGACTCCGCGTAAGGTGAAACAATTGTTCTTGGTATGGTGAACTAACTGTGTTACTACCTGTACCAAACTCGTCCCATGGACTGAGTGCTCTACCACTACGGATATTACCTTCCAGTGTTCTACCGCTCTCTCTCTATATATATATGTGTTCTCGGTTTTTTTACAAAATGAAAAATAACCGAGGTGTCCTACACGAGTGAAAGTATAAAGAAAAAAAGATGAAATCGAAAGTGCAACTGGAGTCTTATTTTAAAAAAGATATATATATATATATTCCGTTCCTTTACCGCTTTCTCAGTTCTTCTGCTTTTCAAAAGTAGAGTTGAGATGGAGGGTCTGTGGTTTTTCTCACATCTGATATATATATATATATATATGCAAAAGTTTTATTTAAAATTGTTGGGTTACAACGAGTAAATATTTTATAACTGATATAAAAGCACTCAACAGGTTTTGGAGTAGGTTTACGATATTAAACAAATGGAAACTATATTTATAAAACCATATTTATTTCGTTATATATATTTCTGGGATATCATATTAAAAATATGGTATGCCTTCCTCAGACAAAATACAATATATAAGCCGTTTTATAAATAAATTTGACATACCTTAAAATAATGCAACTTCCATTTAAAAAGTTGATTTGGTAGTGACACATATATATATAGAGAGAGAGCGGTAGACCACTGGAAGGTAATATCCGTAGTGGTAGAGCACTCAGTCCATGGGACGAGTTTGGTACAGGTAGTAACACAACAAGGAAGGCATACCATATTTTTAATATGATATCCCAGAAATATATATAACGAAATAAATATGGTTTTATAAATATAGTTTCCATTTGTTTAATATCGTATATATATATATATATATATATATATATATATATATATATATATATGTATACATTGCCATGTATATTCGCTTCCGTTTTACATTTGTACATGAATTGTTTGCTTAAACAAACCAGTCTGTCTCTTTGTATATCAGGGATAACATTATCAAATGTATCTTTCGTAAGAGAGGGGGTTCTATTCTGATGCATATATCCATATCTCACCCTGAATCTCCCTGAGTATACGCATGTTTGTCGAATGATCAGACATTTACCATTAAACTTCACTCGAAGGCTGTTCTATTGATCGATCAATTGTGTCATTCACCGTCAAAACTGATAGAGGTCCATTTAATTCCATTAATTTAGACAGTTATTTACACAGTACGTGTATGTGTCGTTGTTAATATAATAAACGTTGCTTTTTAAGTTAATTTGTTTTATATTGTTGATCTAGTTATTGTTATTGTTTCGATCCAGTTCAACTTTGATCAAACAAACCTATATTTAGTCTATTGAGTCAACACACCAATGTTTATTTAAATTGTCATCTTCACTATCACAGTGTTTTGTACTGTGCTCGCTTTATTGATCTAAGGGCGATTAATAGCTGAATTGGTTGATCATGGGACATGGTTTTAGGTTCAAATCCTGTCGAGGTATCGATATTACTTTTGCCATCATGATCATGATCATCATCGTCATCATCATCACCATCATCACAATCATGATCATCACCATCATCGGCATCATTTTTTTTTCGTGCTGGCATGAGATAGAAGACTATATAAATGAGGAAGGTTCATCGACAGAATTGACCGTATGGGGTATATTATTGTGTACTTGTGTCTCGATGTGTAAATACGTATATATTTTTTGATTCGCGAAACTCGTTTATATATATGTATATATATATATATATATATATATATATATATATATATATATATATATATATATATATATAAATATATGAATACAGGTGTGAGATCTCTAACGATTATGTGTGTGTTTGTATATGAATACACATGTATAACATTTAACCCTACTGTATATGCATGTGTATGAAAGCATGCGTACCTTACCTAACGTTTATGTGTATATAGGTGTATGCTTTCTTGTGTGAGTTGTTTATCCCTTCTCTCTGCCCATTAATCTCACTTGAGACCGTTTCGCAAAGGTGGAATGATAAAATATTTTCTTCTCTAAGTGCCTTAACACGTGGACAGATTGATTCAGTAATCCGGGGTACTCCCATTCACAAACACGAACTGATAACAACATAATGAAGACGCGTTTTAGTTGACAGGGATCACATGACAGTAGGGATTTGAAGAGTTATATATATGTATATATACATATATATATATATATATATATATATATATATATATATATATATATATATATATATATATATATATATATATATATATATATATATATATATATATTCAGAGAGAGAGAGATAGAGAGAGAGAGAGAGAGAGACTGAGAGAGAGAGAGAGTGAGAGAGAGAGAGATAAAGAGAGAGAAATAAATAAAGGGACACACGCACGCACACACATATATATTTGTTTGTTGATATACATATATATATATATATACATACATATATATGTATATATATATATATATATATTGTTATACTTTGGGAGGGTCATGTTGCCAATAAGAAACACACGCACCAGTTACTTTCACTTCAATTTATTATAATAAATTTATAAATTTAGGAATTTATAAATACATTTCTGGTTGGTTGGTTGGTTCCACAACCAGGTAGTTGTTTATATATTGTCAAAGTACTTTCGTCACACATTCTGTGACCTCTTCAGTGACTGGGGATTTTTTTCTTTGTTTTTATGCCTCTCCTTTGTTCTGTCCTACGCCATTTTGTTTCTGTGTCTGTGTTGTGTGCTCAGTCTGCGCATGCACCACATTTAATTTTGGTTGTAATTCTTTTATGTTTATTGCCTCTGTGATTTGTCTAAACATTGCGTCTTTTCTGTGTGTAGATTCTATTTTTATTTCTATGTTCTCTAATTTACCCTTATGTTCTATTTTAGCATGTTGGTAGAGTACAGATGATTCTTTACTATCTTGAAGGTCTCGCCAGTGTTCATTTATCCGTTCCCCTACACTACGAGCTGTCTCACCTATGTACACTATATTTTTGTCTCTACATTGTCCTTCAGTACATCTTATGCTATACACTACATTTCTAGTTTTACAGTTAATATGGGGGCTTATTTTACAGGTTATACATTTCTTATCTATACAGGGGGGTCTTTGGAAAGGGTATGTCTTGCTAATAAGTGTTTTTACGGAGGTACCTGGTCTTTCTACTATCTTAATATTGAGCTTATGTTTATCTAGGACCAATCACAGAGGCAATAAACATAAAAGAATTACAACCAAAATTAAATAGAAATTTGTAAGCTAATTCACCTCTAGGGGTTGTATCAATGAACATTACACACTGGTATTTATTGCTATCATACCATGAGTTTATTCTATTAGCGTTATTCCTAGTTTTTTCTATTCTATTCCAAAATTTGCTCCTATACAAGGGGCAGGTCCCATTTGTGTCATTATTTACCATTTTTTCCCATTTGGTTCTGGCTCCTCTATAAATTCTGATTCTATCTCTCTGATTGTAACCAGAGAACTGCATACGGTGGATGAAGTGTTGTATGTGTCTCTCTAGTTCTTCGGGGTTGCACATGCGGGACACCTTTCTCATCACCCGTACCAAATCCGTAATCAGTATGTTGATTTTGGTATGGTCCGAAACAGCCGAGTTTCGGTGGATCAGATGTTTGGAAGTCATGGGTTTGGCATAATGGGAATGGAGGATTTGTTTTTTGTTATTAATGGTATCTCACCAGAGCTCTGTGTCTAGTACAGGTAATCGATGGTTGGGGTGTTTACTTGGGTAGTCTATAGTAACTCTAATACTCTTGTGGATGGAGTTAGCTATTTGCTGGATGCTTTCCATTGTGTTTTTCTCTAGTTCCTGACTGTTCTCTAGTGGGGGTGTCTTAACTACGATGTTTATATCGTCAACGTAGCGGGAGTACATTATCAGGGTTAAGGGGTTTTCTAATTGTTCTTTAAGTTTAAGTTTAAGTCTACTGTCCCAACATACCATGAATAAGTTGGCTATGTCGCCTAGAGGTGAATTAGCTTACAAATTTAGAAGGGCCCTAGATAAACATAAACTCAATATTAAGATAGTAGAAAGACCAGGTACCTCCGTAAAAACACTTATTAGCAAGACATACCCTTTCCAAAGACCCCTCTGTATAGATAAGAAATGTATAACCTGTAAAATAAGCCCCCATATTAACTGTAAAACTAGAAATGTAGTGTATAGCATAAGATGTACTGAAGGACAATGTAGAGACAAAAATATAGTGTACATAGTTGAGACAGCTCGTAGTGTAGGGGAACGGATAAATGAACACTGGCGAGACCTTCAAGATAGTAAAGAATCATCTGTACTCTACCAACATGCTAAAATAGAACATAAGGGTAAATTAGAGAACATAGAAATAAAAATAGAATCTACACACAGAAAAGACGCAATGTTTAGACAAATCACAGAGGCAATAAACATAAAAGAATTACAACCAAAATTAAATAGAAAATATGAGTGGAACAGCAACATCACAACTTACAATTAAGGACAAAATGAAAACACACACACACATAGAACAAACAACCAACCGGTAACATGTAAATAAACAAATAAATAAACAAATATAAACACACACAGACAGCCGGATGTGGTGCATGCGCAGACTGAGCACACAACACACACACAGAAACAAAATGGCGTAGGACAGAACAAAGGAGAGGCACAGAAACAAAGAAAAGAATCCCCAGTCACTGAAGAGGTCACAGAATATGTGACGAAAGAACTTTGACAATATATAAACACTATCTGGTTGTGGAACCAACCAACCAACCAGAAATTTATTTATAAATTCCTAAATTTATAAATTTATTACAATAAATTGAAGTGAAAGCAACTGGTGCGTGTGTTTCTTATTGGCAACATGACCCTCCCAAAGTATAACAATATCGGTTTCAACACACGATTTCAGATAAAGAATCTTGCTAAACAAATTCAGAAACGAAATATATATATATATATATATATAATGCAAACCAATACAGTTTCGTTTACATGCAATTAAGTGTTTTATTGTGTATCGCCCTGTTAAGTGTGTTTCGCAGAGGATTGGCTCAAGGTCGCCTATACAAATTATAGACATGACTTCATCATCGATCTGCACTCTCCTTTTTTTGTTGAATCAACATTCTGAGGATGAGATCGATAATGGTGGTGTAACCATAACTTCTATGGGTGGCTTTGAGATAATCCTCAGTGAAACATGCATAAAAGCTCGATACACACAAAAAAACGTACTAGAAATAAACGAAACTTAATTGTTTTCCTTAATATATACACTCTGCATGTGGATCGAGGGCGTATTTTGGTACCAACAACAGAATATGTATACATATATATATTTAAATATAAGTATATATAAAAAAATACATGTATATAATTAGGTAAGTGGACATAAGCAATCACACTCATATTTGTATATATGTATATATATTTATATATATATATATATATGTGTGTGTGTGTGTTATTGCCCTTGAATGGGAGTATTATTACGTGTTTGTGTGAGTATATGATGGGGAAACAGAGAAAAGGCTGGAGAGTATGATAACAAGATAGACCCTACTTAGATGCACATATTTATACAAAAGTTATATTGAATATATGCAAATATATAAATGCATAATCTATACTCGTGCGTGAATGTATGTAAAAAGATACATGTATTTATATATATGTATGTGTGTGTTTGTGTGTGTGTGTGTGTTCTCTGTTGAAGTGATTATAATTGTTTCTATTTTTCCACAAGGCCAGCAATTATCGACCCCCCCGTAAGGAGGATAGGTAAAGTTAACGTCGGTGGGATTTAAACTTAGACCTTAAAGGGACGTTACGCTATGCTGCAAAGCATCGCATCCAACCCTCTGCCTATAATGCCAGAAGTGTTCCACTACTACTTTTGATAAGATGGAGAAGCTTAATGTACACTAAAATTCCGCAGCACGTGAAGAATCCAAAACAATCGAAATATTCATCGAAAGAGCATAAATATTTAAAACGAAGATAACATTATCGTTTGTTTTTAAATTCCTGATGATATGCGGATGTTATATACATTGCGCTTTGTGTAAATAATTGCTAATTAACTGCTTCTGACTGACTTATTGTGTACATATGCATGTACAATTATTAACTGTATAGAAGAGTAAGTAGGAATTTAAAAAAAAATGGATTTAAATATTTAGCCTTGGCTTTTCTTCATTTTAAATACACAAACACACACACACACACACACACACACACACACACACACACATATATATATATATCTGTGTGTGTCTGTGTGTATATATATATTTAAAATGAAGAGAAGCCAAAGCTAAATATTTTAATGCATTTTTTTTTTAAATTGCTACTGACTCTTCTATATAGGTAATAATTGTACATGCATATGTACACAATAAGTCAGTCAGAAGCAGTTAATTAGCAATTATTTACACAAAACGCAATGTATATAACATCCGCATATCATCAGGAATTTAAAAAGAAAGGATAATGTTTTCTTCATTTTGAATATTTATGCTCTTTCGATGAATATATATATATGTGTGTGTGGGGGGGGGGGGGGTATGAAGGGGTCGGGACCCCCAATCCTTCATATTACCACACTATACTACCCAAAGTATCGAGTACTCTGGTGAGAGAGATTATGTATATATATATATATATATATATATATATATATACATATGTATTTATTCTGTATTTATGTGTGTGTGTATCTTCATGTCTATTTATCAGTAAGAGTGCTTTTTGTGTGTTTTGTGTTTGAATATAGACGCAGACAAGGGGAGATAGAAATACAGTAAGTAGTGTGTACGTAAGAAATATCAATAACTGAGCAAACAACATTGTCTTTAACTGATAAGAAGACGAAACAGTTCAGAAAATAAACTATCTCATTATCACAGTAATTGATTTTCACCTTACTCTAACAAACCTATGTAAACAGTGGCTGTTTGATATTTTTTGTTGCCGTTTATTTTGTTGTTGATCGTGGTGTTTGTGTTGTTGTTGTTGTCGTTGATGGTGATTGTGGTGGTAGTGGTGGAAGTTTTGTAGGTAGTGGTGTTGCTTGCGTTACCTTTATTGTTGCTGTCATTATAGTCGTCGTCATTCTTCATGTTATTTCCATTGGCTTGTTTTCACTCATTTGTTGTTATTGCTTAGTTCTTGGCCAGCCGCACTAAGTAGACCTTTGATCAAAAATATACTACCTCTGAACAACCAGCCTAAGTTTTGAAACATTGTGTATTCAAATCTACATTAACTTAGATAGATTATACGTATAATAAGGCTAAAATTCTACAACGCAAAGGTTCTTTCATTGATTCGTGTTCTTTCGGTTTCCTTTCTCTTTTTTTTAGTTTTAGTTGGCAATCATGTTTTCAGGTCTATACCTGATCTGATTGAAAAAAATTATATTCGAAATCATTTAAACAGTAATATAAGAATTTAATATTACTCGTATGGTTTTAAAATGTATACATCTTATCTGATGTCATACACAAACATATTTGCTGCAAGGTATTGCTCAGTGCAAAATTTAACATTCATTTCTGTTCCGTAAGTTTGTTGAGGCTCCAGATGAAAATAGAACCATCTGAGATGCGTCCATTATAACTCGTAGTATATTTTTAACATGACCTATAGTATTGGATTTGTTTTTAGTGGAAAATTCTAGCATTCTAGATTTCCCCGAATGCCTGGAAGAGTTTGAAATGTATCTAAGCATAAACACACTAATTCCCATATAAATTATTCTAGTATCACGGAAGATGAATAAAGTTATATTTATAAGGTTGGTAACCGAGAATTCACTAATGTATCTATAAACATACACATCTTTAATTTGTAGACATGTAATATTATCGAATATACGAATTTACAGTTAAAAAGGAAAGGATTTACCATTTTTTCGAATTATATCTATAATACTGTCTCTGTTATGTGTGTGTGTATATGTGTGTGTGTGTATGTATATATATATATATATATATATATATATATATATATATATATATATATATATATATATATATTTATATATATATATACATATATATTACATATGTATTACTGCCTGTGTCTACATATGTGTGTGGGTGTGTGTGTGTGTGTGTGTGTGTAATTAGAGGCATATGTATCTATTCAAACATACTCACATACATATGATTATGTACGTGTACATATTGTATATGTAGCTATGTATATATATATTCAATGTGCCAAATATTTGAAATTTTAATTTTACACACCTGTGCGTTCTGACTCTAAACTAGAACACTGTTTTGTTTACTACTTCTGTTATCTAGCATCATGTACGATGTTTGTCGATTAGCTTTTAAACTGAAAATCTTGTTCTCTAATTCACCGAAAGTTTCTGGAATAATTATACTATCCACGCAGTATCTGCTTTCTTTAACTGTACCTCTCTCCCATTCTTATCTGTGAATATTCATCTACACTAATCCGCTATTCAGGTTTACAGGTTGTATATATATGTGATCACACACACACACACATACACATATGCATACACACACACACACACATGCACACGCACACACACACACACACATATATATATATAAATATATATATATATATATATATATATATATATATATATTAAAATAACAGATTAAAGTTTAAGCAAAGAATCGCTGCTTTCACCCTTAACGGGATCTTCTGAAACTTATATATATAAAATGACCTGCACCAAGCAGCCGAAGCTTACGATAAAAGTTATATTTATAAGGTTGGTAACCGAAAATGCACCAATGTATCTATAAATATACACATCTTTAATTTGTAGACATGTAATGTTATCGAATATACGAAGTTATTTGTAAATTTGACGTAGTTGGTTTTTCATCAGGTGCGTCTACCATCCAAAGAACAACACCAAGACACGTATTTGGTGAGCTTATATACCCAATCGCACAGTGGTATTCAGACATAGCCGTACTAATTTGCATATAATTAGCGTCGTGATGGTAGATAATTAAGGTGGAATTATGAAGAGTCTCAATCACCCGAAAAGCATGATAAACATATATCTGTGTATATAGAACATATATAAACGAAACGTCGCCAATGTGTATATAAATAAACATATTTTTTTAATATTTAAACAAGTAAACGTACGAAAAATACGATTTCCTTGCATCATATATGTGGTGTGAGTTTCTATAAGTTTGTTTAGATGATATACGATCTTTCTGATGAATAACCAATTAGTTCCGAATATCGATTGAAAATGTTTATCGAATTTTCAAATTACTGGGAGGTTCGAATTTCTGACATGTTTAGATGACTTCATATTACAATTAAATATCCACACAATCCCTGTTAAACACAGTATGTGTGTGTGTGTGTGTGTGTGTGTGTGTGTGTGTGTGTGTGTGTGTGTGTGCGTGCGCGTGTAGAAATGTATATACATATAAATGTGTATATATAAATATATATATATATATATATTATATATATATATATATATATATATATATATATATATATATATATATATATATATATATATATATTAATAATAATAAAATTGAAGACTAAAATCCAAAGAGGGCTCGATAAGGATAAATATATATAAAATATATAAGAACCGTAGAGCAAATATTTATTAAAATAACAGATTAAGTTTAAGCATATAATCGCTGCTTTCACCCTTAACGGGATCTTCTGAAACTAACAAAGTCAATCTGTAAACGCAGAACTGGATATTTCAAAAAACATTGCAACCGGAGGAAGAGAGGAAGACGATATTTTGGTTCGTGGAAACGTTAGCTGGCTATGCAAATAAGTAAAGGTATACACAAAACATATACTTAGCTCCCACATCGAGACGTAAAATATCCACGTATAGATCGTACTATCCGTTAGGGTATAACGTGGGGCTGTAATACAGGAAGGTTTTGTGCAATTTATGTTTACAAGCCGAAATTGCCTCAGATTTTTTGTTTAAGATGTGGTCTGTGCGTAGAGTATTTCCAGGGCCTCAGCGGCGCAGAGGTCACGTGGTCTTTTACTTCCGTTATACGATCTAGCCCTTGCTAGGATCTCCCAGTGTAACTTAAATTGGGTGTGGTTGTCTTTTAGACTCCAGATATAAGCTAAAAGTGACGTCATATTCATTCTTAGAGGGTATCGAAAAGAATGGGTATGCATGTAAAGACGCTGCTTGAATCTGTTGGCGGTTAACCCTATGTAGGCCCTACGGGGGTGGGTGTTACAACCTTACATTTGTAGACAATGTTACTAGAGAGGCATTTCCCGGATAGGGGGCATTCAACCCGATTCCTACAATTACAGTTAGTACTAACTACAAGGTTGCACGTGTTCCTACGGCTAGGTAGTTTAGCTAAATCTGAAGCTGTGATGCTATGTGCAAGGTTAGGAGTCGTAGAGTAAGAAATTTTAATAGTATTTCTATTAAAAATTTTACTATATTTATGTGTAGGGGGGAAATGCTTCGTAATAAGGGAAAGAAAGATCTTAGCTAATGGTGTGGCCACCTCCATATTATATGGTGGGTTATACCAACGAATGCGACGGGATCTATTGCTCCTAGGTCTATTTTCGTACTCATTATATGCTACCTTATCGACAAATCCACTTCGAGCAAGAGCTTCATTGTAATGAGTGGAATGGTCGTTGAAAATACGCTCGTTGGTGGAAAGACGCGAAAGCCTCAACGAAACGTTTCTTACCAGGTTCTTGGTTATGCTGGCAGGATGGTTGGAATGCTTACTTATGTAATTAAGCGTATCATTCGGCTTTCTATACGGGTAATACAACCCATTCAATAAGTTGAGGGTAACGTCGAGGTAATTAACGACCGAGAGATTGGCCGCAACCTGTATAGAGAGGTTGAAGCCTTTAAAGAAGGCTGTGAGTTCTTTTCTGAACCTGTCGCAAGCACGAGGTCCGCACTTAGTCATGGTCAAAAGCCCATCGTCACGGTACAAACCACCGCCCGCGTTGGGGAATTCGTCCTTGATAGAGAAAAAAGGAAAAGGCGATACGATCAGTAACCTCTGCAGAATCACTGGCGCCCATACTCATGTCGAATGGGGTACTATTGGATTTTTTAATCCAAATAGAGTCGTCGAAATTAATCACCGACTTTCGGGCATTGAGGATGACATCAACTTAGAAATCCTTAACCACTGTGAGTGTTTTAGCGAAATTGATAGCTCTAAGGAGAAGTGGTAAAGTGATGGAGGAGTAGTAATTGTTGATGTCGAATTGGATAAAACGGCAATGTTCCTTGTTACATATGCCGTTGAACCAATCAATCACCGCGAAGGAATTCTTCCACAGTGCAAGACGGGCCAAACTTCTAATTTCAGGTATAATTCTATCAAGAATCGTCTTACTAAGTCTACCTAAATCGGACTTCGTAGGGTTAATAAGCCGAATAGACGGGTTGTTCGGAAAATTGGATTTGTGATCCTTCAGGGTAAAGTGGGGAGAAATAGGGTCCAGAGGTTCGGTCCGGTCCAGGATGTTGAGATCAGATGTGATTTTAAACCCAGCATCGTTGATTTCATTAATGAGAGCATTATGTAGTAGTTGATGGTAGGTACTGCGCTCCACTTGATATAGATAGCCAGTTTTGTCGGAATGGACGTGCACGGCATTAGAATCCTTAATAGTACCCCATTCGACGTGAGTATGGGCGCCAGTGATTCTGCGGAGGTTACTGATCTCATCGGCCTTTTCCTTCTTTTCTCTATCAAGGACGAATTCCCCAACGCGGGCGGTGGTTTGTACCGTGACGGATAGTACGATCTATACGTGGATATTTTACGTCTCGATGTGGGAGATAAGTATATGTTTTGTGTATACCTTTACTTATTTGCATAGCCAGCAAAAGTTTCCACGAACCAAAGTATCGTCTTACTGTCTTCCTCCGGTTGCAATGTTTTTTGAAATATCCAGTTCTGCGTTTGCAGATTGACTTTGTTAGTTTCAGAAGATCCCGTTAAGGGTGAAAGCAGCGATTCTTTGCTTAAACTTTAATCTGTTATTTTAATAAATATATATATATATATTTATATATTTATATATACATATGTGTGTGTGTATAGGTATATATATATATATTTATATATAGTTCGTTTTTTTTTTATTTGTTTTGCAAAATTTCTT
The DNA here is from genome assembly GCA_964016885.1 of Eledone cirrhosa. NCBI lineage: Eukaryota > Metazoa > Mollusca > Cephalopoda > Octopoda > Eledonidae > Eledone > Eledone cirrhosa. Next base: position 333,187,667 of record OZ024742.1, on the reverse strand, counting down.
ATCTGGAAGCGTGTGTTGAAACATATATTGTTATACTTTGGAGGGTCATGCTGCCAATAATGAGACACGCACATTATTGATTTTCACTTCAATTTATTATAAATTTCCATTTGTTTGGTTGGTTCGATGACAAATCTGTTTCGTAAAATATTTTGTGACCTAAAAAACAAGAGGAAATAGGACAGAACAAAGGAGAAACACAAAATAAAAACCCAGTCACTGAAGAAGTCTCAGAATGTGTGACGAAGAAGTGAAATAC
>OZ024742.1:333174908-333182408 GCA_964016885.1 Eledone cirrhosa | reverse complement strand
CCCGGAAAAACCCCCAGTTGATGGATGTGAATCCGAAATATATAGGGACAATTAAATCTCTCCCAAGGTAACTCTCTCTCGTGTTGTTATTTTTATTTTATCCTTTATACTCTTTCCTTCATTCCTCTACACGTCTTATACACACCACGCATCTCAACGTACACCCACTTACATCTCTCCCTCCACCACCGGATCTTGATACCCGGAGATTTACCCATTTGCATTGTCGAGGCTTCCAAACGACTTAAAGATATTTACCTATATATATATAAATATATATATATATATATATATATATATATATATATATATATATATATATAGAGAGAGAGAGAGAGAGAGATTCCTACATGCTTGGATCCTTACGTACATCCATACATACGTATATCATACTTACATACATATTTACATATATACATATAACTATATATACATGCATACACACATACATATACACGTACATACATACACATTTTGTGTGAAGAAGATTTTATTCGTTAAAAATTTTATATATTCAAGAAAGTCTACTAACATAATTAAAATTGTTGTAACTCAACTACAGTAATTTCAACATTATGTGAGATATTTATACTCTGTGATTGCTACTAGCGTGTGATTCCTTCTTACCCATTCTGTCTGTCATCACCCATATCCTCTGATATGGATTGGATGGATGTTCACGTCAGAGACAAGATAGTTTGGATGATTTGTCTTGCTTGTATCCCCCATAATGTGGTTATCCGTCCTAACGCCAACAACTTTCCACATTGTACACGCCGCATTTTATCGTGACACTAGTTGTAGCATTTCTTAAGGTTTATTGGGTTCATTCTATCTTAGCACAATCCCTACTCGTTACGAATGCACTGGGTGAACCTTGCTGTGTCATTCACTCTCAGGTGTGTGACATGTGCTCGACAATTTCAGACGAATCTCCATCGTATGTTATCTTGGTCTGTTCAGATATCAATGTTTGAGTGAGGAGTACCGAGTGCGTTTCGTTGTGACACCAACTACGCTGTCTTCCACTGCAGGCTTAAGAGACCTCTCAGTGTAGTCGCAGATATCTCTCCATATTTACTTTCATTGTCACTCTGCTTGGAGTGCTGTGCGCGCCTTTTGTAGTACGGCAAATTGGTTTGTGAGATTCAGTTTCTTGATTTCATTCTTCACAACTCTTTCCCTTATCTCCTTAGACTTTCACGTATTACATTTGAACTATTAATTTTAAAAAAATTAGATCGCTTACACCACTTTTACTCTAATTAAACTACATTAAACTTATCATTTTCTCAACATTTTTCATTATCGTCATTTCAGTCACTTTACGTCTCTTAGTCTAAGTCTCACCCTCTTCTATTCGGTGAATGACTTTCATTTTATCTTGAAAATTGATGGGTTGGTTTGATTTCTTGACAAGTTGATCACTCAGATTAACTAATTTCCTCTTATCTGAAATGACTTCTCTTTTTTTCTATTCTTATTATTTCAAAATAACTTTACATTAAAATGGTAAAATACCCTATGAAGAGTGAACAGTTTGGAATCGCAAGCAAGCCTTATAATCACAATTAAATCAGAAAATCTCATTTGAAGTAGATAAATAATATCTGAATAATAACTAATTCACTAGTTATTGTATATAAGTTGTAAGGATACAAATGTTATCACGTCAAAATTTCGGACAATGTAGGAATTCGACACAAATGAAGCTGGAAAATAAACCGAAAATAAAATCTTGATATTACGCTTGTAGAGGGGGCAAATTGCCGAAAAAATGAATCGCATTATTGCCAATCTAAGTAAATCAAGCCAGCGTAATTCAAAGCCACTTATATATTGATTTGTAACAGGCCAAATATTTGGAGAGAGACTATGTTCAGCGAATTGACAGGGTCATTAGAGCATCGTATCAAATGTCTTAATAATTTTTCCGGTTGTCTGAATTTACACCCCTCTCGCAATCAACATGCCTTTCAGTCTTTCGGGTTTGATAAATAAAGTACGAGATATAGGGTGATAGATTGCCAGGATTGTTACATAATTTGATGTGGTGATTTGTTACCTATGATTCGGCTCCGAGTCTTCAAATCCTTTCTCCCTAGCCAGGGATTGAAATCGGCAGATATCATTAGCAATGGAAGGACCAATAGAAACATAATTTCCTTGTTCTGATCTGACCATCGACTCTGCTTTCCTTTCTTTTTCAAAATTAAATTAAATTACCCCACGTCATGATTTTAGTAATACCTTTGAACTTATAAAGTACTGAGATGAAAGTAAATGCGACAAGTTATTTAATCTAAAGTTCAATCGTTTCAAACAATAATCACAATAAATCAAATTTGGAAAAAATGTGTATAGTCGACTAACATTAACCTCACTACTTGACAGATGTGTTCTTTTATTGACACAGGGGGTGGGAGTTGAAATGTAAATTTGACCTTGGAAGATTCGGCCTTTCAACTTCAATAGATGAAAAGAAATACTGCGAGGAAAGATTTCTCTGATAGAGCGGACTTAACCTAGTCATCATATGATAATTCTAATATTAATCGCTTCTAATTGCAAACAAGAATATATTCTTTTTGTTTTCATATTCTTGTTTGCAAAAAATGTTACGGGCAAAACCGACCGGCAGCAGACTCAGGGTTAGACCCCGAGCATGATGGTTGGATAACATCCATCAGCTTAGCTGGTCTCGTTTGGAATGTGTTGCTTCTGAAAGGACCCGCTGGTCCCACGACTCTCTCAGAAATATGTGGGCGAAGAAGAAGAAGCAGCAGCAACAGCAGCAGCAAATTGCGTATTCCAATTGAGCAGACCCACACCGTTGTAGTGGTGTTAAAAATGTGATTGACTCTAGTTATCAATAAAATAATTCAGCCCACGTTGTGCCAAATGAGTAAAAATTAACCAAAACAGGTTGTTCCCTTCTGACGAAGAAGGAAATGTGTTATATATTTGAATATATAGTCTATTTCATTGTAAGCAAAGCTGATTCTAAAAAAAAATACTTTAAATTTTTTTTTTATTGCTTCTACAACCTTTTAGTATATACAGCTTTCGTATATGCAAAACAACAACATATTTGTTGTAAAGTTATGTGTTTCTTTGCTAAAACAGCCAAGATTTATGATCAAAATTGTTTGTTGAAAGATATTTGTTTCTTTTCTAACCAAAAATAATTCACGAGTAAGAGGGTGGGGGTGGGGGTTACACAAGAAAACAGAAGAGTAATGTTTTAAAATAAATGCAGAGGGTTAAAAAATAGGAATAAAATATGAGAAATACAACGTTAAAAAGGAAGCAAATATCGAGTTTTGTTCGCTGAATTTTGTTACCACTATGTTATTGTTATAATTGTTGTTGATGTTTTCGTTGTTGTAGTTAGGGTGACGGTAGTGGCACGATTTGTAGATATTGGAAGTGTTACTATTCTTGTTTTTGATATCAGGTGTTGCTCTTGGTTCCGTTGATGTTCGTATTATTCATGCTGATCTTGTTAGTGTTCTTGTATTGATATTATTGTGATGTTGTGGTTGTTATACATGCTATTGTTGTGTTGTTGTTTTTTTAGGAGTTTTAGTGTGCTGTGCTGATTTTCTCGTTGTTATAGTAGTATTCTTACAGTTCTGTTATTGTAGTAGCTGTACTGTTGCTGATATAGCTATTGTTGTTGAATTTGGGTGAGGAAAATTAATGAAAAATACGATATGTTATCCCATGAAGTGTAGAAAAGGGATTTTGTTTTGTTATTAGTTATTTACAACTAGACAACATATGTAGATGTAAGTATATAGATGTACCAGGTGTTGAAGTATATATACATATATATAGGGTGTCCTAAAATATGTATATATACACTTCAACAGCATTCTAATCAAATTGTATATACAATATTGGGGACACCCTGTAAATATATATGTGTGAGTGGATTTGTATATATATATATATATATATATATATATACAAATGCAAATATATGTGTCTGTATGCTCATATTCATATATATATGTATGCATGCATGTATATATATATATATATATATATATATATATATATATATATATATATATATATATATATATATATATATATACTTATGCTCTTAAGCACTTATGAATATATACCCATTTCTATGTATGTATGTAATATGTACATTGATATTTTATCTTCAACATCCATTGCTCTTTCGTTGTGACTTGAAAGTTTATCTCCATTTAAGAAAACATTTCAATACCCCAGCGGGGTGGCCATCGTTTATTTTCTAACTACAATAGGCTTGACAGTTCCTTGAAATAAAATTTACTCATATTTATCGATTTATTTCCGTTTTTCTGGTATTGTCATTTTTGTTAATGTTGTAAGTTGTATACACGCACTTTGTTGTTCCATTCTCGTTGTTATTGCTGTTGTTATATTTATCGTTGTATTTATCGTGGTATTTCGCTTGAAAAAGCAGTATTATTTCCTCCCACTACACCTTAGATATAAAAAATCATGAAAGTAACGACGAAGACGACGACGTTGAAGAAACTGAAGTAGGAAGAGGTGAAATGTATGTTGCAGCTTATATATATATATATATAATGTTAATATCTACGTATCTAAATGTACACGCACACACAACATATATATATATATATATATATATATATATATATATATATATATATATATATATATATATATATATATATGATATTATTTATGTTATTCATATAATTTTAGATGCAATTAATTTTTCAAATCTCAGTTTTTTGCTGCATGTGCACGTCATATACATCTCTTTAGATATTGAAATTTTGGTTATAGCATCGTCTCAAATGTTACGTATTCGATATTTTAATTTCATTAATTCATCCATGGGCCCTGAATTTGTTATGTTGTCGTTAGGACGCCATTGTAACAGAAGACGTATTCCTCATCATAGCTGGCCAAAACCGATTTTTTTTTCCAGAGAAAGTGAGACAAAGAGCGAGTCGAATTTTAATCGGCCCCAGGACTGATACCTCTACCTAACATTTTGTGTCTTTCTGTTTGTACACAGTACATTTATCTTTACTTTCATTTTTAATAAAATGCTTGTTGAGTGATTCCGAGGTGGTTTTGCTGCTATTTCTAGCATGTCTAGCATCATTAATCGGCTCCCACAAGTTGTCACAATACATAGAATCAAAGTAGATTGTGGTATTTAAGCCGTTTACCACAGGTAACCACTTACGTATAGAAATGTAGTTTGACCAATTCATTATCATATATATATCTTATAAAGAGCCTATGAATTTCCAATAATTTTAAAAGTAAGGAATTTAGAAATATGTTGTGGTGTTGTTTGAAATATTACTCTATATGACAGAAGGCGTTTTAGAAAAATATAAACACTCTAAAAGAAACATATCATAGAAGCAGGGACACTTTCAGTTGATTTCTTAACAAAAGAGTTTATTAATATCGATGTTATAAAATGGAGATTAATATAACGGCGCTTTATCTCATCAATTATCATCTATATATATTTGGAAGTACACGATCTATAGTTATTTCATTTTCAAGATGATCATATTTTATTTAAGAGAGATTTGGCTGTTATTTCTAGCAGATTGAGTGTAGATACTACCATATTCGCGCTAATGTCTAATGGGATAGTTATCGAGATAATGATGAAAATAGTTATCAAGTTATGGGAGAAATCGAGATACAAAGAAATGAGTTTGAATTTTCTGCGAGTATTTCTATTTGTTTTGGCATCAAAGGCGATGTTGGTTGGTTATGATGTTGTTGTAGATGTTGATGTAAGCTGTGGTTTGTTATTTACTTTGTAGTAGCGTTTGTTGTGTTATCTGATGTTAGTGATGTAGTTTACGGTAGTGGAATTTGCTGCGATAGTTGTTTTTATTGTTATGAAATGTGCGATGGGGTATAACGTGGTAGTTCTTGCGAGAGTTGCGATATCTGCGGCGTAGTGTCACGTGTTAGTTTTTGTTAGTTTTATGTGCGGTGGTGTTTATTGTGGTAGTTGTTGGTTGTGTATGATGTGTTGGTTGTTGTTGTAGTTTGTGCGATGGCGTTTGTTGTGGTAGTTATTGGTAGTGGTGTGTTGATTTCATGATAAGTCAAACTTAATGTGTTTCCGCTATTTGACATTTCTACTGTTTTATTTCTCTTCTTAGAACTTCTTCAAATAGTTTAATTAAATATATTTCACATTCGGATGACTAATTCTCTTTGAATGAAAAACAAATAACAACAAAAACAACAACAACCACAATATTAACATCAACCACCACCACTACTACCACTATCATATTGGCAACAAAAACACGAACAAGAGTAAATACAAGAAAGAGCAAAAGGGAAATTTAAAGAAAGGAAAATTTCAACAAGATCATGAGACTAAATCACGTGATTGTTATTGAAATTTTCATTGAATTGAGGTTTGAAATAATCTTTATCTTCTATATAACTGCGTATTGTTCTGACATGTTCACCTACCGTGGTAAACTGAAAGAATTTGAACGCTTCAATGAGCAAATGGTGCAATTCTTTAAACTCTTGGCCTAGAAAGCTTCAAAATGTTCCTTAATACTTCTTTGAGCATGAAGCAAAACTCAACAAATACTTTCATTCCCATACATCAAATATTCCTCTTTTCCTTAATTCTTCAAAACGCTCTACTTTACATGTTATTTTAGTACCACAATTATTATTAACTGTATTATCTTGGCAACTATTGTCATATATTAGAGTAAATGTGTCTTGTACCTTTACCCTCTCTGACCACGATTGAAATATTACTGGCTGATCTGAGCAAGAGTGTCAAGAGTTCAAAAGCCCAGTAATCGAGCCGGCAAAGGGTATGCAGCCATCTAGATCGTGGACTATATTCTTCCAAATAAAATTACTTCAACCCACAGCTTTTTACGCCAACACACCTAGATTTTGACAATTCTTCCTCTGATCACACAAAAAAAAATTGCTCATATAGCTTTTGTATATTGAACGCAAATTTGTATAAAGCTGTGAAAAATTAAAGTTCAAGGAAGCGTAATGCTGATGAAGACTACATACGCGGCTGCCTAGTTCGTCTTAATCGTTGCAACACTTCTGATTGTAAACATTTTGAAGTCTATGAATGTGACATATGTCACCAACAAACACAAAAGTATGAAACAAATGAAGTGTAATAATCAACATTTCAGGCAGTAGGATTAACACACAATCCTCATTAAGAGACTACAGGAATATTCAACAGCAATATTTCAGCGACAGCTATTTAGAAATGTTTCGCTGATTCGAAAATTCAACTACAAGATATTGACCCATTAATATGTAAAACGATGGCAAATTCCTAATTAATATCAAAATCTCATAAAGGAAGTAAGCTGATCATCAGATCGGAATAATGTTTCCATTAGTGGTATTATCTGTTTCTATTGCAGATACTATCTGCCGGTCGTAACTCATGACAGGAAGAGGTAGAACATGTACCCACCT
>OZ024742.1:333164908-333169908 GCA_964016885.1 Eledone cirrhosa | reverse complement strand
TTTTACACGCAGAAATACCCATTTGTACCGACCTGTATTGTCCGATACTGTCCTTAATGTCTACTTTATGTAAACCCTTGTGGTTAATAAAGAAAGCATTATTGTCATTATTATTATTATTATTAGGGCGGTGGATTGGCAGTATCGGTAGAGGGTCGGACGCCATGCTTTCCAGCATAGTTACGTCCCTTTACGATCTGAGTTCAAATCCCGCCGAGGTTGACTTTGCCTTTCATCCTTACGGGGTCGATACAATAAAGTACCAGTAATGCACTGGGTTATTTCTGGCCTTGTGCCTAAAGTAGAAACAATTATTATTATTATTTTTATCATTATTATTATTAAGGAAGTTATGTGGAACAAAATAAGGGAAGGCGCAACAAACTGTAGTTATTCGGATCAAGTATTGACCTCCAAAACCTGATAATCCGCTCCTTGGTTATAAACAAGCACTACATTATATTTGGTTTCAACGACCCACACTTTTTTTACTCTTACACTATTCCATATCTACAGGAAACGCCTACAAGCACCCACTCTTACGCAAAAGATAACAAAAAACATTCTTTCATAAAATTCTTTAAACAAATTATCTTCCCACAGTAAAATTCATTGTTATTTCAAACGTTACACAGGGACGTTTACCAGATCTACAGGTGTTGTACTCTCTGCAATTCACCCATTTCTAGTTCTTCAGTTTCACACTGTTCTCATGGCACTTGTGTTTATAATATCTTCTTTCTCTTTTTCTTCCTTTCAATCATTTACTCCATTATCTTTTTTCATTCTTCTCATGTTGGTTCTTTCTTTACCAAGGAGGCAATTATGCTCTCATCTTTTGTCACTACTACCATTTTTTACTGTCCTTTTACTTTCTGGCTTCGTCACTCTTCACAAAACTTTCTGATAGTCCTGATTTTACCCTCTTATCTACGGTGCTTAAGTCCGATTATTCGAAGATATTACTCTCCCCTTTTCTGCCATCAGTGTATTTTTTTTTATTCTGAGGACACTTGCGTTACCTCATTCCCATTTAGGTCGAACCACAAATATTCTCTGCTATTACCCAGCATCGGCAGAGGGGCAGAGGGTCGGACGCTATGCTTTGCAGTATAGAGTTACGGTCCTTTACGGACTGAGTTCAAATCCCGCCGAGGTTAACTTTGTCTTTCATCCTTTCGGGGTCGACAAAATAAAGTACCAGTAATGTACTGGTCAATTACTGGCCTTGTGCCAAAAGTTGAAAGAATTATTTTTTATTGTTGTCCTTTTTTAAGCTTACCTAGAAAAGCGACAATATATTCTGGTATTTTCTCTATAGGATTATGGTTTGAGGGTCAAATAATTCTTAATTCCTTAATAGTTTTAATGTTCTTGACATTGCTTGATGGAGTGAAGGTGTCGAAATCACGTTGATATAAAGTTGAAAACTAATGTTGTATTTCCTTGTTTATGTCGTTTTTTTTTATTGTTTTCCTTACTTCAGTACGTTTTTTACTCTGCCTAATCTTGACACTCACGCACTAGAACGAAATCATACGCGCATACACATAAACAAACACACACACTCTTTCTCCCTCTGTCTCCACTCTCTCTCTCACACACACACACTTACATACACGCACACACATACATATATATATATATATATATATATATATATATATATACCTACATAAATACACATATACGCATACATACAAATATTTATACACACACACATAAAGAAAATGACACATCTTGTTGTATATAAGTATATCTACAAAATTGTGTGTTTATGTATGTATGCCTTATGTGCACGTGTGTCTATACGTGTCTATAGCGTTCTCGTATTCGCTGGGTGTGCCTAATCTATATAATTAAGAATATAATTAAGATTTACTGGTTGACTTTTGTTATTTCATAACTTGTACAGCAGTATACTTTCAACAGAGCGAAATGAATTGACCAGAATTAGAAAAAAAATCCATTTGACCTCTCGTTTTAAATGCCAGCTAGTGATAAATAGTCGGAGAAATTTGAGACTGACACAAAGCTAAGGGTATTTGACTGACGTCTATAGTACAATAGAAAGCTGCGATATGAAGTATATCTTTTCTGACAGTTGAATATGAGACTTGTTTTTCATTTTCAATGGGCTAAATGGCCTTTATGACAATACCGGAAGTACTGTCAGATATGTTATGATCTTATGAATAACAATAATTCCTTTTTGACTGATGACCTGACCTGCTCTCAAAGCTCCAAAACTGGATTTTGTTTTCTCTAATATATCGTATTTCTATGTCCCTCTCTTTTATTATTTTTTCCCCTCTTAATCTGCCTTACTCCCCACTCTCCCTTTCACTCTTACTCGCCTACTTTCTCTTTTCCTCATAATTACTCACACGATTTTCATATCATATCGACTTATCCTTTTGATTTATTCACAGCCGGCAATTAATATTTCATTCTCTCTCTCTCTCTCTCTCTCTCTCTCTCTCTCTATATATATATATATATATATATATATATATATATATATATCACTCACTCACTCTCTCATTCGCTCCCACATCGCTATTTCTCTCTCCCCATTTCTTTATCTTTATCTCTCTGTATAATAGTATAATACACACACACATATACATATATATATAAATATATATGTGCACACACGCACACAAACACACACACTCACACACACACTCACACACACACACACACACACACACACACACACACACACACACACACACACACACACACACATACGCACACACACACACACACACACACAATTGTTTTCTTTGCATGGTTACAATATTTTTTGCGTGCTACGTTTACCATCATTACTTCACAAGTATTTCATTTCCACAGCTATATGAATTAAAACTGAACATAGACCAGGGTTAAGTTTTAAATGGGTTATATAGCTGAGGAAACAAGCGATGATTTCAGTAAATGTTTTATATACTGGTGGGACACAAGGAAAACCTCAGTTTAACAGTCATTTTGTCTGCACATATTATTTGGAATGGCTGTACCGGTAAAGGGTCGGACGTCATGCGTTGCAGCATAGAGTTACGCCCCTTTTACGGTCTGAGATCAAATACCGCCGAGGTAAACTTTGCCTTTCATCGTTACGGGGTCAATGAAATAAAGCACCAGTAATACACTGGGTCTATTTGCTGGTCTTGTGCCAAAAGAAGAAACAATTATTTTTCTATTTTATCGTATCGTTGCTTCTACTACTTTGCTTTTAGACACATTTTTCATCAGACAATTGAGTTGCTACACATATGTGTGAATTGCTACTAGGCAGTAGCGTAGGAAGAGGAGGAGCACCTCGCGTGACACTTTTATGGGTACGGCACATTTGGGTCTGCTGTAAAAAATAAGCGTTCGTTTAATGCTGCAGCATATTACATTGGTACACAGACAAGTTAATATACATATATATATATATATATATATATATATATATATATATATATATATATATATATATATATATATATATATAGTAATAATAATCATTTTGAAGACTAAAATGCGAAGAGGGCTCGATAAGGCTCTGCGTTGACAGATTGACTTTTTTAGTTCAAGAAGATCCCGTTAAGAGTGAAAGCAGCGATTATTTGCTTAAACTTTAATCTGTTATTTTAATAAATATATATATATATATATATAGAGTGTGTGAGAGAGAGAGAGAGAGAGAAAAAGAGAGAGAGAGAAAGAAAAAGAGAGAGAGAGAAAGATAGATAGATAGATATATATATATAGAGAGAGAGGAGGTAAAACACTGGAGGTAATATGGGTAGTGGTAGAGCACTCAGTCCATGGGACGAGTTGGGTAGAAGTAGTAACACAACAGTTAGTTTACCATCCCGAGAACAATTGTTTCACGTTATGCAGATCTTCAGCTCGGACTAGTAATAGTTATACGGAACAGGAACAACCGTATGAACGTGCATACGCAGAAACGGTCACTTCACCCAAGCGATAAAAAAAACACGTTCGGAAGGTGTAAGGCAGAAAACTGCGAATCTCCGGAATAAAATGTTCAAGTTGATTAGAAAATTAGAATGATGTTGTTATTCAATCCGGAACTTTGCAGTTATGCAAGATGTGTTTCCAGACATGTGGACAACGCGAGAATATTTCTTTCTTTCATTTAGGCAATAGCGATTACCTAAATTTACGCAATAGTGATTGCCTAAATCAAAGGCTGAAATATTCTCACGTTGTCCACATGCCTGGAAACACCTCTTGAATAACTACAAAGCTCCGGATTGAATAACAACAACATTCTAATTTTCGAATCAACTTGAACTTTTTATTCCGGCGATTGGCAGTTATCTCCCTTTCGTCCGTGGTTTTGGTTTTCTTGGGCGAAGTGACCGTTTCTGCGCATGTGCGTTCATACGGTTATTCTTCCTATATAACAATTACCAGTCCGAGCTGATAATCCGCATGAGGTAATAAATGCAATGAAGGAATAATCAATCGTCCTTTTGATCATTTATATATGAAATTAATAGAAATGGCTGTGTAGTTCCTATTTAAGTTAAATTAAAATGTAGTGGGAATACGAAGAAAGCAAGAACAGGGCGGGGCGGGGAAGTTTTCCTCATCAGTTGTCTACTAGGGTCTAAGATATTTCTACGCTTTAAAGACAAGATACCACTTCACCCCAGGGTGTCAATAGCAGGATAAGTTATAGGGAAAACGAAGGAACGAGGGAAGGAAAGCAAAGGGGAAAAAAGAGAAACAGTAAGAACACACCGAAAAAAGACACAAATCGAGCAATGTGCGAACAGCTATAGGTAGGAAATCGTTCGAGACCGAGTAATCGAGAGAAACAAGACACGTCCGACCGTAGTTGTAAAATAAATATATATATATATATATATATATATATATATATATATATATATATACATTAAAATAACAGATTAAAGCTTAAGGAAAGAATCGCTGCTTTCACCCTCAACGGGATCAATGGTTCTATATATGTT
>OZ024742.1:333159908-333162408 GCA_964016885.1 Eledone cirrhosa | reverse complement strand
CCAATGTATCCTATAGGGCCATTTTGAATTAAAAAACCTTTAAGCTGCAATGCTTTAAGATGTGTTACAATCCTTTACATTTAGAAGTCAAAGACCGCCGATATCTTATTTGTATATTCACTATTCCACTGTTGAGAAATTAGGATAAAACTTAACAAAATCTGTGGCTTTGTACCTTCATTAGAAAACGTTAACAATAACGATGTGGATTAGAACAATTCTAATGACTATAAATGGTGATGATGACGTAGATGACTATGATGATGACGTGGATGACTATGATGATGACGTAGATGACTATGATGATGACGTAGATGACTATGATGATGACGTCGATGACGATGATAATGACGTATTCGATGGCGACTATGATGAATACGACTAGGTTGAAGATGATGAGAATATTGTTGGTAGTGTTGATGATGGTGCTTGGTGGTATTGACGATGATGATGATGAGAATACTGTTAGAAGTGTTGATGATGCGACTTGGTGGTGTTGTGGTGGTGGTGATGATAAGCATGATGATGATGATGATGAAACAAATGAAATGATTGTAATGTATGAAAAAGATAGGTCGAGGTGTTGGTGTTGTTGTAGAATCAGTTATTCATTTTTGTTGGTAAAGAACGTTTCTATTGAAATCAAGAAAATACACCACCATAGAAGTTCAGGAATTATTGAAATTCTAGCACGAATGACTGGGGGCCATATATATATATATATATATGTGTGTGTGTGTGTGGGTGTGTGTGTGTGTGTATGAATGCACACACACACACACACACGCACACACACACACATATATGTATATATACACACATATATATATTATATATACACACCCATATATATATATATATGAGTGTGTATATATATATGTATGTATATATGATATATATGTACGTAGGATATATATGTATGTATATATATATATTAGAAATGTAAGCTATCGCCGTATTTGGACTAAAGAAATTAAAGAAATGGAGAAATGGAAAAAGATGAATATTGACGTACATTGACGTACATGCTGCGAGAATTTACAGCGGTTTATTAATAATCCGCTGTAAATTCTTGCAGCAGAATCAACCTATTCTATAAACTAGGATTAAATAACACTGAGCCTTAATGCGCTATAATAATTTATTTTAATGCATCAAATATTCAATACGGAAGCATCGTTACTTATGTGATGGATGTAGAAACTATATCTTCTTTTTCTGAATGTGAAAATGCTGCTGGATACGAAAACCATAACTTTCTTTTGCTTCTTCTTTTTATTTTAATTTTTCTGCACACATACTTTTTTGTTCTATACAAAAAATACCTTACCACTACAACCACCAAACAACTACAAACATTGAAAAATGGTCCGAAGAATCCAAGCCTAGGTTTGGATGAAACAACTGTAAGTGAATAAATGCTTTGAACATAGCTTTGATTCTTGTGAATTATCTCTCTCTCACTCTCTCTCACTCTCACTCTCTCTCTCTCTCTCTCTCTCTCTCTCTCTCTCTCTCTCTATATATATATATATATATATATATATATATATATATATATATATATATATATATATATTTATATATAAAATAAAAGAAAATCAACTTTCGTCAAATCAGACCGAGGAGACAATGTCCCCATTGGTCTTTCCAATTGCTAATGCTCTCTATCGGTCGCAACTCCAGGTAGAAAAGCAACGTGAAATAAAGTGTCTTGCTCAAGGACATAACGCATCGCCCGGTCCGAAAATCCAATTCTGTAACCACTAAGCCACACGTGTAGGAGGTGTTAGTTATCTGTCATGAAGAAACGGGTGCGTTCCTCATGGAGACAATAACTTTTAAATATCCATACACTGCATCTCATCAGGCATCGAGTATTGCTATGATTTGAGTTCTCTTACGTCATTGCAACGGCAGGAGACGCATATTTAACCCCGAGCAAGATGGTTGAATAACATCCATGAGCTCGTCTTGACTTCCTTGTGGATCCCGCCGGAACAGATGGAAACGGATGCGTCTGACAGGACATGCTGGAAGGAGTGTTCCAGGACTCTGCTTCCACGACTATGTCAGTAATAAGTGGACGAAGAAGAGCAATATATATATATATATATATATATATATATATATATATATATATATATATATATATGTGTGTGTGTGTGTGTGTGTGTGTGTGTGTGTGTGTGTGTGTGTGTGTGTGTGTGTGTGTGTGTGTGTGTGTGTGTGTCTTTGTGTGTTGCTACATGTTGTGAGAAAGAGACGGTAAAAGTGAATAGATATAAAGAAATGAAGTAGTCGCACACACACACAAGCACAATTTCGCAGAGTTACAAAGAGGAAAAAGAGTTAAACTTCTTATTATTATTCTCCTTCTCCTTCGACTTCCTCTTCTTCTTCTAATTATTATTATTAATTTAACGTGCTGCTTTAATATGCTCTTTTTTCCATCCCTCTGTCTGGCGCCGATATCAAATAAATGATTTCGGTTGATAAA
>OZ024742.1:333129908-333137408 GCA_964016885.1 Eledone cirrhosa | reverse complement strand
GTCGGACATCATACTTCACGGCATAGAGTTCCGGCCTTTTATGATCTGAGTTCAAATCCCACCGAGGTTAACTTATCCTTTCATCCTTATGGAGTCGATAAAATAAAGCACCAGTAGCGTACTGGGGTCGATTTAAATTGACTTTCTCCTCCCTCCAAATTACAGGCCTATATAAGGAACCAATATTTCTATTGTTTTGTTCTTTGTTGCAATTCCTGGTAGAAGAAGGGAGAGGTTGAGCTCAGAGCACACAAGTACATGAATATGGGCCCTGAACTAAATATAAATTCTTCCCAAGTTTTCTCAGTTTAGGCTAAAGACATACATTTCTGGATAATGAATTGTTGGTTACAGGTTAAAAGATTACACAAACTGCATCACATTGAAATTCACTTTGATCTACGTTAGCGTACTGCTGTCTGTGGAATATTCTGTCACGTGCATGTTAATTTTAAAAGCAATTTGTTCCATTGTTCAAGAAGGTGGAACATATGTCTTCCGAACCAATGGAGATGGAAAATATTCCAATCAAACATATTTTCAACAAAGTTGAATTGGAAACACACCCGTTTCCTGATATCGTTGAAATATTTCTCATTTTGCATATGATAGTATATCTTTTGAACATTTGAACACTTGCTCTTTGATATATAAATGATTACTTGATATCAATTGTCTCGGACGTTAGTTTGATGCATAATCTTTGTCATAACAAAATACAGAGATAAATTTTGCATTACAGGTAGTTTCGCATTTAGCAAACCAAGAATATTTTTGGCTAGTAGCCATTCAACACTTCAAAGATAAATTTAGCTGTCTGTATTGCTAAACGTAATGTTAGGAAACATTAAGTCTCGGATAATAGGATTTATCTGTTGTCATTACTATGTTATGTTTAGTCAGGCATTTTTCTGCACACTAAATTCCTTATAATTTATTTGTTTTGCCAACCTCTATTATCGCCAGATTAAATTAGGGATTTAACTAGAGTTATGAAAGAAAACAAACCAACATACGAGACTTAACTTACACCCTTTTTTTTTGTTAAATTATTAGGAATATTTCCCTCAATTCACATCATAATCTCTTAAACCAAAAATATGTAGAATTGTATTGGAAAGTGATTGTATTCGATAGAAGATACATAACAAAATAAAGAAGAAATTTTGCTCAAAGCTGGATCGCTTTTACTAAAAGCTTTGATCAGTGTGTGACCACATGAGGTTAACGAACAAAAGCATTAACCGGAACTGAATATAATTGTTCTCAGCAATACAAGTGTTAGAGCTATGACAGGATCTTTGTCCCTATGACTTCGCAAACAAATTAACTGCAGAAACGTCACGGAAAGAACCACTTAGAAACAGAAGTATACGTTTGCATTAAACTTTCTTGCATTCCTTGAAAGTAAAATTGGTCAGCCCCTCACACACACATATATATATATATATATATATATATATATATATATATGTGTGTGTGTGTGAGTGTATATATTGTAGTACTAATTCGGTATAAATATCCAAGGGTTAATTATATTTAATTACAAGAGTGATATACACAGCTACGTAACTTTCATTGGGTTGTTTACCCAACTCTTCCAGCCTGTCATAGAAAATAAAAAAAATGGCTTCCCACCGTGGCGATACATGCATTCGTGCATACTAAACTATGTATACACATACATATATGTATATGTAACTTACATACATACATACACAATACATACATAAATACATAAATACACAATGAATACATAAATACATAAATATACAATATAAACATACACACTACATACGTACATACAATCGCAATTGGCATAAACATATATAGCTTATAAACAATAACGCTAAATAAAAGAAAGAGTAACTTCATTCAATATTTCGTTACTATATTGTATAAATGGTGATGCTAAAAATGTCATACATTCGAAATGAAACAAAAGAAAGAAATATAGAAAGCAAAAGAGGATGAATGGTTAAACAGAGGTTTAGATGTCACAGAGATAGGCATAAATACAATAAAATACTACACCGAAAGAAAATATAATAGTGATTGCACTGAATGAAATAAAATAGAGAGAGAACACAATATGAGTGATAAAAGAAATAGAGGGAAAATAAAAATAAAAATAAACAATTTAACGCGAGCATGAGTGTGTGGCGAAGAAGTTCACCACGCAACTACATCAGCAAGCGTCTTCTACTATATATCGTCTAAGGTTGAGTAACACTTCGTGAAAGAAATTCAGGAGAAAACCCGTCGTATGTATACATGTATGCATGTATGTATATATGTATGTATGCATGTATATATATATGTATGTATGTATGCATGTATGTATGCATGTATGTATTTATGTATATATATATGTATGCATGTGTGTGTATGTGTGTGTGTTTATCTCCTATAACGTAGCGGTTCCAAAAAATTGGGATTGACTAAATCACTTCATAGCAGTGCCCCACCAATTGCCTCAGTCTAATAACTGAAAACAGTAAAATAATAAAAGAGCATAATAAATAAATAAATTGTTTGCAATGAAGGAAATAAAATATAGAAAGAGAGAACTTAATCTGAATGGGAAAACAATAAAATAACATAGAATTTAAAGGAAACAAAGAAACAAGTGATGGGAATTCCAATAAATCTTTGCAAGACTTTTAAGAAAGGAGTTGGTTGGAACCGATAGGGAGAGAAAGAAAAGTGAAAATAAGAAAAGTAATAACACAAGAAAAAAAATAAGAGATAATTCATAATCTGAGAAACCACAGTGCTTTAGTGAAGCGGTGTGTTTGTGGATGCTAATGTTTCTACGGTCGTAAAATCGTAAAAATGGCGCTTTTAAAAAATCAGAATGCATTTATTGCAACAGCTAAATGTCAACTCTAGTAGCAACAAAAAGTACAACAATCAACAACAATAAAATAATAAGGATAATAGCAATAATAATGGTTGCGATGAAGAACATGATGATGACGAGTGAGATGATGATGCTGTGTAACATGATGCTCGTGATGGTTAGAAAGAATTGTCGTTTTTGTCGTTGTCGTCGTCGTTGTTGTCGTCGCAGCTGATGTTGTTGTTGTTGTTGTTGTTGTTGTTGTTGTTGTTGTTGTTGTTGTCATTATAACGAAAATGATGATGGGAACAATATTACCGTTAGCAATTAAAAATTTAAATTGTATTTTTCATGAAACAAAAATTAGACAACTGCAATAAAATGAGCCACAAAAATTATTTAGTAATCTTTTATTTTCAATGAAGCATGAAACACATTAATGAATACTCATACATATAAAGCATGAAGTGCATACTTTCATACATAGATACATGCATATACACATACAAACATACATGCATAAATACATACATATATGCATACCTGCATACATACATACATATATATACATGAATACATACAATTATATACGTTACATCAACAAAGGATGTCACCAGAGAGGGATATATATATATATATATATATATATATATATATATATATATATATATATATATATATATATATATATATATATATATAGAGAGAGAGAGAGAGAGAGAGAGAGAGAAACACACAGGCACACACACGTATATACACAAACACACACCCATAGACTTTCACGCTACAGTGTACATGCACATAAACTTACACACCAATATAGTTTTAAGTGCATATTTACAAACACTGAATCACACAAAATTGCACAGAAATGTACCCGTACATACATGCATCATACATACATACAAGCATGCTCACTTAGATATAACAAAATTTGCATTCATATATTCACCCAAGCATATATATATACATACACTACATTACATTCCATCCAACCAACCCTCATTCTATGCATACAAACATATATACATACATACAAACTCACATATATACATGCATACATTAAATCTGAAAGGGTTTTATTTCCTATTTTATTCCACTACATTATAGCCAATATGCATTGTAATAACCTTTTCAAAAAGAAAATATAACCTACCTCCATCTGTGTGTGTCTGCGTTTGTTTGTGTAGGTGTCGGATGGGAGGGGGGTGCCGGTTATGACAGACGAAAATAGATAGATATATAGCATTCTCATGATCTCACAAAATCTTATACAAACACTACAATTCATATATAATCACACACAGTGATAGATTGAGACAAGTATCGCATCCATCGGTATCCCAATGAAATGTACATGTATACATACACAAACATTCAAATACACATACTGACGCACAAAATTACACATCCACACACATGTCTCCAGAAACGGAAACATTCACATACGCACTCATATAATGGCATGCATATTTACGCAAACACGCATACGTATAAGCACAAATATTCACATAAGCCTACACATACACGTGCGCACGAGTACGCCTACACAGATCATTGGAAACTATCATGTCTGAAAGTTAGAAAGAAAATCAAGGGGGAAGAAATTGTAAGAACTGGCTGTGGTTGGTGGGCTAATTGTGTGATAAATTCTAATAATGTGCCACATCATTCATCAATGAAGAGCAGTAATTTCTCTTTTGTAACAGTCAAGTAATTTTCTTCTTATACCAATGAAACCAACCACTAAGAATTATTAAATGTTCATATGTCTGATATGAGTTATAGTTCATAAAATTACAATTTCTCACACTATTAACCTCAACTTTAGAGATAAAACATATTCGGGTTTGATCTCCAATCATTATAGAAATTTTATTGATGGATACATGTAGAAACAGGTGCAGGCATTGAATATATATTTGAGAAGTTCTCTTCGCAACCTTCCTGCGAGTTACCTTGGGCAAGTGTCTTTTATTAGAGCCCCAAGTGACTTGTGACTTCTCATTTGAATTTCTTTGGCAGAAACAGCAGAAACCTTTGAAAAGGTCTTGTTGAACACAAGCCGAAACCACTAGGCACCGTGGTCGGTATATTACACATCGCTTTCTCTTTCTCTCCTCCTCTCTCTCTCTATATATATATACATACACACACACACATACACACACACACACACACATACACATACACACACACATACACATATATATATATATATGTTTACACGTATGCGGATGTCTGTATGAACCTGTCTGTGTTCAATAACTTAGAAGTTCGATAACAATAATATTGATGAATTAAGAGCCACCCACGAAAAATAAATAATCGGGTGTATATGATCGACTAAATCAAAGCATTGCTCGAGGATGGCTGCACTCTTATGACTGAAACAATATAATAATAAAAGAATTAAATGATTGTTTGAAAATAATTTATTGTTCATAAAAAATGCATAATTACCTTCAACAGTAGAGATAAAACTTATTTTGATATTTACACTGACACTATTTTAAGATTTTATACGCATGCCTGATTAACCATGGTTTTCCGGCATTGATGCACAAGCCTGTACATGGTGGTTTCTGAACGTCAAACTGTCGCTTTTACATGTAAGTTTCTTCTTTCTATGACATAGATGATTCCAAGCCAAAACTAAATGTCAGTAGAGCTTGGCAGTAATGTTATCGCAACTAATGTTTTCCAGCTAAATGAACTGGCGCAACAAATAAAGTGTCTTACTCAATGTAGCACCACACCGATTGTTCCTGGAATCGAACTCAGAACCTTAGGATCGTAGGCACAAAACCTTAAACACTAAGCCACATGCCCTCATCAATACTCAATTTATCAATGTGTATAATACAGTAACAATCAGTAAGCTTTATCAGGCTACATTAATGATGACAATGTTATATATAATATTAATACTAGAATGTAGGGAGTCCTGTAACGTGTTGTATCACGAAACGACAATGTATTAAATGTCTCAAAATATATTTATCTGCACTAAATATATGTAAACTTATTGCGTATTGGTTCATACATACATCTATTCTGCTATCGTTGATAAATAGTAGCTGGTCAAGGTTGCTCTAAATAATGTTTCATGAAGAATGGTTTCTTTACAAAATTTTTAAAATGGTATCCTATGTCATGGCTCGGCATATTGTGATACGTGGAATAGCTGACGGATAGCAACACCTAGGAAGTTAAACAAATCCACTGCTTTTACTCCAATGTTGAGGTAGCAGTGAAATCATCACAGCCTAATATACTCACACCATGAGTAAATATATGTTTTTATGCGTATAATTATTATATGTGGCACCTTAGTCTGAATCATTGTATGCTAGTTGTAAATAGATATCTATTACAACAGATAATTATTTTGTGTGCTGAAGTGAAGAAAATTCAAAAGATCACTGCACAGTTCTTCTTTTCTGAGAATTATACTTTCGAGAGTTAGAGACCTGGTAGAACCAAATCAATATGAATAAGTAATTCATAAAAGGTGGGTTTGTTGTTTGGCAACATAAAGCAACATGACTCATTTGAAGTAAAATGATATCTTTTCAACACTCGATTAAATCAACTGCCAAGAGATATTTTCTTTTAAAGAATTAGTCATTAAAAGGAATGGCAGCGCTCTACATGACCTTTTCTCCAGAATATCCGAGACTTATGGAATAGAGGACGAAATCATGATTCATAATATAATCCATTTTACGGATTTTCAAATAGTTTCTATCAAGCAATATTCTTTCTCAGGTGTGAGTGGACCGAAATATATATGTAAATATATATTTGCCTGAACTTAAAAGGAAACTAGGTGACTGAATTCTATTTTGTAACCACTGTTACACCTGCTCCTATATGTCGTGTTTGGGCTCTCATACTTATGAGTAAATACGGATATATTGTAAATCTTATTTATAAACTAGAACATTATACGTATATTCTTTTAAATGCTCATATTCGTTAACAGGCACATACACGTACACGGATACACCTAAAAAATACGCTCACACCCACACTTTAATAAGTTACAGGTCAATGCCATCCCATATGCTACCCAATTGTTTTTCACGAGTTCAAAACTCACTACTTTGTAGAATGATTCCAGTTGTTGTTGATGTTGATTAGTACCTTGTCAAACTTTTAAGGGCAAACTTATGATAACCAGCTTTCTAGGTGTAACAAATTCAATGTTGTTTCCCTAGTGCTGGGAACCTAGGCCTACGCTATCCAATTTGTCTTTTTATTAATAAAATAGGCCGTTATCTCACGGAGATTTGGCTGCTGACTTAGCAGGTCAAACTACTTCAGTAAGGCCCGTCTGCTGGCCTGGATATACCAATTGAATAGTGTTTGTTACTCATTAACCTATACCAACAATAAAAATGGAAACAACATAGACAGTTATTAAAATGCTTCTGAGCCATACAATTCCCTCTGTATCACCTCATAACATCTTCAAGAAAAGCATACATATGTCATTTATACACCTGACATCTCAGTATAATCAGCAGACACATTTATACTCAAACAAATAATTATGTCTACTGTTGGCACAAGGCCAGCAATTAGTCAGTATATTACTGGTACTTTATTTTATCGACCCCATAAGGATGAAAGGCAAAGATAACCCCGGCGGG
>OZ024742.1:333109908-333117408 GCA_964016885.1 Eledone cirrhosa | reverse complement strand
ATGCGGGTAGAATCACTGAAATTGTTTTGAGAACGAACCGATATTACGCACATTCAGACATACATACACAAACACATACAAACACATATGGGGTTGTTTTTATTGTTATTTTTCAGTTTTTATACTTTTTTTAATTCTCCTCTAGAAACAGCTTATTTGTGTTGTTTCAGATGCCTGTGGCATCAAAGACACTAACCCAGAGAAGAACAAACAATTGTGCATAGATTCCCTTTGGTAAATAAACAGAGGAAACGGAGATATCCTGAAATAACAATAAATAACAAAAACAACATGAAAAACTCCAGTGACAAAAATAATATGTAAATAAATATGTTCTTTAACACCAATTCCATTCATCTGTTTATCCAACCATTCCAGTCGTATTTAGTGTCTATTTACCAAATATAGTATTACCAAAAGCTGTGTGGGCCATATACGTGTAATCTTTAAATTATTGCTTCATTTAAATTGAAAATAAAAAGAGAGAAGTAATTCTTTTCACGTGTCTTCAAATCTCGACGGAGTAAACTGTGTACTTGCTAAGCTAAAACTATTCAAATTTGAAGTATGATTCTAGAATATCGCTTTAAGCCTTTTGGCGATTCATTAAAAAAAAAAAGATATGAATGTAGTAATTGCTACATTACAGGGAGTATTTCGAGAAAATAAATATATTCTATCGCGAGTGTAGAGAAGCCGTAAACCTGAAATTGAAAAGAAATTTCAAATAAGAATTAAAAGTGTAAACAACACCAAAATTGTCATGACAAGCCGAAATTCACAACATGGCAACGATGTATGAGTTGTAATATTCAAATCATGTAGAAAAAAATAATGATAATCGTAATAAAAATAATAACGTTTGATAGTTAAGGGACCCATGGCGATTTCATGATTTGCATATCGCAGTTTACACATCTTTCATGCTGAGCGCATTTGTACCCGTCTGTCATAAGGGCTTTGGTGTCGTTTACAGTTTATTTTGCAATTTGAATGTTACAGGTGGGGTTTCGATCATGTTAAAGCCGAAACATCGAATAACATTATTTCTTTTTTTAAATTTGCATATTTAAATGTTTTACTAATTTCCTGTTTTTATACATTTTAATATATATATTTGTTTAAAGGTAACTTTGTAAAGGTTTGCTCTAGTAGTTAGAATGTTGGACTCTTGATCATATGGTCGCTCGTTTGATTCTTGGACTTGGCGATGCATTGTGTCCATAAACACGAGGCTTTATTTTACATTGCTAAGTCCAGACAGGCAGACACATACTTACATATATCAATATACACGCATATATGATGGATGCAAAGTCTGCTAATAATATTGCAATCGGTTGTCAGATTACAGAAAATTGTGCACTTTCAGGCTACTGCCAGCCACACGTACCTGTAACAGATTCTGAACAAGCATTGCCTGTGCTTTGAAGGTTTTTTAAGTGGGGAAAGGCCTTGACCGACCAATCATTCTCTTTGAGCATCGGAAACAATACCAGAAAAGGAGAACTGGTCAATATCATCGGATGCTTCCTAAGCCGCAGGTGTTTTTTCATAGTTACCCTCTTTTAGAAAGCTTCTGTGACAACAACTGGGGGCCTTTCACTCCCAGAGGAAAATAAAAGTACTATTTCGATGGCCGTTAACTCTGCCGCGTTTCTCTGCCCTTTGTCGGGTCTAGTATTTCATTGCGCTGGGTGTCCAAATATCCCCCTCCTCACCAAACAAGCTTGGTGGGGTTGCTGGGTTAGTCACCGACGACCCGACCATGAGAGACGTTGTACTAAGTTACATGTTACCAGTAGCACTGGAGAGCGAACTGACATACATACATGCATGCATATATACATACAAGCATGCATACATACAAGCATACAGGCATACATACATACATACATATATACATGCATAATACATATCGTTATATTTTACAGGCTTCTGCAGTTTCCATCTACAGAATTTACCTCACAATATTCAACGCATTACAGAACATATAGATATATTACAATATACGGCACATTTTACATTACGCAGCATATTTCACCATACAAAACATATCTCAAAATATACAATATATTTCACATTACACAAGACATTTCACAGAGATACCATAAAAAAATATCACTTGCATCTCATCATATTTATATACAGACATAATACAATATAGGTGAATATCCTATAATATAGAGGACATTCTCCAACATAATAAATACAAGACGGAGATTGTATCAGTGAACATATTCTTGACTATTTACATATATATATATCATTCTCACATAAAGTGAAGGATTTAAATTTGAAAAGTTTTTCCTAGCCTACGCATTATCAGTTAATTCATTCAGAGACGAAATAGTAGCTACACGATTTTTTCTAATTCTTTAGCATTTTCATCGCCTAACAAGTCTATTCCAGCCACCCCCTCTTCTAAATGATACTGCTGATAGAAAATCACCTGCAACAAAAGCTAGATTTTATATTAAAATGCATTAAACTTCCCCTACACACACAAAAACGATATATATATATATATGTATGTGTGTGTGTGAGTCTATGTATATAGGTATATGTACATGTTTGTATGTATATGTACATGTATGTATATATATATATATGTGTATATATATATATATATATATATATATATATATTGTTATACTTGGGGAGGGTCATATTTGCGTAATATTGCCAGAATTAATAACAGAACACACTCACTGTTTGGTTGGTTTTCGCTTCTCGCTGTCTTTTATATCTGCGATCTAACTTACTCGGTCCTCAATGTTGCCATTGCCTGACCGACGGTCAAAAATAATACAGATATAATATAGACACAAACACATATATGTAGTTTACATAATTTACATAAATCTTTCGTTGCACATCTGCAACATCGTCAGTGGTGTTATATTTTTTTTCCTCCTGTTGTGTTGTATGTCTACGCCATTTTTTTAATTCAATATTACGCATTCTGGCAATATTACGCAAATATGACCCTCCCCAAGTATAACAATATCTGTTTCGACACACGATTTCATATAAAAAACCTCGCTAAACTATATATATATATATATATATATATATATATATATATAATTAGTATATCCACCAACATATATATACAGATGCATTTTTATAATTTTCTTATTTTACGTCTTTCATATATATATATATATATATATATATATATATATATATATATGCGTATGTATGGGTTTATAGACAGAATGGAGAGTGCGTTTATGTTTGGCATTATCGCATCTGCAAATACTTAAATACTGCAAACTTCAAAATCGAAAGACGTTTGGGCGGTGTAGGCACATATGTATGTATGAATGTTTGTATGTACATATGTATTACGATTCTATGCATGTATGTATGTAAGTACTTGCGTATGTATGCATTTGTGAATGTGTGTATATTGGAATGATTGAACGTAGAAACGAGTGTAAGTATGTTTTTGCGTATGAAAATATCCATATATCTAATCTATCTATGTGTATAGGTTGTATATAATGGTGTAATAAAATGGCAGCCCTGTTACGATAGGTCGCCCCAGACATCTAGTTGGGTAACTAAGCAACACAAAGTAAGCTATCATCAGCGCTATGGGCGCTGCCTATTACAGCTTAGACATATCCTCGACAGACATATTATACGTTCATTAAAGGTTACCCGATATTAATCTAGCCACCCTGAAAGGAAGGGGAAAAAACGTATCAAGTCTTCCGGTGGATACTATTATATATACAAATATATATTGTGCAAATCAGAGTATGTGTATTATTTGTATATATATATATATATATATATATATATATATATATATATATATATATATATATATATATATATATATATATATATATATATATATATATATATATATATATATAGAGAGAGAGAGAGAGAGAGAGAGGGAGAAATAGATAGAGAAAGAGAGAAAGATGATTGTTTGAATTTATGTGGTACGTGTAAGGCATATTGTATATATATATATATGTGTGTGTGTGTGTGTGCATGTGCTGGTGAGTTTGTGTGTGTGTGCGCATGTATGTATAGTGGTATGTATATAGCTATGTATGTAGGTGCGTATGTATGTATTTTTCCGAATGTTGTGTATATGCTCTGTTAGTATGCGCAGCTGCAATTATTTGCATTCCTTGATGTTGTTGCCGTAGGTTTACTTCTATAAAAAATACTTCTTCTCAATTTGCTGAATCGACATAAAATGGTTGGTTCAAATGAAATACATATGAAAACAATCCAAATTTTATTTATTAAAAGGAACAAAAAAGCTCACAGGCAAATAGTAAAAGTCAACTAGAATATTCTTCAGTGTTTATTCTAGTTTCAAACTCGTCTATCTGTCTCCTCTTTGGTATACTAACTGACAGAATAAGATTATTGGTTCCAAGACAATGTCTTCACCAATTAAGCAGCCTCTAAATGAGAAAGTACTCTAATATACAACTAATCTGTACATATATATATTTATACTGACTTAATTGTATATTAGAGTATATAAATATATATATATAAATGCATACATATACACACATGCTTGCATACATACATGATGGCTGACTCCTCGTTATCGAGAATGGCCATTGCACGATATACCAATATTAATAATTATTAATTAATTCTATCGTGCAATGCCTGTGCGCGAAGATATTTTTTTAAAGTGAGGAAAGACTGTGCACTGAGCCAATCCCACTCTCTGAGCGACAGTAGATATAACCCGAAAAGAAGAAAAGATAAACATCATCGGTAACTACTGAGCCGCAGGTTTTTATGTCGGAGTTTCCTGAGTTGCCTTCTCCTATAAGAATACCCTTATAGAGGCTAGGGGACCTTAACTCCCAGTGGTTCAACCACGCGATCGGGGGTCCAACCCGACTATTTCCATGTCACCGCGCATATATTAACACATGCACCCATGCATATACATACATATGTACATGTGCATATACATATTTACACACTTGTGGATGGTCATTGACTTATGAGTTCTTCCGCCCTACATACATGCATACATACATACATGGTGGCTGCCAACTCGTTTTCGAGTACGGCTACTACTTTATATCCATGTAGGAGAACTCCTACCGATGCGCTGAACGAGTGTGACTCTTTAGTCCAGCCAGCGACTTGAAAACTCTGGTACAAACACTGCACTTGTGACAATTATTGACACATAGTGCTGGGCCCATGGTACCATGTGACGACAAGTGCAGAGAGATCTCCAGATATAAAGCAATGCCTGTGCCGGAAAGCTTTTATAGTGAGCAAAGGAACTGCACAAAGCCAGTCCCACTCTCTTAACCAAGATGATATTTAGCAAAAAGAGGAACAAGTCAACATCATTGGATACCGTCATGAGAAGGAAAACTCTGATATAACATTCATACATACATACATACATACACACAAATATATATATACACATTCATATGAGTGAGAGATAAATATGCGTATATTGAAATGCGGTATTTTTGTACAAGCGTACATAGCAAAAACAAATGTTAACTTAATGACAACTCACTCACGTGAACACATTACATTTGTCCGACTAAAACTAAGTCGGAGTAATTGATGTCATTTCTCTCTCTCTCTGCCTCTCTCTCTCTCTCTCTCTCTCTCTCTCTCTCTCTCTCTCTCTCTCTCTCTCACACACACATACTGTGTATGTATAATTATATATGGAAATTGCATGCACGTCTATGTCTATGTGCATACAAAAATGCATATATATATATATATATATAGGTTAATTCGTCTGTAATACTTAAATATCTGAACGTTCAATATTATATATTTACTTATATATTTTAATCTTAATATATTCTGACTGTACCTTGGTTTAAAGATACATTCGCTAGCCCATGTGTGCAAGGATGTATATATATATATATTCTTTGCTTAAACTTTAATCTGTTATTTTAATATATATATATGGAATACTGTTAGCTTCTCGCTACAACAATTTCTATACTTTTCATTTATATATATATACAGTAGCATGCATATATATATATATATATATATATATATATATATATATATATATATATATATATATATATATATATTTACATATATATGCATACTAGTTTCATTCATATGTATCACACTCGCAACAACGCAGCACGCCATTTTTTCATTCATATATAATTTTTCCCCCTAGCTGTGGTTTGTCTTTTTTCTATCACCTTACTGCTATCCTCTTTCTCTCTCCCCCTTCTCTCTCCTTGTACGTCTTGCTTTCATTCACCCCCAACCCCCTCTGCTGGTCACACACTCTCTCGGCTGGCCTCTTCCTCACATTTTCATTCACTCACTCTCTGCTACTCCACCTCTCTCACTTCCTCCCACTGACCTGTGTGAAACCTTTTCTTTCTCACTGTTCGTGTGGTTCAGACGTGTCTGCCCCTTCTCATCGATTGATTTGTTCGGACTTAAGTCGACAAGTATCATTGACTTGTCTCAATTTTCCTCTCTTTACGTTGCATTACTACTATGTTGTTTGTTTACTTTCCCCATCCAATTCGCTCTGTCCCAATAACTTATTTTAGTTATTGATCGCACTGATATTGAGGTATCTGGTCTTTAATGCGAAGAAATACCAATGATAGTCAGCAGACCACCGATGATGGACAGTCCCGTTTCTCGGTCTATTCATATATATATATATATATTAGAAAGTGAGGGGTTTTTTACAAAATCAAAAATAACCGAGTTGTCCTACACGAGTGAAAGTATAATGAAAAAAAGATGAATCGAAAATGCAACTAAGGTCTTATTTTAAAAAAAAATATATATATTTATTTGGTAACTTTACCGGTTTCGCAGTTCTTCTGCTTTTCAAAAGTAGAGTTGAGATGCAGGGTCTGTGGTTTTTCTCACATCTGGTTGGTCTTTGAATGTTACTTGTTTTATATGGAAAAAAGTGGCTCGAAACGCCAGATCTTTAGAGAAGTAATTTGATTTGTTGGTCAATAATTATAATACATTTCGCACTAGTTCGCGTTACAAAGTTCTTCAGACATATATATATATGTAAATATAATCTATATTTACCCTTGCACGCATGCGCTCGCGTGTGCATCTATAACCCAGGGCATGGATACTCTTACACCGTTTATGATCACTCCGTCATGCACACACCCCTCTTTTGATTCCTACAGTACTTTTACGGTCAGAAACACACACACACATATACATAAACACACACGCACACAAGAAACTCAAACAGATGGTGGATGGGTGCTACACGAGAATGCTGAGGATGGCTATGAACATTAATCAGTATACTCTGAAGATGAAGAACTCAGAGTTGTACGGGAGCTTCCCAAAAGTAAGCTCCAAAGTGACACAGAGGAGATTGAGGTTAGGCGGACATGCTCACCGACATCCAGATTTGACACTGCACTCAGTACTCCTGTGGGAGCTCCAGCATGGACACACTGGAAGAAGAATACCAAGGTTAACGTATGTTGATGC
>OZ024742.1:333094401-333109708 GCA_964016885.1 Eledone cirrhosa | reverse complement strand
GTTTGGAAGGGGATAATGTAGAGAGTGTATGTGATTGTGCGTGCATGCCAGTGTTTTTCTGTATATATATATATATATATATATATATATATATATATGTGTGTGTGTGTGTGTGTGTGTGTGTGTGTGCGTGTGTGTGTGTGTGTGTGTGTGTGTGTGTGTGTGTGTGTGTGTGTGTGTGTGTGTGTGTGTGTGAGCGTGTGTGTATGTGTGTGTGTTTGGAAGGGGATAATGTAGAGAAGAGAAGAAAAAAAACAAGGAAAATGAGACAGAAGAAAGAGTAAGCAGAAAA
The DNA here is from genome assembly GCA_964016885.1 of Eledone cirrhosa. Lineage (NCBI taxonomy): Eukaryota > Metazoa > Mollusca > Cephalopoda > Octopoda > Eledonidae > Eledone > Eledone cirrhosa. The sequence continues at coordinate 333,109,416 of OZ024742.1, read as the reverse complement.
GTTATATGCAGCGTAATGCTATTGCTATAAATTGCACCAACGTAGAGTGAGCAGGGGGGAGAGAGAGAAGAGAGAGAATGTAGAGGAAAGGAGATAGATGCAATAATAATGTTGAATGCGATGTAATTTTCTTGCACCAAAGTGCAGCAATGCAAAGATAGAGAGAGAGAGACAGAGGGAGAAAGTGAGGAAGAGAGATAGTATGAATGTTATAGAGAGAGAGTTGGAAAGTGAGACATACTCGCACAATATTAACAATGAATGCAATGCAATGTAGTTTTACTATGGTGTATTGGAGAGTACGAGAGTTATAGAGTGATTGTGTGATACAAAAGCACACATGCGTGCACACATGCGTGCACACACGCGTGCACACACGCGTGCACAGAGACACACACACACACACGCAAACATACATACAAACACACGCACACTCGCATGCAACCACACACGCGCGGACACACACACCTCTACATACATATGCATGCAGAGAGACAGAAACTAGCTAGAGAGGGAAAGAGAGAGAAACATTGAAACATGCAATGTGCAATAGATCTTATTGCTGCTGGTTGTGGCGGGGGTGGTGTGAGAAGATTTATACATACAATACATATACACGCACACATGTACACGCCATTATAACAAAAAAACATGCGCGCACACGCATATACACGCACACACGTATATATATATATATATATATATATATATATATATATATATATATGTATGTATGCACCTATGCAGAGAGAAAGAGGGAGAAAGAGGGGGCGAGAGAGGGATTTAGATAGAGTGAAAGATGGACGGAGAGAGAGAGACAGATAGAGAGAGAAAGAGTAAAGGATAAGAACTTGCTGTGTATTGTGTATTGATTCTAAACATCTACATCATTACACACGAGCACTCCACCGCTGTCATCACCACCAACACTAGCACTCCGCCGCTGTCATCACCACCAACACTAGCACTCCGCCGCTGTCATCACCACCAACACTAGCACTCCGCCGCTGTCATCACCACCAACACTAGCACTCCACCGCTGTCATCACCACCAACACTAGCACTCCACCCCTGTCATCAAAACCAACACTACCACTCCATCGCTGTCATCATGACCAACACTAGCACTCCGCCGTTGTCAGCACCACCAACACTAGCACTCCACCGCTGTCATCACCACCAACACTAGCACTCCACCCCTGTCATCATGTCCAACACTAGCACGCCGCCGCTGCTATCATGACCAACACTAGCACTCCGCCACTGTCATCATGACCAACACTAGCACTCCGCCACTGTCATCACGACCAACACTAGCACTCCGCCGCTGTCATCATGACCAACACTAGCACTCCGCCGCTGTCATCACCACCAACACTAGCACTCCGCCACTGTCATCACGACCAACACTAGCACTCCACCACTGTGATCACCACCAACACTAGCACTCCACCGCTGTCATCACGACCAACACTAGCACTCGACCGCTGTCATCACCACCAACACTAGCACTCCGCCGCTGTCATCACCACCAACACTAACACTCCACCGCTGTCATCACCACCAACACTAGCACTCCACAGCTGTCATCACCACCAACACTAGCACTCCACAGCTGTCATCACCTCCAACATTAGCACTCCACCGCTGACATCATGACCAACACTAGCACTCCACCGCTGTCATCACCACCAACACTAGCACTCCACAGCTGTCATCACCACCAACATTAGCACTCCACCCCTGTCATCACCACCAACACTAGCACTCCAGCGCTGTCATCACGACCAACACTAGCACTCCACCGCTGTCATCACCACCAACATTAGCACTCCACCGCTGTCATCACCACCAACACTAGCACTCCACCGCTGTCATCACCACCAACACTAGCACTCCGCCGCTGTCATCACGACCAACACTAGCACTCCAGCGCTGTCATCACCACCAACACTAGCACTCCGCCGCTGTCATCACGACCAACACTAGCACTCCACCGCTGTCATCACCACCAACACTAGCACTCCACCGCTGTCATCACCACCAACACTAGCACTCCACCGCTGTCATCACGACCAACACTAGCACTCCACCGCTGTCATCACCACCAACACTAGCACTCCACCGCTGTCATCACCACCAACACTAGCACTCCAGCGCTGTCATCACCACCAACACTAGCACTCCGCCGCTGTCATCACGACCAACACTAGCACTCCACCGCTGTCATCACCACCAACACTAGCACTCCACCGCTGTCATCACCACCAACACTAGCACTCCACCGCTGTCATCACGACCAACACTAGCACTCCACCGCTGTCATCACCACCAACACTAGCACTCCACCGCTGTCATCACCACCAACACTAGCACTCCGGCGCTGTGATCACCACCAACACTAGCACTCAACCGCTGTCATCACCACCAACACTAGCACTCCACCGCTGTGATCACCACCAACACTAGCACTCCACCGCTGTGATCACCACCAACACTAGCACTCCGCCGTTGTCATCATCACCAACACTAGCACTCCACCGCTGTCATCACCACCAACACTAGCACTCCACCCCTGTCATCACCACCAACACTAGCATTCCACAGCTGTCATCACCACCAACACTACCACTCCACCGCTGTCATCACCACCAACACTAGCACTCCACCGCTGTGATCACCACCAACACTAGCACTCCGCCGTTGTCATCACCACCAACATTAGCATGCCTCCGCTGTCATCACGACCAACACTAGCACTCCACCGCTGTCATCACCACCAACACTAGCACTCCGGCGCTGTGATCACCACCAACACTAGCACTCCACCGCTGTCATCACCACCAACACTAGCACTCCACCGCTGTGATCACCACCAACACTAGAACTCCACCGCTGTCATCACGACCAACACTAGCACTCCGCCGTTGTCATCACCACCAACATTAGCATGCCTCCGCTGTCATCACCACCAACACTAGCACTCCACCGCTGTCATCACCACCAACACTAGCACTCCACCGCTGTCATCACCACCAACACTAGCACTCCACCGCTGTCATCACGACCAACACTAGCACTCCACCGCTGTCATCACCACCAACACTAGCACTCCGGCGCTGTCATCACCACCAACACTAGCACTCCACCGCTGTCATCACCACCAACACTAGCACTCCACCGCTGTCATCACCACCAACACTAGCACTCTACCGCTGTGATCACCACCAACACTAGCACTCCGCCGTTGTCATCACCACCAACATTAGCATGCCTCCGCTGTCATCACCACCAACATTAGCATGCCTCCGCTGTCATCACCACCAACACTAGCACGCCTCCGCTGTCATCACCACCAACACTAGCACTCCACCGCTGTCATCACCACCAACACTAGCACTCCACCGCTGTCATCACCACCAACACTAGCACTCCACCGCTGTCATCACGACCAACACTAGCACTCCACCGCTGTCATCACCACCAACACTAGCACTCCGGCGCTGTCATCACCACCAACACTAGCACTCCACCGCTGTCATCACCACCAACACTAGCACTCCACCGCTGTCATCACCACCAACACTAGCACTCCACCGCTGTGATCACCACCAACACTAGCACTCCGCCGTTGTCATCACCACCAACATTAGCATGCCTCCGCTGTCATCACCACTAACATTAGCATGCCTCCGCTGTCATCACCACCAACACTAGCACTCCACCGCTGTCATCACCACCAACACTAGCACTCCACCGCTGTCATCACCACCAACACTAGCACGCCTCCCCTGTCATCACCACCAACACTAGCACTCCACCGCTGTCATCACCACCAACACTAGCACGCCTCCGCTGTCATCACCACCAACACTAGCACTCCACCGCTGTCATCACCACCAACATTAGCACGCCTCCGCTTTTCACCAGCATGCCACCGCTATCACATCACTACTGTAGCACCAATATTAGAACGGCACCATTCACATCAGCAACATCACCAACATCAAGATCACAGCAGCATCATTCACAACAACATTACCTGAATTACTATTACCTCATTCCCTAGTATACCACCTCCATTACCAACGCCTGCAGCCTTTTACCATAACCCACCCCACCACTGTACTATAATAACCCCTATTATTATATAATACCCACCTCCGCCACCACCACTCCGAGACCACTATTCTACCTTTAACATCACATACCACCAGCAACACTAAATAACGAACACCTCGAAACCCAACCCAGTTCTGTACTCCCAATCATACCATATTACCACTACACCATTATATCTATATCATTACAACACAACCACAACCAGCCTCATCAACACCACCATCACACGCAGCACTATGCACAACACCACAAATACTACAACCACCACCTTCACCGCCAACAACGCCACCTTTTCTCACAACACGCCATAACTGTTCCAACACAACTACCACCACTACTACTACCTACTATGCAAACATCACAACCACCAATAGCACCATCATTAACAATAACAGCACCACCACTGCCACTATGAAAACGCCACATATCCACAAACTACACCATGCCACCACCACCACCACCACCACCACCAGCATCAATACCCCCGCCACCATCACCAGCATCACCACCACAACCACCACCAACACCACCATTGCCACCTACATCGCCACCAGCACCACCACCACCAACTGCTCCTCCACCACCACTTCCACCACTATCACCACCACCACATTCAATACCACCACCACCACTGCCATCGCTATCACCACCACCACCACCACCACTGCCACCACTACCACCACCACTAGCACTGCCACCTCCATCGCCAACACCACCACCTACTAATGCACACACATTGCACGCAGTTGAACTAGATATACACACTGCATTCATAGAATTACCAGCTGCACTTGGTGCCATTGTGAGAATGAAAAGGAATGTTAGTGGGAATGGGATGGTGCATCACAGTATGCATTACAAGGTGCATGAGAGTGCACTGTCGTATGTCTAGAGGAATGTTATCAATGTGCATTATCAATGTGCACGACATTCATCCTTACTCTTGCACTTCTACCTTCTACTGCTGCTGAATATCGCACAGTTTAGAGAACACTATTTGTAGTGGCAGTGGTGCTTCAGTGGTGGTGGCGGTGGAGGCTGAGTGGTGGTGGTGGTGGTGGTTTAGTGGTGGTGGCGGTGGTGGCAGAGTGGTGCTTCAGTGGTGGTGGCAGTGGTGCTTCAGTGGTGGTGGCTGTGTGGTGGTGGCGGTGGTGGCTGAGTGGTGGCTGAGTGGTGGTTCAGTGGTGGTGGCGGTATTGGTTCAGTGGTGGTGGCAGTGTTGGTTCAGTGGTGGTGGCGGTGGCAGTGGTGGTTCAGTGGTGGTGGCGCTGGTGGCTCAGGGGTGGTGGCAGTGGTGTTTCAGTGGTGGTGGCGGTGGTGGCTCAGTGGTGGTGGCGGTGATGGCTCAGTGGTGATGGCGGTGGTGGCTCAGTGGTGATGATGGTGGTGGTGGTGGCTCAGTAGTGACGGCAGTGCTGGCTCAGTGGTGGTGGAAGTGGTGCTTCAGTGGTGGTGGCGGTGGTGCTCAGTAGTGGCGGCAGTGCTAGATCAGTGGTGGGGGAAGTGGTGCTTCAGTGGTGGTGGTGGTGGTGGCTCAGTAGTGGCGGCAATGCTAGCTCAGTGGTGGTGGAAGTGGTGCTTCAGTGGTGGTGGCGCTGGTGATATCAGTAGTGGCGGCAGTGCTGGCTCAGTGGTGGTGGAAGTGGTGCTTCAGTGGTGGTGGCGCTGGTGATATCAGTAGTGGCGGCAGTGCTGGCTCAGTGGTGGTGGAAGTGGTGCTTCAGTGGTGGTGACGCTGGTGGATCAGTAGTGGCGGCAGTGCTGGCTCAGTGGTGGTGGAAGTGGTGCTTCAGTGGTGGTGACGCTGGTGATATCAGTAGTGGCGGCAGTGCTGGCTCAGTGGTGGTGGAAGTGGTGCTTCAGTGGTGGTGGCGCTGGTGATATCAGTAGTGGCGGCAGTGCTGGCTCAGTGGTGGTGGAAGTGGTGCTTCAGTGGTGGTGACGCTGGTGATATCAGTAGTGGCGGCAGTGCTGGCTCAGTGGTGGTGGAAGTGGTGCTTCAGTGGTGGTGACGCTGGTGGATCAGTAGTGGCGGCAGTGCTGGCCCAACGGTGGTGGAAGTGGTGCTTCAGTGGTGGTGGCGGTGGTGGCTCAATAGTGGCGGCAGTGGTGGCTCAGTGGTTATGATGGTGGCAGTGGTGCTTCAGTGGTGGTGGCAGTGGTAGCTCAGTGGTGGTGGCAGTGGTACTTCAGTGGTGGTGGCGGTGGTGGCTCAGTAGTGGCGGCAGTGGTGGCTCAGTGGTGGTGGCAGTGGTACTTCAGTGGTGGTGGTGTACTAGTTGTGGTTGTGGTACAGTGGTGGTGGTTTAGTAGTTGTGGTGGTGGTGCAGTGGTGGTGGTTTAGTAGCAGTGGTTGTGGTACAGTGGTGGTGGTGTAGAAGCTGTGGTTGTGGTACAGTGGTGGTGGTTTAGTAGTTGTGGTTGAGGTACAGTGGTGGTGGTTTAGTAGCTGTGGTGGTGGTACAGTGGTGGTGGTTTAGTAGCTGTGGTTGTGGTACAGTGGTGGTGGTTTAGTAGCTGCGGTTGTGGTACAGTGGTGGTGGTTTAGTAGCTGTGGTTGTGGTACAGTGGTGGTGGTGTAGAAGTTGTGGTTGTGGTACAGTGGTGGTGGTGTAGTAGTTGTGGTTGTTGTACAGTGGTGGTGCTTTAGTAGTTGTGGTTGTGGTACAGTGGTGGTGGTGTAGAATTTGTGATTGTGGTACAGTGGTGGTAGTTTATTAATTGAGGTGGTGGTACGGTGGTGGTGGTTTAGTAGTTGTAGTTGTGGTACAGTGGTGGTGGTGTAGTATTTGTTGTCGTGTTACAGTGGTGGTGGTATAGAAGTTGTGGTTGTGGTACAATGGTGGTGGTGTAGTAGTTGTGGTACAGTGGTGTTGGTGTAGAATTTGTGGTTGTGGTACAGTGTTGGTGGTGTAGTAGTTGTCGTTGTGGTACAGTGGTGGTGGTGTAGCAGTGTGGTACAGTGGTGGAGGTTTAGTAGTTGTGGTTGTGGTACAGTGGTGGTGATGTAGTATCTGTGGTTGTCGTACAGTGGTGGTGGTGTAGTAGCTGTGGTTGTGGTACAGTGGTGGTGGTTTAGTAGTGGCGCTTGTCGTATAGTGGTGGTGGTGTAGTGTTTGTGCTTGTGGTACAGTGGTGGTGGTGTAGTGTTTGTGCTTGTGGTACAGTGGTGGTGGTGTAGTGTTTGTGGTTGTAGCACAGTGGTGGTGGTGTAGTATTTGTTGTTGTGGTACAGTGGTGGTGGTGTAGTAGTTGTGGTTGTTGTACAGTGGTGGTGGTGTAGTATTTTTCGTTGTGGTACAGTGGTGGTGTAGTAGTTGTGGTTGTTGTACAATGGTGGTGGTGTTTAAGTTGTGGTTGTGGTACAGTGGTGGTGGTGTAGAAGTTGTTGCTGTTGTACAGTGGTGGTGGTGGTGTAGTAGTTGTGGTTGTGGTACAGTGGTGGTGGTTTAGTAGGTGTCGTTGTGGTACAGTTGTGGTGGTTTAGTAGTTGTGGTTGTGGTACAGTGACGGTGGTGTAGTTGTTGATGGTGCAGTAGTTGTTGTGGTACAGTGGTGGTGGTGTAGAAGTTGTGGTTGTGGTACAGTGGTTGTGGTGTAGTAGTTGTAGTGGTACTGTGGTGGTGGTGTAGTAGTTGTAGTGGTACAGTGGTGATGGTGTTGAAGTTGTGGTTGTGGTACAGTGGTGGTGGTGTAGTAGTTGTAGTGGTACAGTGGTGGTGGTGTAGTAGTTGTAGTGGTACAGTGGTGGTGGTGTAGTAGTTTTTGTTGTGGTACAGTGGTGGTGGTTTAATAGTTGTGGTTGTGGTACAGTGGTGGTGGTTTAGTAGTTGTGGTTGTGGTACAGTGGTGGTGAATTAGTAGTTGTGGTTGTGGCACAGTGGTGGTTGTTTAGTAGCTGTGGTTGTGGTACAATGGTGGTGGATTAGTAGTTGTGGTTGTGGCACAGTGGTGGTTGTTTAGTAGTTGTGGTTGTGGTACAATGGTGGTGGATTTGTAGCTGTCGTTGTGGTACAGTGGTGGTGGTCTAGTAGCTGTGGTTGTGGTACAATGGTGGTGGTTTAGTGGGTTGTGGTTGTGGTACAGAGTTGGTGGTTTAGTAGTTGTGGTTGTAGCACAGTGGTGGTGGTTTAGTAGTTGTGTTTGTTGTACAGTGGTGGTGGTGTAGAAGTTGTGTTTGTGGTACAGTGGTGGTGGTGTAGTAGTTGTGGTTGTTGTACAGTGGTGGTGGTGTAGAAATTGTGTTTGTGGTACAGTGGTGGTGCTGAGGTAGTTGTAGATTGTTGGTGGTTGTAATGTAGTAGTGATGTTGTATTGAGAGTTGTGGTGTAGTGGCGGTTTTACAGTGGAGACGGTGCAGTGGTTGTGGCAGTATGGTGGCGGTGTAGTAGCAGTGGATTAGTAGTGAAGAGGTGCTTGTGGTTATTGTCTACCAGTGACGGGTTGTCGGGTATTGTGGTATTGTAGTTGTGGCGTCGTTGTGATGGTTGTGTTCGTCGTGATGGAGTGAAGATGGGGTGGTTATGATGCTGGTTATTCTGTTAATAATTGTTTCTACTTTTGGCACAAGGCCAGCAACAATCCAGTGTATTACTGGTACTTTATTTTATCGACCCCGTAAGGATGATAGGCAAAGTTAACCTTGGCGGGATTCTGAAATGGTGTAGTGAAAGTGTAGTGTTGTTGTTGGTGTTGGTGTTGGTGTTGGTGAGTGTAATGCTGGAGGCGGTTGTGATTATATTATGATGTTGTTGATAGTAATGATTGTAGTAATGTAATAATAGTCAATGAGGTTTTTATGATGTAATGCTGGTGAAGGCTTCGGCAGGTTAGTGGTGGTGTAGTTTTATTCATAATTGTTTCTACTTTAGGCACAAGGTCAGCAAAAACCCAGTGTATTACTGGTACTTTATTTTATCAACCCCGTAAGGATGAAAGGCAAAGTCAACCTCGGCGGCATTTGAACTCAGAATAGCAAGGGCCATAACTCTATGCGTCAAAGCATAGTGTCCGACCCTCTACGGATACTGCCAATTAGTAGCTATATAGTAATGAAGGTGGTGCTGATGGGCTGGGGATCGTGAGGATGGAACTTGGTTCATAATAGTAGCCGTGTGGTGTTGTTGGTGGTGGTTGTGGTGGTAGTCATGTAGTGTTCGTGATGATAGTGGTGGTGAAGTTCATGCAATGATGGTGCTGATAGAGGGAATGAGGATTAGTGATAGTTGCAGTGAATGTGGTAGTAGCTATGATGAAGAGCTAGTGGTAGAGGTACTGGTGGTAGTTGTGGTGTTAGTAGTGTTTTGGAGGTTATGTAATATTTAGTGGGATATCTGTAGGTATGTTGATGATAGTGTGGTGGTGGTAGTGTTGTCGGTGTTGGTATTGGTGATAGTGTAGTATTGGATGATATTATGACGATGAAGGGAACGTCATGTTTTAGTGATGGATCTGTTAGTGAGTGAGATACACTTTGGAATAATGGTGGAGTGTGGTGGTAGTGGTTGCAGTAGAATAGTGTTATTATTGGTCATGTCAGTGGTTGTAACGTCATGTTGTTGTTACTGTAGGATTGAAGTGGTGTAGTATTGTTTGTGATTATGATGTAGTCATTTTTTTCTCGTCATTTTTTTTCAGGACGTATATTTGTGAGTACATTATTAGGGAATGGTGATTTAATGTTGATTTGGCTGCCATTCCAAGCAGTTCAAATGTATATTTAGAAGCAGCCTCAATACATATCGAGAAGTTAATGGTGATCGTAATTGCCTGGTGTTCATAAAATCCCCAGGTCACCACTGATTGAGCAGATCTTTGATTAAAGGCATTTAGGTTGTGACCATCATTTCTTCTCCTCTATGCATAGAACATAGAATTTAAGATCACATTATTTAACGAATTTTTTTTAATGCCGTGTGGTTTGATTTGAGGGTGATTTAGTTGCTAGTTTAGCAGATAATATGGCTGCAAAAACTTCTCTGCGTGTTAGAGTTGTTTAACCCAGGTCAGACCTGAAATAGCAGACCAAGCATAATAGGCATTTTAACCATGATCACCCCTTTTATTAGATTCACACCTATGAATACATTATCCAACTTATCCTCGTTTCTTTTTTGAAATGTGTTACAGTGTGATATGAGTGAGATTGTTTGCTACTTCTAGCAAGTCGATTGATGAAGTTAAGGCTCCTTCGGCCTCTCGTGGCAGTATATGATATAGTTCTGTTGTTCAAGTAGTGCATGATCTTATTATGATGGTGGTGGTGTTGTGGCGATTGTTTGGATGTTAATGGTAGTTGTAGTTGGGTTAATAATGGTCGTCCACTGGTAGTATTGATAGTAATTTTCGTGTTGATAATTGTTATGTATGTGTAGGTGGTAGTATTCGTAATATTGTTAGTGTGACACTGGTATTGGGATAATAGCGTAATGGTTTTAATGTAAACAAACGGTAAAAAATGATTGCAACATATTAATAATCTCACCTAAAGTACTCGACACACCACAAAAACCTAACAATACTGTAACACTAACTATCGAGCCAGTCATACATCCATAACTTCTCAGGCAGTTTTAGGGGTGCCGTAGTGAAGTAATGCCTATAAGCTCGCTAAGCTCATCATCTTCCAGGTCAGAGCATAGCCGATTTCTTCCAAAGAAAGATAAAGATATAAAGAATGAGAGCGAGAGAGAGCAAAAGAGAAAGAGAGAGAGAGAGAGAGAGAGAGAGAGGGGGAGAGAGAGAGAGAGAGAGAGAGAGAGTGTGTGTGAGTGAAAGAGAGAGAGAGGTCATGTAGATAGAGTGAGAGGGGCGGGGAAGAAAAGCGTTAAAGAGAGAATGGGGAGGTGTAACTGTAGATTAATCGAACTCATTACCAGACAGGTAATTTTTTTATCGACCTCGAAAGCATGAAAAGTCAAGCTGATCAAAGCGTGATTAGAACGCAGGGTGCAGAGAGCCGGAACCAATCCCACTCAGCAATCCATCTACACATGTAACAACTCCACCCTTAAAAACTTAGTCCTCATCCTCACTGCTTCTTCCACCTACGACAACATACACCCCACAAACATTACTAACAACAACAATAGCAACGCCTCACTACCACTGCAAGCAATAACATCAGCAACGAAATGTGTAATTGTGCACGCAAGTACCATGCATCACGAGATATTTCTTTAAAATGTGCATATAATGCAAGGTCGATTTCAGAAAGTGCATATGTGAATGTATATGCACGTATTTGGGTTTGAATGCGCATGTGTCGGTGTGTTGCGAGTATATATATATATATATATATGGCTATAAAATTGAGGCTTGTTTGCATAATTGCAAAGAAATCGAATGTTATTATTAATATTCGAAAAACTCAGATTATATTTATTGTATTCAGCCATGTAGAACGAACATTTTCTTATATATATATATATATATATATATATATATATATATCCAGGAAGCTCCAACCGTTAAGGTTGTCTTTTTTCCGGGTATGTCAATATTTATTTATAAGAAAAATCTGTATTTTATCTGATGAAAGCGCACCATAATTTGCTTTGTTTGCCCTTAAAATAGATATAATAAAATAAATATGGTTTTATAAATATAGTTTCCATTTATTAACATATTGTGTATTTACTCCACTTCCTTGTTGAGTGCTTTATATCAGGTAAAAAAATGTTTAAGCTTGTTGAATCCCAACAAATTAAATATAACCTCTGCATATATATATATATACATATATATATATATATATATATATATATATAAAAAAAATATATATATATACATATATATATATATATATATATATATATATATATATATATATATATATATATATATATATATGTATATATGTGTGTGTGTGTCTATGTGTGTGTGTGCGTGTTAGTGTGTGGAGTTGTGTTGCGTGATTATATGTCTATGGTTCTGATTCGTGTGTATATATGTGTATATGCCGATGTGCCGATAACTTATGTTGTGTAAGCGTTTGTGCCAGTACATTTTTTATTGTTGAAGTGTATATATGCGCGCGTATGTCGGTGTTTGTATTATTGTGTGAATTCATTTGCAGCAAATCTCGTGCTTGAGTCTGTACGTATGTGTCTGTGTATGTATTAGTAAGCATACACACGTGTGTGTGTGTCTGTGTGTGTGTGTGCGTGTGTGTGTGTATATGTGTGTGTGTGTATAGTTGCCGCTAATTAGTAGTTTCTTTAAGGAGTTTAGTTTTAAAGTTTTATTATTCTTTTGTATTTGGTTGCCCTTTTGATTGCTAGATTGTACCTCAGTAGTTGCGATTAGTGATATATGTTTATGTATTACATGGGTTTTTGTGTTGATGTTTGAGGTAGATTATTGAACATATCTGAAGTGTCTTTGACATTCGAAATACTTGTATATCTACTGCTTTGGCGCATTATATTCGATTATCAATTATCGTAACTGGATAGTAGATTTTGATTAATATTTTAGATGTGTTTCCCCTGTTTCGAGAATTGTTTTGATTCCTCTTGTCAGATTGAACGTTATATTGATACTTGTATATTTGAGATGACAAGAATTGAATAACTATTTCTATTCCAATTTGTTAGCTTGAAGAAAATTTTAGTTCCTATACCTGTGGTATTTAATGCATCAATGTAAAAAATAAAGAAAAAGAAACTCTATTGTTGTAATTTATTATATTGTAAACTGAATACAAATTTGTATGTTGATAATGCCGTGTAACAAAAAAACATTTTTTCTCTGTTCCTGGCTTGTAACACTTTTTTGTGTTGATTAGGTCCCAAATAAATAAAAAAAGTGCTTTTAAACAGTTAAAAGTCAGGGTTTGTAAAAATTCTAGGCTATTCGCTAGAATTATTGTATGCTGCATTTTACGTTGTATGTAAGTTTAATTTGCTTATGTTAAATGATTTTTTGATATATGTTTCAGGTTAAATTAAAATTATAAAATAAAGAGTAATACCTACAGAAAATTATAAAAATGCAATAAATTATAAAATTGTTAAAAAGTTGATTAAAGAGATTTATTGATACTGGATTTTCACACCCTAAATAAAGGGTAAGTTGTGTTTTAAGCATTCGTCTCCAGGATGAAGCAGTGGAACTTGGTCAAGGAGGAAGTGAGGTGACAAGTCAGAAAAGTCGACACGAACATTTCTCAGGCTTTTACACTCTTAGGGATGGCCTCTGCTTCTGCCATGACGTGCCTGGACTGTTTGACGTTATTGGGGTTCCGTTTGTGTCCAAGGAGTGGCGGCTATTTATAGACAGCTCCACCACAAGTTTGAAGGTTGTCCTCCTCCACAATGGAAACAAGTTCCCGACACTCCCCCTAGATCATTCAGTCTGCCTGAAGGAAGATTACTACAGTGTGAGAGTCCTCTTGGAAGCTCTGTAATACACCAGTACAATTAGGAAATCATTGGAGACTTCAAGATGGTGGATTTCTTGCTTGGACTCCAAGGTGGCTTTATCAAATTCCAAAGCTTCCTCTGCCTTTGGGACAGCAGAGCCACCTCTGACCACTACAAAAGAAAGAACTGGGAGCAGCGAACAGAATTTGTAGTTGGGACCCGGAACATCATGTGGGATTCACTGGTTGATCCAAGCATTGTGCTCACCCGTGACTGCACATTAAGTTGGGGTTGATGAAGCAGTTTGTGAAGGGTCTCAACCAAGAATCAGCTGCTTTTAAGTACATATTTGAGTTCTTTCCCAAGTTATCTTAGGCCAAAATCAAAGATGGAAATTTTGTTGGACCTCAGAAAAAGAAGATGTTTGAGTCTACCGAGTTCTCCAATAAGCTCAATAGGATTGAGAGAACAGCATGGAACTGTTTCAAGGCATTTGTTAAGGGCTTCCTGGGCAACAACAGACCTGAAAACTACCAGCAACTGGTGCAGGATCTGATAAAGGCTTTTGGCGCCATGGGATGCAGTATGTCGCTTAGACTCCATATGCTGGGCGCTCATCTGGAAAAATTCAAGGACAATATAGGCGCCTACTCATAAGAAAATGGCGAACGATTCCACCAAGATTTGAAAGAGATAGAGCGGAGGTACCAGGGCCACTACAATGAAAAAATGATGGGGGACTATACCTGGGGGCTAGTGCGGGAAAGCGACTAGGACTACATACGCAAATCCAGGAAATCCAGTCATTTCTGACGTGTATAAGTTGCTTTATATGTGTTATTTGTTTTTACTTGTTTGCTTTTAATAAGCTTGTGTAATAAAATAAATATATACTCTGTTGATTTAATTATATGAACTGATATATTAAAAAAAAAATGTGTTTTTTCTTGAAAAATATGAAAATTTCGAAATATCAAACTCCTGACCACAAAAACAAACTTCTGATTAAATAATAGTGTTTTTCTATAATAATTGTTTCTACTTTTGGTACAAGGCCAGTAATTATTCCAGTGCATTACTGGTACTTAATTTTATCGTAAGGATGAAAGGCAAAGTTAACCTCGGCGGGATTTGAATTCAGATCATAAAGGAACGTAAATCTATGCTTCGAAGCATGGTGTCCGACTCTCAACCGATACTGCCAATCCACCGCCCTGTCTTTTTATAATAATGGGATACAACAAACCATGTAATGACACTAAGAACCGGGGAACAAAAAATATGTTACCCGGTGTAATTAAAGTGTTCAGCTGAAGAAGTTGTACGACACTCTGTATTAAACAAGATACAATAATTAACCAATTACTATTTGCAGTTGTTCAATAGTTATGTAGGGAAGAGGATGCCGTACCTTACTGTTCATATATTTGATCTTCAAATTGTCTTTACAAGAATACGTGGCCTCAGATACTGGTAAATGTAACCAATGAAGAGGAAATAATTACATAGAAGATGAAAGGTATCCTAT
>OZ024742.1:333089401-333091901 GCA_964016885.1 Eledone cirrhosa | reverse complement strand
CATATGTGTATATATATATATATATATATATATATATATATATATATATGTATGCATGCTACTGTACGTCTGTATACATATATTTAAGTAAGTGCCATACTAAGAGTGAGAAATGAAATTTCGTTTTCATTTTTTTCAACTTGTCGTTTTCGGTATGCCTGACCGATTTAACTAACTCAATATGCAAATTAGGCTGCTCAGCCGTTAATTTTCATATGGAAAGTATATACTTTCGAACGTTCAACTATCTGGCAGATGGGTAAACGGTGCTGATGATAGCTAACAAGCTTGAAACTAGTACATCGTTCCTGTGTCAGTGTTGAACAAAAAGGTGACGTGGTTGCCTTAACACCGTATGGCATAAATTCAGGCTGTTCGGTTTGTTGACAAACAAGCGAACAAAGCTGCGTTATAATAAACGTCGGCTAAACTGATGCGTGCATATATGTATGTGTACCTGTATGCATATGTGTATATATATATATATATATATATATATATATATATATATATATATATATATATACATATGCATGCTACTGTACGTCTGTATACATATATGTATGTACGTATACATACATACTTACATTTAAGTAAGTGCCATACTAAGAGTGAGAAATGAAATTTCGTTTTCATTTTTTTCAACTTGTCGTTTTTGGTATGCCTGACCGATTTAACTCACTCAATATGCAAATTAGGCTGCTCAGCCGTTAATTTTCATAAGGAAAGTATATACTTTCGAACGTTCAACTATCTGGCAGATGGGTAAACGGTGCAGATGATAGCTAACAAGCTTGAAACTAGTACATCGTTCCTGTGTCAGTGTTGAACAAAAAGGGGACGTGGTTGCCTTAATACCGTATGGCATAAATTCAGGCTGTTCGGTTTGTTGACAAACAAGCGAACAAAGCTGCGTTATAATAAACGTCGGCTAAAACGGATGCGTGCATATATGTATGTGTACCTGTATGCATATGTGTATATATATATATATATATATATATATATATATATATATATATATATATATATATATATATATATATATATATATATATATATATATATATATGCATGCTACTGTACGTCTGTATACATATATGTATGTACGTATACATACATACTTACATTTAAGTAAGTGCCATACTAAGAGTGAGAAATGAAATTTCGTTTTCATTTTTTTCAACTTGTCGTTTTCGGTATGCCTGACCGATTTAACTCACTCAATATGCAAATTAGGCTGCTCAGCCGTTAATTTTCATAAGGAAAGTATATACTTTCGAACGTTCACCTATCTCGCAGATGGGTAAACGGTGCTGATGATAGCTAACAAGCTTGAAACTAGTACATCGTTCCTGTGTCAGTGTTGAACACAAAAGTGACGTGGTTGCCTTAACACCGTATGGCATAAATTCAGGCTGTTCGGTTTGTTGACAAACAAGCGAACAAAGCTGCGTTATAATAAACGTCAGCTAAACTGATGCGTGCATATATATGTATGTGTACCTGTATGCATATGTGTGTATATATATATATATATATATATATATATATATATATATATATATATGCATGCTACTGTACGTCTGTATACATATATGTATGTACGTATACATACATACTTACATTTAAGTAAGTGCCATACAAAGAGTGAGAAATAAAAATTTCGTTTTCATTTTTTTCAACTTGTCGTTTTCGGTATGCCTGACTGATTTAACTCATTCAATATGCAAATTAGGCTGCTCAGCCGTTAATTTTCATAAGGAAAGTATATACTTTCGAACGTTCAACTATCTGGCAGATGGGTAAACGGTGCTGATGATAGCTAACAAGCTTGAAACTAGTACATCGTTCCTGTGTCAGTGTTGAACAAAAAGGTGACGTGGTTGCCTTAATACCGTATGGCATAAATTCAGGCTGTTCGGTTTGTTGACAAACAAGCGAACAAAGCTGCGTTATAATAAACGTCGGCTAAACTGTTGCGTGCATATATGTATGTGTACCTGTATGCATATGTGTATATATATATATATATATATATATATATATATATATATATATATATATATATATATGCATGCTACTGTACGTCTGTATACATATATGTATGTACGTATACATACATACTTACATTTAAGTAAGTGCCATACTAAGAGTGAGAAATGAAATTTCGTTTTCATTTTTTTCAACTTGTCGTTTTTGGTATGCCTGACCGATTTAACCCACTCAATATGCAAATTAGGCTGCTCAGCCGTTAATTTTCATAAGGAAAGTATATACTTTCGAACGTTCAACTATCTGGCAGATGGGTAAACGGTGCTGATGATAGCTAACAAGCTTGAAACTAGTACATCGTTCCTGTGTCAGTGTTGAACAAAAAGGTGACGTGGTTGCCTTAACACCGTATGGCATAAATTCAGGCTGTTCGGTTTGTTGATAAAACAAGCGAACAAAGCTGCGTTATAATAAACGTCGGCTAAACTGATGCGTGCATATATGT
>OZ024742.1:333064401-333084401 GCA_964016885.1 Eledone cirrhosa | reverse complement strand
TTCTGGACTAATTACAAAAAAAAAAAAATTTATTTTATTTTTATTTTTATGCCAGAATTAGCCGTCGAAACGGCTTGAGCTCAGCCGTCGAGGTACTACTCGTTCATATATATATATATATATATATATATACATATATACATATATATATATACATATATACATATATATACATATATATATAAATATATGTATATATATATACATATACACAATTGAACATATGAGAGCGAGAACACCGATACAAGTATACATGTGTTCGAGTTAGATCTTTTGAAGTGAAAGGTACACATATCCTGGATACCCGCAGAAGAGCACAGGAATGGTTGCTTTCACTTAATAATTCTTCCGAATCACATTTAGATCTGTCAGGGTATCAAACGGCATCTGCACGATATAGGATTGTTATTTTTATTGATTTATTACTTTAAATCGAGACAGGCAAACCATATTGTTTTAAATTAGTATTTTTTCAACCTAGTTAACCTGGTCATTGGCAATTGGAACACATGTATTCTTGTATCGGCGTTCATCCCTCTCATATATTCAATTGTATTACACGGCTCGGAAAGATTCCCTTCCTTGAGTTATTTAATTTTAAAAGACTATTTTGAGTTTCTAACTCAATCTATGATATATATATATATGTGTGTGTGTATGTGTGTGTGTGTGTGTGTGTGTGGGTGTTTGTGTGCTTGTGTGTGTGTTTGAATTTATGTGTGTGTGTGTCTGTAGTTTTGTGCCTGCATCAACGATAAGTTCATAGGCATTGCGACAAAATATGGCACCGAGTAACAAATAACTTTATTTACCACGTTTTTGCATGCTTTTAAAGAGTGAAAATTCATAGTTTAAATAATAGGAAGACATATGTACATGTAAATATATATTATTCTACCGGATTAACCCTTTCAAATGCAACCAGGCTGTGATTTTATCGATTTCATCGATCATAATGTCATTTCTGATTTATTTCAGTATATATTTTCGCCCATATACATACTCCTACACAAAAAGACAATATTATATATGAACTGAATTATGAGAAAATTAGTGTTTATTTAAGCGATGGCCAACCGGAAGTGATGACATTTCAGAAATTTTTAAGAAGTGAATCTTTATATAAACAAAATATATTTAATGAGCAGCCACGAAATTTAGTAGATAAATTATATAATATTAATTCATTATTTATTCAACGTAATCCAACTTATTTTTGTAATGGGATAAAAAATTATAAACCGTACGCTGTCCCGGGCTCCTTACTTTATTATAATTTAGATGAGTTTAAAAAATAAGAGTAAATAAATATATCAACAGTTAATAAATAAATAAAACGTTATACTTGTTTTACCCTTCCATTTCCAATTAAACCGAACGCTATCATGACAGTATGTGTGTGTTTGTGTAAAAGTATATATATGAATGTATGTACGTTTGTGTAAATGTATATGTGTGAATGTATGTATGTTTGTGTGAAAGTATGTGTGAAAGTATGTGTGAAAGTATGTATGTTTGTGTGAATGTATGTATGTATGTATACCCTCCCATCTACAATTAAACCGAACGCTATCATGACTGTGTGTGTGTGTTTGCGTAAATGTATATGTGTAAATGTATGTATGTTTGTGTGAAAGTATATGTGTGAAAGTATGTGTGAATGTATGTATATTTGTGTTGTGAAAGTATGTATGTTTGTGTGAAAGTATGTCTGTATATATGTATATTTGTGTGAAAGTATGTGTATTTGTGTAAATTATGTCCGTGAGAGTGTATCTTTAATAAGTTTGTGTTTGCACGATTATAGTTATATACTCATACATATAGATGTATGTATGTGCACAATCATACGCGTCAGGTGTAGAAAATCATAATCTCTCTACCTCTCTCATCAGAAACTCTCTCTTTCTATATATATATGTGGTAGTTGAAATGGTGGTGATGGCGAAGATATACCGGAGGTGCAAATTTGAAAAGGAATCAATTTCAAATTATTTATTTTTACGAAATTATTTTTGTTTACGAAATTGAGTACATAAATTATGTAATATCCATTCATTATTTATTCAGAGTAATCCAACTTATTTTACAAACGGGATAAAAAAATAACCGTACACAATCCCGCAGACGTTCCTTTATTATAGTTTAGATTTCAAGAGTACCAAAACTTTGGCACGTTCTAATGAGATAAAATACAAAGTTTGTTTTATAAATATTGACATATCCAGGAATGAGACCTTAACGGTTCAAGTTTCACCTGGATAGTGAAAGGAAAAAGGGGAAAAAAGGGGAATAGAGGAAAAAACAAATATTTCAAATTATTTTGATGAATATGCAAGTGAGATTGAGGCGTAGGGCTGAAAAGAACGTTATTTTTAGACGCTAGTTAGATTTAAATAATTATTAGGATATATATATATATGTATATATAGGAGGAAGAAAGAAAGAAAAGCTCCACCACAAGTTTTAAGGCTATCCTCCTCCACAATCGAAACAAGTTCCCGACACTGCCCCTAGCTCAGTCAGTCTGTCTGAAGAAAGATTACTACAACCAGTACAATTGGGAAATCATTGGAGACTTCAAGATGGTGGATTTCCTGCTTGGACTCCAAGGAGGCTTTATCAAATTCCAATGCTTCCTCTGCCTTTGGGACAACAGAGTCACGTCTGACCACTACAAAAGAAAGAACTGGGAGCAGCGAACAGAATTTGTAGTTGGGACCCGGAACGTCATGTGGGACTCACTGGTTGATCCCAGGATTGTGCTCATGCCGCGACAGCACTTTAATTTGGGGTTGATGAAGCAGTTTGTGAAGGGTCTCAACCAAGAATCAGCTGCTTTCAAGTACCTATTTGAGTTCTTCCCCAAGTTATCTGGGACCAAAATCAAAGGTGGAATTTTTGTTGGACCTCAGATAAAGAAGGTGTATGAATCTACCGAGTTCTCCAATAAGCTCAATAGGATTGAGAGAACAGCATGGAACTGTTTCAAGGCATTTGTTAAGGGCTTCCTGGGCAACTACAGAGCTGAAAACGACCAGCAACTGGTGCAGGATCTGATAAAGGCTTTTGGCGCCATGGGATGCTGTATCTCGCTTAAACTCCATATGCTGGACGCACACCTGGAAACATTCAAGGACAATATAGGCGCCTACTCAGAAGAACAAGGGGAACGATTCCACCAAGATGTGAAAGAGATAGAGCGGAGGTACCAGGGCCACTACAATGGAAAAATGATGGGGGACTATATCTGGGGGCTAGTGCGGGAATGCGACCTGGACTACAAACGGAAATCCAGGAAATCCAGGAAATCCAGTCATTTCTGACGTGTATAAGTTGCTTTATAAGTGTCATTTGTTTTTACTTGTTTGCTTTTGATAAGCTTGTGTAATAAAATAAATATATACTCTGTTGATTTAATTATATGAACTGATAAATTAAAAAAAAATGTGTTTTTTCTTGAAAAAGATGAACATTTTGAAATATCAAACTCCTGACCACAAAAACAAATTTCTGAGGAAATAATAGTGTTTTTTTATAATTGTTTCTACTTTTGGCATAAGGCCAGCAATTATTCCAGTGCATTAATGGTACTTTATTTTACCGACCTCGTAAGGGACGTAACTCTATGCTTCAAAGCATGGTGTCCGACTCACTATCGATACTGCCAATCCACCGCCCTGTCTTTTTATAATAATGGGATATAACAAACCATGGAATGACACTAAGAACCGGGGAACAAAAAATATGTTACCCGGTGTAATTAAAGTGTTCAGCTGAAGATGTTGAACGACACTCTGTATTAAACAAGATACAATAATTAACCAATTACTATTTGCAGTTGTTCAATAGTTATGTAGGGAAGAGGATGCCGTACCTTACTGTTCATATATTTGATCTTCAAATTGTCTTTACAAGAATACGTGGCCCCAGATACTGGTAAATGTAACCAATGAAGAGGAAATAATTACATAGAAGATGAAAGGTATCCTATTAATTAAATGTATGTACCTATATATATATATATATATATATATATATATAGGTACATACAATTAATTAATAGGATACCTTTATATATATATATATATATATATATATATATATATATATATATATATATTAGTTTTGCGAAGTTTTTGATATGAAATCGTGTGTCGAAACAAATATTGTTATACGTGGGGAGGGTCATATTTGTGTAATAATATTGTAATATTGCCAGAATTAATAACAGAACACACTCACTGTTTGGTTGGTTTTCGCTTCTGTGTCTTTTATATTGATTAAAGTAATTTATTCGGTCCTCAATGTTACCATTGACTGACCAACGGTCAAAAATACAGATACAATATAGACACAAACACATATATATAGTCTAACAAGGTTCGTTCGTTGCACATCTGCAACATCGTCAGTGGTGCTATTATGTTTCCTCCCATTGTATTGTATGCCTACGCCATCTTTATTTAGTCCGTTTATTTATTTATTCATTTTTTTGTCTTCTCTGCGCATGCGTTTGCGTGTGTTTAGTGTTTTGTTTGATGTGTGTTCGTGTTTGGGTGACTGTGTATTGGTTATTGTATTCTATCTTAGTTTACTAGTGTGTGTTTATATGTGTTTGTTGTTATTGTGCTTGTGTATGTATTTATTTATTTATTTATAATCCTCTTAGGTCAGTGTTGTTTGTTTGGGTGTTGTTGTTGTTATTCCATTCATTTTTCTGTTTAGCCTTGGCCTTTTAAGTTCTAATTCGCTGGCGTCTCTGATTTGCTTATCTGCTGGGTCATTTCTATGTTTAGATATTATTCTAATTTCTATGTTGTCTATGTTACCGTCGTGTTGTTGTCTGGCATGTTCGTATAGTACTGAACCGTTTTTTCGTCTTTTAGTCCCCCCCCAGCGTTCGTCTACCATTTTACCTATGCTACGAGCTGTCTCGCTTATGTATGTTGTTGTCATGTTTCTGCAAGTACCCTCTGTACATCTTATGCTATAGACTACGTTTCTAGTTTTACAGTTTTTCCGGGGGATTACTTTATATATAATACATTTCCTATTAGTACAGTGTGTTTTCTTAAAAGGGTAGGTTTTGCTGATGAGGGATGTGATGGTGGTACCTGGCTTTTCTACCACTTTAATCTTTAAGTGGATTTTTCTCAGAGCATTTCTACACTGGTTAGCTAATTTCCCTCCAGGGGTAGCGTCCACAAACATAACACTCTGGTATCTCTGGTTGTCGTACCATGAGGTTGCTTTCCCTATCTTATGTCTAGTCCTATCTAAGCTATTCCATGATTTGCTCCTGTATAATGGACAAATTCCTTTCATGTCCAGTTCTATGAGGGTCTTATACTTCTCCGTGGGTCCTTCGTATATTCTGATTCTGTCTCTTTGGTTGTACCCAGAGAACTGCATGCGGTTGATGAAGTGTTGGATGTGTCTTTCCATTTCTGTTGGGTCGCACATGCGGGACACGTTCTTCATCACTCGTACCAAGTCTGCGATCAGAATATTAAACTTAGCACTACTGGATATTGCTGATTTTGTGAGTATCAGGTATATGGAGGCCATGGGTTTAGCATAGTGTGAGTGGAGAATTTGGGCTCTCTCGTCTATAGTATTAATCCAGAGTTCCGTGTCACATACATGTAGTCTATTGTTAGGGTGTTTGGAAGGGTAGTCGATAGTTACAGTTATACTCTGGTGTATGGAATTAGCTATCTGCTGGATGCTTTCCATTGTAATACGTTCTAAATCAAACTTGTTAGTACTCTCTTGTGGGGATGTCCTTATTACTATATTGATATCGTCTACGTAACGAGTGTACATGCTGAGGTTTATGGAGCTCTCATCAAGGAGATCTGAGTCTCCTTTCCCACCATACCATAAAAAGGTTGGCAACGTGACCAGATTTGCTCACGTCAATGGCTGCTCCCTCGTTTTGGGTGTAGATCTTCTCGTTGAAATTGAATACGTGGCCCTTTATGGTAGTTTTGATACTAGCCCCTATTGCATGTGCGACCATTTATCTTACTTGATCATTTTTTTGGGGGGGGGGGGGTCCGTATAGCTTTGGTCCACCCAATCAACCTTCTCATGGGAGTCTTTTTTGCCATTGAGGTTATGGTGGGAGGTCTACCACTTATGGGTCTACTGGGGCAGAAACGTCTAAGGCCATGGCTTTCTAGGTAGCCAGTGTCATAGGTAAGTCTAAGTAGGAGGCCCAGTTCGTCTGTGTCGATGTCGCAGAACTCCACCTCACTCTCAATGATCATCTCCACACATTTTTCCACAGCAAAATCAATGTTAATGGATGGGTACAGTGATACCACATCCATGCTGCCTATTATGTAGTTGGATAGGTTCCTGTTTTTGTTGCACTCACTGATTCTGCTTAGGAGGTCCTCTGTACTGTCACATACATCTGGGGACATCTTGATTATGGGGCGTATAACCATTGAGAGGAAGTAGGAGATCCTGTAGTTGCTAGCTATATTTGCTCCGCATACATGTCTTGTTGGTGGTCCTGTTGTCGGGTCGTCAACTGTCTTGTGGTCTTTGCGGAGCCCATACAAGTCTGGTATGCTATTGGTAGACGCCTGGAAATTGTTGGCAGAGCGTCTGCTTGGCTTTAGGATGTCGGTCCACATCATCATGTGAGCGTTGAGGATTTTCTTTCTCCCATCATGTATTTGCTGTTCAATTTCGCTCGTGTTGGTGTCCTATGAAGAAATCTCCGACAAATAACCGAAAGTAGCCCCTTCTCGGCGGTTACGTATGTATTCTTGTCGCGATCACATTGGAAAATTAATTGTCTAAATTTGAGCTAACTCCTGAAGAATCCGAAGTTCTAGATATCCCATGTTATCGGATGTCTTAAAATGCGGACGAAACCATGGTAGAGGTTTTAAATATGTACGTATTTCTTCTAGTTTATTTTACACCTAATTCTGTTTAGTTGACTGTATATCTGGTCGATTTATAGATGCTGTCGAAATTATCGATAAATACTCCGTCGTAACCGCCGCGAAGGGCCTGCTTTCGGTTATTTGTCGGAGATTTCTTCATATGAACCTTTATTCTTATAGCTTGTTCTAATTGATTTTTTATATGGTTAATTATGGTAATTGGGAGATGAAACGGTATATATTTTATCTGGTGATTCTATAGACATGTTTTATGATATATATATATATATATATATATATATATATATATATATATATTGTTATACTTTGGGAGGGTCATGTTGCCAATAAGAAACACACGCACCAGATGCTTTCACTTCAATTTATTATATATTTATAAATTTACAAATTTACAAATTTATAAATTTCTGGTTGGTTGGTTGGTTCCACAACCAGATAGTTGTTTATATATAGTCATAGTCCTTCCGTCACACACTCTGTGACCTCTTCAGTGACTGGGGATTCCTTTCTTTGTTTCTGTGGCTTTCCTTTCTTCTGTCCTACGCCATTTTGTTTCTGTGTGTGTGTTTCCCCTGTGTGTTCAAGGGTACCAAAACTCTGGCAGGCTCTCATCAGATAAAATACAAAGTTTGTTTTATAAACATTGACATATCCAGGAATGAGACCTTACCGGTTCAAGTTTCACCTGGATAGTGAAAGAAAAAAAGGAAAAAAAGGTAAAGTGGAAAAAACAAGTATTTCAAATTATTTTAATGAATATGCAAGTGAGATTGAGGCGTAGGGCTGAAAAGAACGTTATTTTTAGACGCTACTTAGATTTAAATAATTATTAGGCTATATATATGTATATATATAGGAAGAAGAAAGAAAGATAAGATTGTATTTATATTACCAAAATGTACGTGAATTTAAAAAGATTGAAACGTTAAGAATTAAAAATTTGTTGGAGTGGTGGAATATAATTCCAGAATACAAAAAAAATATTTAGCTAAATCATGAGTTACAATATTATATATATAATCATTACAATTAGATTATATGAAGAATTATGGTTCTAAGTAGATGTTATCTTATTATATTACAACAGGTTGTAAGTATATAAATATAAAGATAGATTAATAAGTGTATAAATATAACTATTATTGGTGAATATATAGGTATAAAACACACGTATTAATGTGTTTATATTTCTAATATGAGTTATGAAGGATGTTGATTTTACATTTTAAATATATATTTAAGAAAAAGACGTAGTTCAAATTTTAAGAGAAGAACAATTTGTAGATTCAAATAGTTTCATCAAAAATTGAAAATATTTACAGAAAATTATTAATTTAGCGAAATTACATATAATTTAACATACAAGTTATTATGTATATGTTTGCTCAATTGTAAAGGAAAAGATAACTCCAATAGTAATATTAGATTAGATGAATAATTTTCTTAGAAAATGCGGAAAGTATGTAGAGAAAATTATATTTTATTTTGTGTGAGATTATAAGGTATTTTATATTACATATTTTCAAGGATGAGAATTTCAATTATATACGTATTTGGATATTATCTACGTCGAAAGATGTGTGAAAAATTTGAAGATTAAAGAGAGGAAAAATGTATTATTATATAAGTCAAGAGAGAATTTAGAAGAACTATCGTAAAGAGGATATCTTTCAGAATATCAATTAAAAAGTATGAATCTAAAAAATTATCAATCTAAAAAATAGATTAAGAAAAGAATATCGATTGGGAAAAATACTAAATATGAGAAGAAAAAGTTCATTTAAATTTTTTTTTTAAATAAAAAACAAAAAAATACCTCATTAAACAACAGAAACATTTTAAAGATGTATAAGACGTAGTCAATTGTAATCAATATTATAGATTAAAAATACTTCGGAAAGTGGATTTTTGGGGATGTCTGCAAGAACTGAATAATTCGCTTTTTAAATTAATAGAATTTTAACAGTTAATTATATAAGATACACAAATAACAGATTCTTGAGAAAGCCATATTACCGTATGCAGGTGCTTTCGAAATCGTTCCCCAAGATATTGAATAATCTATAGTATTGCCCTTTAACTTCCAAATTGATGTGATAATGAATTGGAAGATTTTTTATCGGACCTATATTCATTTCAATATTTATAAAACAAACTTTGTATTTTATTTGATGAGTGCGTAACAAAGTTTTGGTACCCTTGAATAAATAGAATAAATATGGTTTTATAAATATAGTTTCCATTTATTAATATCATTGATATTATACTCCAGAAAACTTGTCCAGTGCTTCGAATCTGTTATAAATATATATATTTGTTGAATTGCTAACAAATTAAATACCCCTTTGCTTATATATATATTTACACACATATATACATGTATATATAAATATGTTTATAACTATATATATATATATATATGCGTGTGTGTGTCAAGGAGTATATATATATATATCTGTGCATAAGTATATAAATATATATATTAGGAAGTGCGCTAGCATCTGATGTGTATGATAATGTTATATCTGTATACATACATACATGGTATGTAACTGAGACTGCAGCAACATGTATCAACTACTTTATCGCTTTTTCCAATTTACAGGTTAAACAGTAATTTTTCCTACGTTACATGCCTACATATATTTTTTTATATATATATATATATATATATTTATTTATACGGGTAATTGTATTGTATTTAGATAAAATAAGAAAGAAGCATATGCATGTGTAATGTTGTCTCATGTATCATGTGTTGCATTATATATATGTACATGTGTGTTTGTCCATGCGTTTTTAGTATGTGTGTTTATAGAACGTGTTGTACACTATGCTAATTATATATTAATGAGAACAATTCTAACAATACTTTTACAAAGCGAGGATTTATAGATAAAATCTATTTAGAAAATAATAACAAATAAGTTAGAAATAAGAAACTTATCCCGTACAAAACTCCACTTTTTAGTTTAAATGTCCTTTCTAATATAACGAAAACCTTTCTAAGCCTAGTAAATACGTATTTCCTAAATTCACATAGATACCATTGAGGCATAAATAATATTACGGTAATGGCACTGAAAACTTTGCTAAGTTACTATCAAGCATTAATAGACAATTACTTTGACTATATTGTTATAATTGGGGAGCGTCTTGCTGTTCTAATATTGCCAGAAAAATATTGTAAAACACCCTCACTGTTTGTCTTGGTTTGGTTTTGGCTTCAGTATATTTTTATACTTCTATAAATAATTTGCTAAATTATTTATAGAATGTTTATCATTGATTGACCAACAGTTAAAAAATAAAAACATAAATATAGTTTCTCAGAGTTCTTTTGTCAAACATTATGTGACATCATTAGTGATGTTTCTATTTTCTTCCCGTATATCTTTTAACTGTGGGCGAATCAATCATAAACGTTGATTGCCAGCTAAATTATCTATAGAAATATAAAAACATACAGACGTGAAAGCTAAACCAAACCAAACAGTGAGTGTGTTTTACTATATTTTTCTGGCGATAGTAGAACATGACCCTCCCCAAAGTATAACAATATATGTTTCAACACACGATTTCATACAAAAAATAATTTTGCAAAACAAATACATAGTCGTTACTCTAACACCACTATACACCTAATTACGTCATCAAATGTTAACACGAACAGAAATACTAACTTATACACGAATAGAGACACGCAGTTATACAACCAAATGTACAAACACAAGTAGAAAATCAAATACCAATAAAACCAATACAGGAACAATTGCTAGTACTGACACAGTTATCGGCACACACACACACACAAGTACAAATACTAATGCAAACACAAACATAAATTCAATTTACAATGCAAATATATGCTCCAATATAAGCATAATCACTAATATCAACACAAATACTGTTTCATAAAACCAGGCTATTACAAACAGAAACACTACGATAAATAGTTTCCAGCGTATCATGGCTGGAAGGTCTGCACCCTACATGAATAGAGCTAAAAATGTGAGTTATATGTAATGAAAAAATTTACGATACTGTTAAGTAAGTATGCATTGCTGAATTAATATTCAAATGAAGACATAACCAATATCCATTTAACTTTTTCCAAATATAAACAGGCTAAATGACCAAACACACCAAACAGGAACATAATTCAATTTAAACAAACGTATGTCAGTGAGTGACTGTGCATATGTGTACCTATGTGTATGTATGCGATGTACATGTGTGTTTCACCCCCGCCCCCCATATATATATATATATAGGAAAAGATTCATGACCCTGACGGCTGAGCTCCTGCCGTTTCGACAGCTAGACCAGAGCTCAGTCGTCGGGGGTCTGACGCTTTTCCTATTACCCACTCTACCACGCTACGTATTAAGTACTCTGGTGCGTTATGGTCCACCTGGTATCTTGGTATCATACCACACCCTCTTTGTTATATGTATATATATATATATATATATATATATATATATATATATATATATATATATTTCGTTTCTGAATTTGTATATATATATATATCACCATCGCCCTCTAATATATGTATATATATATATATATATACTATGAATATAGAGTTCTAAACTCAAACAGTCCTTTAAAATGAAATAGCTCAAAGAAAGAAGTATGTTTTCACTTTTTCAATTATCGAAACTTATTTGGATTTTGAAGTTTAAATTTATCTACGGAACAGGTTTGGATTTTGAAATTTAAATTTGTCCAAGTACCACGGCCATTGCCTATATGGGTTTGTTTTTATTGATTTACTAGCAGTAAACCCGGCGTTGCTCGGGGTCGCTCAGTAGCTGTGTTAAAGTTACAATGTTAAGTTTCTTTTTTGGCTTAAAAACTGTAGGCTCAATGTACAAGTATAGCAATTTCGGTGCAATTCCGTCAGAGATTCTAAGAGGAGATGTGTGCCAAAAATCGATAGACAGACAGACAACCAAGCCAGCGTAAGTTTTTTAATTTTTGCACGCAGAAAATGTAAACAGAACGTAAGACGCTCAATGTAAACAGAACAAAGGGAAATAACTCGTCACTTACGCTCAAAAATTGATACATTAGATTCGATTTCGTCACATAGGGTGGGTCAATTTGAAATATTTTTTTTCCGATGTCTTCGCTAGGGCTCAATGTACGAGTATAGCAATTTCGGTGCAATTCCGTCAGAGATTCTAAGAGGAGATGTGTGCCAAAAATCGATAGACAGACAGACAACCACAGCTTTATATATATAGATTATTTTAAATCGAGACAGGCAAACTGTATTAATATAACTAGTATTTTTCAATCTAGCTAACTTGGTCATTTACAATACAAACACTTATATGTTGGTATTAGTGTTTATCATATATATTAATTTATATTAACTTGTATATATATATATATATATATATATATATATATATATATATATATATCACTATCAGCATCGGAATTAAGTGGGCGAAGAAGAAGAAGAAGAAGAAGAAGAAGAAGAAGAAGAAGAAGAAGAAGAAGAAGAAGGAGAGCTAGCACCCAACTTAGCCCAGACCAAATGAGACCTCCCTATTTTGAAGATCACTTTGGGAAATCTATGGAGATTGGAACCTATCCGAATTTTCTTCGGTCTGCAAGTAGTGTATGAAACGCTACCGACTCTCTCAAACTTGCACTGGTAGAACTTGGGAAAGAAATATTGTGTAGGCTCTTTGGAATCATCGGCTCCATGGTGTCTATCATAATGTACAATAGTACTCGCAAATATATGCTAATATTCTTCATAAAAAAAAAGCAAGTATTACATTACAGAAATATACCTACATCAATCTGGTTAGTGAAAGAGCGAGAGAAGCCATCTACCAAGATTAGATCTACATGTGGTTTTCAATAAAAGGCTATGAAGATTGATCAGGGACTTGTTTTCTGTTTCTTCATCCAGACAATCCCGGAGCCAAATAATGTAGAGGAATGTTTGAGTGGGAGAAGATTTAAATTCCAAGACCGAGTCCGGAAGGGCAGGGATAAAGTATGGCAAGCAAGGCTAATTCCAGTCGATGCTGAAATGTGAAATGCCGTATTTACTCTTATAAAACATACACACATACAAACACACACACACACACAATCTCACACATAGACTCATACTCACAGATACATACACTCATATATATATATATATATATATATATATATATATATATATATATATATATATATTCATTTGATTTATTGATTTATTGATATTTTATCTGAGTGTCCCGAATCTTCCAGATCGTGATTTTTCGGTCGTATGGTTGATTTTAGACATGTTCTATGTGTGTCGGTATTTTAACGATAGTTATAGCTCTGATTTATCTGAATTATTGAGCCCTCTGCCACTCATTTCGAATTTTGTTTCTCGTGAACTCGTGCGCCGATTTTTCGATACTCGATTATTCTACTATATATATATATATATATATATATATATATAAATATATATATATATATGTGTGAGTGTGTGAGTTCGTTTGTGTGTGTGTGCCTGTGTGTGTGGTGTGTGTGTTTGTGTGTGTAGGATTTTACTTGTTAAAACTAGTTAAACTAGTTAAACCAGTGTTCAGTAGAGTACTCGATACATGGAATTAATTCTATCTACAAGAGAGTCTGACTATATTTTTTTCCGTGATAAATAAAGACATATGGGTGACATAAATATGTGGGGGTGGAGTCGCATTAATTCACGTGCATGCTCGATTTTCGGTGAGCCCGTCAAATGCGTCAGTCACTGTCAGGCAATTAGCATCTGAAGTGCTGTACTAATTTATCGTCGCATTTTCATTTTTCATGCATAGGGATGAGCTTAAGGAGTTCACTTCGCAATCAGTTTGTTCTGGGCTCAGTTCCGTTTTGTTGAACATTGCTTTGGTTGACGGAAATTACTAAGGACTGCTATGTGTCTACGTGTCTGTGAGTGTGTGTGAGTGAGTGAGTGTGTTTGTGTTTGTGTTCGTGTGTGTGTGTTTGTGTGTGTGTGTCTGGCTGTCTGTGTGTCTGTATGTGTGTGTGTATGTGTGTGTCTGCATGTGTGTGTGTGTGTGTGTGTGTGTGTGTGTGTGTGTGTGTGTGTGTGTGTGTGTGTGTGTATGTGTGTGTGTGTGTGTGTGTGTGTCTGTTCCTGCGCGTGTTCGTGCCTGAATGTACGTCTATGCTAGTATTTATGTCCCGTAACTCAATCATAACTTTTATTCCGAGTACTATGCGCAAAATAATGTTCCTCCTTTTTTCCTTTTTTTCCTTTTTCCTTCTCAAACATTTTCTCAAACATTTTCTGTTCTTAGTTTTATTTTTCTTCTATTTCTTTCTTTTTCTTCGTCTTTTCTACCTTCTCTTCTTCTTTATCATTTGATTCATTTTCTTCTCTTCTTTTTTCTTTTTTCTATATTTTATTCTTTCCTTTTCTATCTCTTTTCGTTCTTCATCTTCCCCTTCTTTTCCTCTTTTTCTTCTCTATTTCTTTCTATCTATCTTCCCCTTTGTCATTTTCTTCTTTGTCGCCTTCTATTCCACCTTTATTAATCCGTTTTGCAATGATGTGCATGTTTTCTATATTGCTTTCATCGATGTGTTACGTATGTAAAAGGTGTGAATGTTTGTGGGATGGGAATAGCAGCCAGTTTTTCCACACCTTCTGTCTCGCATACCAACACACTCGCACGCATAGAATTATGGGCACACGCACATACACTTGCACACGTAAGCACACGCATACACACCAACATACACACATCCATCAAAACATGTTTTTCACTCACTGAACCTTTCAAAAGTTGAATTAATTGTCATAAGTTTAACGTAAATTGCATGCATTCATGACTACCATCATCCGCAAACTAATCATCAATATTAACATCATCAACATTATTAGTAGCATTACTGTCATCAGCATCATCATAGGGGTCGTTAGCTTCATCATCGTGACCTTCATTATCATCACCATTGTTCTCCTGACTGTCATCTTCCAGGATGAGGGTGTAGAGGGCGTGGCAAATTCGATCAATGAATTATGTAAC
Source organism: Eledone cirrhosa (assembly GCA_964016885.1). Classification (NCBI taxonomy): domain Eukaryota; kingdom Metazoa; phylum Mollusca; class Cephalopoda; order Octopoda; family Eledonidae; genus Eledone; species Eledone cirrhosa. The sequence goes on along the minus strand of OZ024742.1, from coordinate 333,069,421 downwards.
CAGTTTATAATGTCGAGGGTTGTATGGGTATTGTGTTAGGTGTGAACAATGAAATATGTAACCTGTCTATCATGAAACGGAATCCACCTTACATAGATTTGTCGTTTGAACAGGAAATGTTTTGTGTGATATATTTTGCTGAAGAAGATGCTGGTGGCGGTGGGAGGTGACTGTTGTGTAATGCTTAAGTTGACGTGTCCTGGAGTATGTCTAATACCTTTTGTGTGAGCTATGGTATGTAGTGGAAGGTGGCTGCTGGGTAGTGTTTAATGTGAAATGTGTTTTAGGATTGTTTTTAAAGCATGGTGTGTGGTTTAGTAATGTTTAGTAGAAATTGCTTGGTGATTTTGTATTGAATAGTTTACAGTACGTTGTATAGTTGCAAGTGTGTAGGATATGAAATATGTGATGCATTGTAGAGATGATTGTTATGTACTGTCTTTCAGATGTGTATTTGACTAGTGTTGAATGTGTAATGGGTAAAGTAAGTTGCTGTTTACAGCTCACAACTGCAGATGTTTTCAGGACACCTATGATTTTACAATTTATTGGTCTATTCTTGTATCGCGAACATCGAAAATACATAAAATTGAACGCTCAGTGACATTTTGTGCTGTAAGAGTATGGGTCGACGGTGAGTTTCTCTTTGCGTCCCTATATGAAACCTTTAATATCTGTATTCGGATAAATGGTGCGGAACCGAAACCATTCAATGACAGCGTCAAACTCAGCCAGGGTTGCGTATTGTTCATAATGGACCTTGTTCATAATGTTCATGCATAGGTTTGAAATACGCAGCCGAGGTGGAAGTTGTATTAAAATCAGTGGGTTTAGGATCAGTCGGCTGATATTTGCAGACGACATCATGCTACTTAACTAATCCACTGGTGATTTCTTATATACGATGAATAGATATGCTGCCGAGTGCTGCAAAGCAGGAATGAACATAGGTTTTGTAAAACTGAGACATTCGTCCTCTCGAGAAAGCATGTGCAACCTGTTTTGCTAGTAAATGGAAATACACTAAAGCACATGGAGAATTTCAAATATGTCTGGGTTATTGTCGCAGTTAATGGACGGTAGATCGCTGAAATAAATGTAAGAATTGTTAGAGCCGGTGCAATAATGAGCCAGTTTCCGCACTGGATCATCAGAAGAGATTTAGGTATAAAGGCGCAACCCATTTCAATTAGTTATTTGCGCCTACCATTAATTATGATCATGAATCTTGTGCAGTAATCAGAGGAATACAATCGTGAATACAAACGACCGAAATGAGGTTCCTCCAATGGTTCTTTAAAATAACGTATCTCAATAGTGTGTATAGCTTAGAGATCAGCATTTATTTGCAAGTAGTTTTGATACTTGTCTGCATTGAGTACTTATAATTCAGCATGTTTAAGAAACGAATCGTAGGAGGGATCTTGCAGGCAAAACCAAGCGGCATGGGAACCAGAAATAGACCAAGAGGAACATAGTTGTACAACTCCAATAAACTTCTTTGGTCTCCGTAGGAGCTTTTAGGTGGCATGTCCTAGGATTCTGCCCCAACGATCCTGCTTGTAATAGATGATCAATGAAGGAACTTTGGGGAATATTTAAACAATATTGTGCCCATTTATAAAACGTAACAGTTTCTTTCGATGACAGGAGCCGTGATATGAACTCAATACCCATATAGCCAGAAATAATTCCGTCCGACGCTTCACGATTACAATTTTTGCCAGCTCCCATATTTAGGCAATTTTACAGTTTTAGTACGAACATTAGTATATGTTACTATACCAATACCGTAATTAGGGAAGTAGAACAGGAACAAGCCTACATATATTTAGGGATCGATGAAGGCTAAGATATTCCCCACGCCAGGATAAAAGAGAACATCTGGAAGGAATGCTACCAGAGAGTATGTGCTGTTTTGAAAACTGAGATTAACTTGAGGAATAAGCTGTCTGTCATAAAATAATAACAATAAAAATACTATATAATAATATTATTATTATTTTTATTACCATGATCATAATTATTCTTGTTGTTGTTTGTCTTATTTATCTTATTTTGTTTGCGTGATGCAACTGCATTACAGTGCACAGGTCTCTGACTAGTGGTGTTATTTTCTGTATGATGTCTATAATTATATGTTCTGGGGGTTTTGATTATCTGTATGCCTTTGTGTTTTGTTTTAAAAATTGCTGCTCACTTATTATTATAGGGACTATTTCTCTTTTCACCATCCACATCCGGGTTATCTCTTTTTCCAGATCACTTGTTCCATGTATAGAAAGTTCTCGCTAGTGGCCTTCTCTCCGATATACTATAACAGACGGTATTGAATATCGAATGACAGTCTGTATATGGAGCTTTAACACGGTATTGTGACCTGCTAGAATTATCTGAAAAGTGAATGTAGTGGGTGAATCATTCTTTCCGTTAGTATTTCTGTTAATCTCAGTAATTTCCTGTAGTACAGTATAATGGGTCTTATTACATGAGAGTGCTATTGCGATATCTAGTTTGATGGAAAGTCGTGGGTGGTGATTGCAGCGAACAGATAGTGTTTGGGGAATAGTTGCTATTTGGTATTATGACGTAATGAGGTACTAAGTAGTAATGCATATATGTGTGTTCTTTTTGAGTGAATTGGCCTGATTTAGTTATTAGAGTAGTCAGTTCATGATGGGAGGACCGATCTACATTGTACATTATGTCATTGGGCAAAATTGTTTATCTCAATCTATTCAGCGGGAAAAACAGAATTGTTCATGTAATTCAAAGAGCCAGGCTATTCGATGAATTTTACGTTGAACATAAGGGTACATATATCTATGAGATTCTCAGACACATACTCGTTAATTTAACGTGCAGGCTGTTACGTTGGTCAAATTGGAGAATTTAACATCGGAACCATTAGGCAATGTTGAAATGGATGGTATAAAGTGTTGTGTTGTGTCTTCTCTGAATAATATAATAGACTGTGTTGTGGTGATTTTTTTTGTGCATTATTTCTATTCCTTCTGAAGAAACTAGGGTGTGATTTGAGAATAATTTGACTGCTAATTCTATCAAATCTAGTGATGACATACAGGCTTTTCCGGGGCGGAATACCTGTGGTTATTGAACAAAACACAGTCCTGATCAAGCAGGTATTTTGTGTTGTTCATTAATTTCCTGCTATACTTCAGTTCTATGCTGGTTTCACCAAGATACATGGAACAGAAATGGATTTTTCACCTGCCTATCACCAGAAAGCGAGATATATCATCCTTTTCTGCAACTTCCCTTTCGAAAAGAGTGATTTGAAAATTTACCTATGTCCAATTTCAGCGCGAAACTCTACGTTTGTCATAAACACCATTTTTCGACACATGTCTTAATCCCGGTCAGAAACACGTGATTTTTGTTATGCCAAAAGGACTTTGTTGCAGCAACGTATTTCATTTTCCGTACAGCCCATGTGGCACACATTTGTTGAGTTTCTTTTATTTGTGGTACAAATGTTGATCATTTCAATGATTAACGTTAAGTTCTTTTGCACTCTCTCCATTGTTTACACATGTCCGCTTAAACAATGATCTGCAATTGATCGGTCTCAAGTGTAAAATATCATTCATGAGTTTTATCGTTTCAAGGTTCTCATCTACAATATGAACTCGAAGTACTTTCAATGTATGTCGACAGCAATAGACGTACATAATATAATGAAAATGAACGCCCTCTGGTAGATTTGTGTATGTAAACTCCTAATAATTTTTTAACAAAAAAAAAAAGAAAGAAAGAAGGAAATATCTCCACATTCATGGACATCATTTAATATATTTTCATATATCTGCAGGAATTTGTGTATGTGAATCTTGAATGATTTATTTGTAAAAGAAAATGCTTGAAATTAATGTTTCGTAATGATGAAAAAAAATATGCTAGAAAATTATTGTAATAGATTTAAATGAACCTAAAATGAAATAACTCTTCGGAGATTGCTGTCTACTTAAAACGAAAGAACGCCCAATATCTGCTGAGGTGTACGTTTGCTGAAGGTCTCCTGGCCAAATGATTGGTTGATTTTATTGGAAATTTCCACTGTTTAAACTTCAATTTTAAATTCGTACAATAAAATCGTTCGTGTTTGCGATTACCAACTTTAATTTGACAACCTAAAATAATCAAGAACAAAAAGTAAAACTATTAGCATAAATCAATAGAGCAAAATCTGCGCTTGAAAATGGTATCTTACATGAACAGAGATAAATATGATTTTCTTCGAAAATAAGCATCTAATTTTAAAATAACATAAACCGAGATCATATTTGTTCAAATACTAACCATCACACACACACATACACAAAAACACTCAAACACACATACAAACTCACATACACACACACACCCCAACAAACATACACAAACACATACACAATTACACATATACATTCATATATATATATATATATATATATATATATATATATATATATATATATAAGTTAATAAAAACAATGAAATAAAAAAAAAGAACAAGTTCCTTATATCCAAAGATTCATCATTTTACGATCGTTTATCTACACACATATATATATATATACATATATATATATATATATATATATATATATATATATATATATATATATATATATATATATATATATATATAATGAAGATATGTGCTTGGAATGTTTGTATATATGTTTGTATGTATATGTGAAAGTAAATAAATATTCACGTGAAGGAAATTTTTATAAACACACATAAACATAAATATATCCATGTATAAAAGTGAATGCAAACATTCATATATACATACTTACATACACACACACATACATACATATATATGTGTTTGTGTGCGTGTGTGTGTGCCTGCATGAGTGTATGTATGTGTATATTATAGACACACACTACTAGCCCTAGTATCGAGCACTCTTTTAAACCTCATTTACATTAATATATACATATGATATATATATATATATATATATATATATATATATTTATATATATATATATATATATATATATATAT
>OZ024742.1:333036901-333044401 GCA_964016885.1 Eledone cirrhosa | reverse complement strand
ATATATATGTATATACGATATATATATATATATATATATATATATATATATATATATTATATATATATATATATATATATATATATATATATATATTATATATGTATATATATATATATGTATATACGATATATATATATATATATATATATATATAAGAACAAAAGATGGTTAAAAGAGTTCCATGTAGTTTATTATGCGCATTTCAAAAATAAATATCATCATGCAATATTATTTGTGTTTTCATCAGATAAAACAGGAAGACATGATATGAAGTTTAAAAAACACTTGTGGATAGTTCAGTTTTAAATCAACATATGAGAAGTAGTTTTAGATTGATGTGTGATATTGGGAAAAAAATATTTTATTTAGAGGGGGGGGGGGTGGAAAGGATGAGATGAGAGTAAAAAGTGGAGAGGGAGGAGTATAATGAGGAAGGATGAGATAGGAGGAGAGATGGGTGATAGAGAGAGAGAGATAGCTTTTATAACTGAGAAAGATATATTCTTTTACATAGTGAGGTTGAAAACCGTTGGAAGATAATGTATAAATTAAAAGAATTTGAAAATTAACGAAGAGAAAAATAATGTAAAGTTAAGGTTTGTATATTGAGGGGTTTAATAATATGTGCGATGAAAAAAAATGTTAATATGTATTAAGAATAATATTTAAGGGTTTAATGATATGTGCGATGGAAAGAAAATGTTGAAATGTATTATTAAAAGGAACAACAGGTTATTTAAGTAAGGATATATTGTGAGATTAGCATGAATGAGTTAGATGAAAAGGAGAAAAGAATAATGAATTGAGGATGAATAATCTAACGTCAAAAAATGTATATGTTTACGAAGGATTTTTACAAGGTGATATAGAGTAAGAATGTATTGTATTATGTAATAATTGATTCTATGTTAGCCAAGAGTGAGAAAAGGTACAGATTAGGGGTTAGTCATTAAAAGAAAAAGAGAAGAAAGGGAAGTGATAAATAGGAGCGATGTAGAATGAGTAGCAAGTATTATAGAATGTATAATAACCTTTGAAATAAGGTAGAAAGATGGGTATATTTTTAAAAGAAGTGTATATATATATATATATGTGCCTTTGAGAAAAAGATTTTAAATTGATAAAGAATTGGATATTAGCTGTATACATTGTGGAATGTTTTATGGAATTTATGCAAGCAGATGGAAAACAAGTCAGTGCGTCTATTTATTATAGAATCTAAATTAGATATAATGGTAAATGTTTCATTTAGACAGAGATTGCAAATTTTGGATAGAGAACTGTTCAAGTATGGAGACGCAGAAGAAACCTTCTTCCAAAAGATGCTATATTTAATATTTTTGTCTTTCAAGGACCATATGAGTTCTGAGAGAGCTGTGTTGGTTCTTTTAAGTTTGTATTTAAAAGACAAATAATGGTTATAAAGACGAGCTTTAAAAGAGGTGGAAGTGGAGCCAAAATAGGTGAAGGAATTGGTGTCAGTTATAACTTTACATTCGTAAATCAAGTTTTTATCAAGACAATGGTTGTTGAGAGGACATTTATTTTTAATAGGGCAATTGCAATTGCGATTAGAGAGATTATTAACGAGTGACCTAGTGTTATCTATAGAAGAAATTGGATTGGAGAAGTTATTTGCGATAGGAATAATAGTTTTTTGATTTAGAATGGGATTAAGAACATTTAGCGAAGTTGTGTTTGACGTTGTATGTGGGTTTGCAGAAATTAGCCTAGGGTTTACAATGACGTCGGGAGTACTATTACTATTATTATGATATTCAGTGTTGGAAGGAAGAGATTTAGTATTTAGTATTTTATTGTTGTGTTTAGAGATAATGTTGGAAATGTTGGAGGATGTAGAATAGGAAAATTTTATAGTGTGTTTGTTAAATATTTTACTATAGATATGTGAGGGAGGGAAGCATTTATTTAAGGCACTAAAGAATAATTTAGGAATATTGTTATTAATAGAGATGGAGAAAGGAGCATTATACCAGATTATGTTTTTGTATCTAGGTCTTTTATTAAAGTTATTGGAATTATCATGATTAATTATTCTACTGTAAGTTCTTCTAGAATTTGTTTCTTTACTATATTGTATCAGGATAGCCGGCTTTAGAAAGCGCGTTATTATAGTAATTGACGTTAGCATCAAAGATGTTTTTATTAGAAGATAGGTTAGATATTCTTTTTCCAATATTACTAACTATAGCATTCTTGATATTAGTAGGATGGTTAGATTTAAAGTTAACATAATTTATTAAAGTTAACATAATTTAGGTTCTCATTGTTTTTATGGTAAGGGTAATATAGGCCAGTGTAAAGATTAAGAGATAAATCCAAAAAATTAGCTAGTTTGATGCTGTTATCAAATTCAATTTTTAGGTTATGTTGGTTAAAGAGATTACGTATATTGTTCTTAATAATATTAAGGTTAACTATGTTGCAATTTAAGATAGTAAAGAGTCCATCGCCACGATAAATTCCACCGCGAAGTTGAGGAGTTTTCCGACTCAAAGAGTTCAAAATAAAGATACCAATTAAATCTGTCAATTGGGATGAATCGGATGCTCCCATTGTGATGTCGAACTTGTTAGAGGTATCGGCTCCGGTCCAATATTAGTTGTTGAACTCTAGGATGGTTTTACGCGCGGTGGGAATGATGTGAAGTTCGTCTGTGGTGATGTCAGAATATTTAAGTGTGAAAGATAGAGCATTATTGAGAAGTGAAGGCGAAATAGAAGAATAGTAGTTGGCAATATCAAATTGAACAATTTTAGTTTGTTATTATTATTCAATTTGTTGAACCAGCTAATCACTTCAGAAGTACCAAACCATAAATTTAGGTTCAAAGAAGAGCAATTAGAACGAACCTGTGGGATAATTCTATCCAAGATGGCTTTACTAACAACACACAGATCTGATTTAGAGGGGGCGATTAATCTAACAGGTAGTTCTTTTGTTCTTATATATTATGTATACTCCAGTCCTACAAACTGTAGAGGGCTTCTTATCCGATATCTGCATTGCTTTATTGTACTACAATAAAACTCACCTCCTACATATATATATATATGTATATATGATATATATATATATATATATATATATATATATATATATATATATATATATATATATATATATATATATGAATATATGATATATATATATATATATACATATATATATATATATATATATATATGAATATATGATATATATATATATATATACATATACATATATATATATGATATATGATATATATATATACATATACACACATATATATATATATATATATATATATATATATATATACATATACATATATATATATATATATACATATACATATATATATATATATACATATACATATATATATATATACATATATATATATATATATATATATATATATATATATATAAATGATATATATATATATATACATATATATGTATATATGTATATATATATATATATATATATATATATATATATATATATATGATATGTATATATACATATATATATATATATATATATATATATATATATATATGATATATATATATATATATTTATAATATATATATATATATATATATGATATATATATATATATACATATATATATATGATATATATATACATATACATATATATATGTATAAATGATATATATATATATATATATATATATATATATATATATATATATAAAGAAAAAGGGATGAAATCGAAAATGCAACTGAAGTCTTATTTTTTAAAAAAATATATATATTTATTTGGTTCCTTTACCGGTTTCGCAGTTCTTCTGCTTTTCAAAAGGTGAGTTGAGATGGAGGGTCTGTGGTTTTTCTCAGATGTGAGAAAAACCACAGACCCTCCATCTCAACTCACCTTTTGAAAAGCAGAAGAACTGTGAAACCGGTAAAGGAACCAAATAAATATATATATTTAAAAAAAAAATAAGACTTCAGTTGCATTTTCGATTTCATCCCTTTTTCTTTATACTTCCACTCGTGTAGGACACCTCGGTTATTTTTTCATTTTGTAAAAAAACCCTCACTTTCTAATATATATATATATATATATATGTATATATATATGTATATATGATATATATATATATATATATATATATATATATATATATATATATATATATATATATATATATATATATATATATATATATATGTATATATATATATATATATATATATATATATATCGTATATACATATATATATATATATATATATATATATATATATATATATATATATATATATATATATATATATATATATGTATATATATATATATATATATATATGTAGATAAATCTACCAAGAGTTTACGGTAGTGTCCAATCCGTATGAAGAACTCAATGTATTCCGGATATCATGGAAAGAAGAGATGTAATGAAAATCCACTTTCGGTGAAAGATAAACGGTATACAGAGTCAAGATAAAATATTAAACAAATAATGAATAAACAATTCCTTATATTAAACAAAAAAAGTTCATTATTTAACGATCGTTTCTAGGGTATATATGTGTTATAATTGGTATGCATATTCAACAGATCTATGTACAAAATTATACAAAATTATACAAATTATCAAGATTAAATATACATACCTAACACATATATACGCCGTCTTCAGAAATAATGAAGTATATTTATTGATAATAACAACAATTCAAAATATCAGTTCAAAATTGACCAATGAAAACACAAAGGGTTAAAAGCAGTTCGGTGTGTGTATATACATGTAAAATCCTTACACATATTTTACAAAAATGTGTGTATAATTTGTATACGCATACTAAAAAGATGGATGCAAACACAAAATTTCAAGGTTAATATCTCTGTAAGCTTAAAATGCGCTGATAAGATGCGCATTGATACTTATGGAGTCAAGCATATAAATATATTTTTTCATACTCACACATATCAGTATAATCACACATACATGCGCGTATATGCATAAATATACACATAACCACGAACATACAAACACACACACACCCCCACTCACATTTATATATGTGGATATAAAATCATAAGCACATAGAAATTAAATCACTCACATAAAACACTGGCACACACATTTCAAGATCAAGATACAGAAATTAGGTGGGAGGGGGGGGGAGGGGTCAGTATTCAATTGTCTGAGCAGACTGCCTAATATAAATGTATCTATAAATTAAGAAAAATAAAAAAATAAAACAATAAAATATAATAAATATAATATAATATACATACACATACAGATATATATACACACACATACATGTACGCGCACATAGAAATATTTACGCATACACACATACACACATACATATACAGTCATACACACACATACACTTACACGAACATACACATACACATATAAAAAGATATATATATACACACACACACGCGCAACACATACACACATACACATATATATAAAAAAGATAGATAATAAAGATATATATCCATATATATATATATACACTGCTTTTAACCCTTTGTGTTTTCATTGGTCAATTTTGAACTGATATTTTGAATTGTTGTTATTATCAATAAATATACTTCATTATTTCTGAAGACGGCGTATATATGTGTTAGGTATGTATATTTAATCTTGATAATTTGTATAATTTTGTATAATTTTGTACATAGATCTGTTGAATATGCATACCAATTATAACACATATATACCCTAGAAACGATCGTTAAATAATGAACTTTTTTTGTTTAATATAAGGAATTGTTTATTCATTATTTGTTTAATATTTTATCTTGACTCTGTATACCGTTTATCTTTCACCGAAAGTGGATTTTCATTACATCTCTTCTTTCCATGATATCCGGAATACATTGAGTTCTTCATACGGATTGGACACTACCGTAAACTCTTGGTAGATTTATCTACATAATTTTGCTCCTATTTTCACGGAAATATTCGTATTTTTGTACTGTATGTGTGTATTAATTTTATATTTATGTATAAACATATATATATGTATGATTTTGTAAACCCATATACATTTAGTTGAGCTCTTTCAATTGTCCATCATCCATATCACAATGGAAAAACAATATTTAGGAACCTCCTTAAAAAACATACCAATACCTTCTAAGGACGACTTCTTACTCCTTATGATTCAGAAAACTAATAATTTTATCAGAAGGGTTAGATGGAGAGCCTACCACTTCGATAGAAAATCTAAACAAGCAGATCGGAAATATATGTATGATTTCAATACTTACAAGAATCCACCACACAACTTTTTACTTGAAGACTTCGAGAAAGACCTTTTTAATTTAATTAAACACCTCAAATTTAAAAAGTATAAATCCGTCTTTCAAAAGGACCTTGATTCTACCCTATTGGACCTAAAAAAGTCTAAAAAAATCCATGTCCACTCGGACAAAACTGGTAACTTGTATCATATGGATATTGAACATTATAATGAGTTCATATATAAAGAACTCAGAAAAAATTATAAAAAATCTAATAATGTGTCACTCACCAACATCAACAACAAAACACACAACATAGTAAAAAAACTAAACATTGAAGATAGAACTGAACCTTTGGCATTGAAAAGACCACACTTCAACCTGAAAGATCACAAATCTAACTTTAACTCTAATCCTTCTATTAGACTTATATGTCCCTCCAAATCAGATATTGGAATAATTAGCAAAAAAATTTTAGATAGAGTCATCCCACAAATAAGAAAACACGTTATTTTACCACTCTGGGAAAACACCTCCCAGGTAATTAACTGGTTTAAAAATATTAGGTGTAAATCTTCTGCTTCTTTCCTACAATTTGATATAGATAATTACTATTCTTCTATATCACCTATACTCCTGAACAAAGCATTAATATTTGCTAAAAATAGATCTAATTTAACTTCGGATGACATTAACATTATTACACATGCTAGACTAACACTTATTGAATTTCAGAATGAATACTGGACCAGAAACACATACAGTAATCTTTTTGATATTACTATGGGTTCAAGCGATTCCGCCCAAATTACTGATCTTGTGGGCCTCTTTCTCCTTTTCAACATAAATGCCTCTTTTCCCCACCTCAAAGGTGGTTTATATCGTGATGACTGTCTTCTTCTTTCTAACAACCTTAGCCTTTCAGAAATCGAAAAAAACAAAAAACATATTAGAACTTTCCTTAAAGACTATTATAATCTTAATATTACTTTTGAAAAAACAAGTAAAGTAGTAAATTTCCTAGATATAACTTTACATTTAGCTACGGGTATATACCAACCTTACCATAAACCTAACCAAAACTTACATTACATACACTCACAATCTAATCACCCTAAATCTATCCTTAAAAACCTTGCATATAATATATCACTTAGAATTTCTAACCTTTCTTCTAACCAAGATGTATTTGATAAAAATGCGACCTTTTATAATGAAGCTCTAGATAGAAGTGGCCACAAAAAT
>OZ024742.1:333016901-333021901 GCA_964016885.1 Eledone cirrhosa | reverse complement strand
CAAAAAAAATTTTTTTAGAAGTGGTTTTGACAAGTTTGCTCGACAAATCAGTGATTTGGAGATAAATATAGATAATTTAATATATCAACTAACATAAGCGCACAGATGCACGCCCATGCCAGCAAATACACAGGTTATGTCATAGTACCTAGGTGGTTCAATGCAGGAGAATGCAGAACAATAATATAAAGGACGTAAAGTGTCCGCGCATTGCCTGGAGACTTAACTGAGAATAGACTTCCTGATGACGCAATGAATTCTCGACAGTTGGATTACGTAACTGTCTTTATCCCATTGCAGAAACTAATTAGTTGGAGTGAAAATTTAAGTAAGAAAAAAATTTTTTTTAAATTTTTTTAAAAAAATATTTTCTTATTTTACGTCCTTTATATATATATATATATATATATATATATATATATATATATATATATATGATATATATATATATATGATATATATATATATAATATATATATAACTTTGAAAAGTAACTTTGAAATGTTTTGGCCAGTATTGGCCCAGGCCATGTCTAACTTAATAGCACCACCTGGCGAAATCTTTCAATTCAGGATTTGGGCACCATGGCCCATTCGAGAAGAGAATTACTGTTTGCGGAGACATATCCGTGTGTGGGTGGTTTGTCCGGGATTACTTGGAGGAATTTGTCCAAAGACTTCTTGAATTTTGTGTGGTCAGTTTCTGTTTTGACGTGTGCTGGTGTGATGTTGAAGAGAGCAGGGCCAATTGAGGTGAAATAATTGTCTCGTATTGTTGTTATGAGTTGCGATTTAGATTTTTGTATGGGACGGATAGCACGGGGCCCAAGCCTAGGGTGTATCTTGAAGGCGATGCCAACATCATTTGGGCAGTGATGATGGAACATTTTCCACATCATGCAGATAATATAAAGCTCACGGCGACGTTGGAGTGAGTAAAGTTTCAGCTTTTCTAGTCGACCCCAGTAGTCAAGGTCTGACATGCCATCTATCTTTTTCGTGATTGCCCTTTGAGGAGCTTCAAGTTTCATGATACTTTGTTTCGTGTGGGGAGACCACAGTGGACAACAGTATTCAAGGTGTGGTCGGGCAAAAGTAGAGAAGAGAAGGATAATGGTGTGGGAATCTCTTGACTGGAATGTTCTGAGGATCCAGGAACACATTCTGCGGGCCATGTCAACTTTGCTGCTTATATGCGTGGCCCAGCTTATGTTGCTGTCCACGGTTACTCCCAAGTCTCTGATGTTGTTAGATGCCACGAGAGTTTCCCCGGAGGGAAGGGAGTACGGGAGTTTCAGAGCATCCTCTTTTCCAAAGTGGATCAGTTCGAATTTGTCTTCGTTCAGTAACATGTTGTTCTTTTCCGCCCATTGGGTAACAGCCAGTAGGTCTGACTGAAGGCTTATCCGCTCATCCACGCCATTGATGACCTTTTGGAGCTTGGAATCATCAGCGAAAATTTTAATGTTGCTGTGTTTGATGATGTCAGTGATGTCATTAATATAGATGATGAAGAGAAGTGGCCCCAACACAGTGCCTTGTGGGACCCCACTACTGACTTTGGCTGGGCTGGATTTGACTCCTTCAACTACAACATTTTGGGTTCTGTTTGACAGGAAGCTCTTGATCCACTGCAGCAGCTTTCCAGTGACACCAATATTGGACAGTTTTCTCAGTAGAATGTTATGATCAACCCTGTCAAAGGCCTTGCTGAAATCAAGGTAGATAACATCAGTGTTGGAACCCTCTCCCAAGGCTCTCAAAATGTCATCAAAGTGATGCAGTAGCTGCGTCAAGCAATCCCTTCCATTACGGAATCCATGCTGGTTGGAGTTTAGCATATTGTTACTCTCAAGGTAGTGGGTCATTCGCGATCTCACCACTCTCTCAAATACCTTAATGATATGAAAGGTGAGTGAGATTGGACGGTAATTCACGGCAAGGGATTTGTTTCCTTTTCTGAAAACTGGGACAACAGACTGGGATATAAGGTTTTCTGGCACATATCCAGCATCCAGTGTGTTCCGCCACAGATTGGCAAGAGGAGATGCAAGTTGGTGTTGACACGCCTTCAAGACACAAGCAGGGAACCTATCGAGACCTACTGCTGAATTATGCTTGATTTCATTTATTGCCGCTAAGACATCAGGGGCGCCAAACGTTATGTCCGATAAGGTGTAATGGGGAGTAACATCGCCGATACAGCCCAGATCGGCCATATCAGGATTGCTGAAAACAGAGCAGTATTGTTTCTGCAGTATCTCACCCATGGTTTTAGCATTGTCTTGAAGAGTGCCATTTTCATCAATTAGAGGGCCAACAGTAGAGCCAGTGATTTTGTGATTTTGTGTTTTTTTGCAAATGAAAAGAACACTTTGGGATATATATATATATATATATATATATATATATATATATATATATATATATATATATATATATATAATATATATATATATATATATATACATTATATATATATATATATGATATATATATATATATATATGATATATATATATATATATATATATATATGATATCATATATATATATATATATGATATATATATATATATATATATATATATATATATATATATATATCATATATATATATATATGGTATGTATATATATATATATATATATATATATATGGTATATATATATATATGATATATATATATATATGGTATATATATATATATATATGATATATATATATATATATATATATATATATATATATATATATATGTATTTATATATATATATATGATATATATATATATATATGATATATATATATAATATATATATATATATATGATATATATATATATATATAATATATATATATATGATATATATATATATATATAATATATATATATATATATAATATATATATATATATATATATATATATATATATATATATATATATATATATATATATATATATATATATGATATTTATATGATATATATATGATATATATATGATATTTATATGATATATATATGATATATATATGATATATATATGATATATATATATATATATAAATGATATATATATGATATATATATATATATATATATATAAATGATATATATATGATATATATATATCATATATGTATATATATATATATATATCATATATATCATATATATATATATATATATATATGATATATATATGATATATATATATATATATATATATATATGTATACATATGTGTATGTGCGTGTGTGTGTGTATATACATAATATTTTTTCCCAATGCTTGGCTTAGGATTTGAAATTTGCGCACACTTTACTTGTGCACCTATCCATCTTTATAATATACACATATGTGTACATATGAATGTGTGTATGTAGGTGAGTGTGTGTGAGAGATTGTGTGTGTGTATTTGGATGAATGCATGTATGTATTAATGCATGTATATATATATTTATATATCTATATGCGTGTGTATGTATATATACAAAAGTAGAAATGCCATAATAACAACACCGTACATTCTGTTCAGTGTCAGATCAACTAAAACTCAATACAATAACACTTTAAAAGACATCGAGTAATAATGTACAGTTCTCTCACAGAAAGACCGGATATCTCCAGATACATGTCAGTTTCAACCTAATGGTTCCCTCTACCATCTGGCACTATTCACATAAAGCTATAATATATACCACAAATCGGATGACTTAACTACAAAAGGAAACCTTCGGGAAATTTGCCTCTAACTCATTGTGATATATTTATTGCTTTAGAAGAGAATGATTTAACCCGAACAAAAATTGCATGTCAAAACAATCGATTCTCCTGCGATATCTTGGCATTCTGCAGGCAATGTATTGGCTGTCGCTTTTTTTTTTTTAGCTTTGATCTCTAACACTTGTAACATTTGTGTTTTAGACAATTATTTTTATCACAAAATAACTACCCTAAAGGATCAGTTCCTTTTCACAGCAGGTTATCTCTATTTCACCTGCTAGGTAATATAAAATTCAGGTTTTGGTAATTCCATTAACCTGCAGAACTATTATGGTCATACCCTGTTGATTTCACTTAAGTGTGATTGGAAATCCTGAACAGAATGTCATATTTATAATGAAGACACATTTGGTAAAACACATTTTTCTATGTACAATATTTCTCTTTGTGAATCAACAAACCTTCTGATCAAGTGAGACATAAAATTTTAACCAACTGTTTAGCAATACCGCTTACCAAGCCAAGGTAAGATTATAGCGTCAAGTATATACGAACGTCAAAGAAAGCTCGGTTTTCTTCAAACTAAATGCTCTTTGCCACATTTATTTACTGAATGCAGATATATATGAACATTTAAGAAGGTCGCTCCAGAATCAATAGGACCCGATTTCGATCCTAATATCAGCTATATAAACAGCTTGGGTATATAAACACGATGCTGAATGATTGAACGTATGAAGTGTTTGAAGTTTCATCCGAATGACAAATCCAAATGATGCAGAAAAAAAGTTAAAGAAAGTGATTACTTAATCCACGTACTTCTAAAAGCCTGCAACATTTTGGGGAGAGGTTGAATTTGTGAAAAGGGTGAAGTGGTTTTCACAAAAGAAGGCATGGTTGACTGAATGAGAGGGAAATTAAATCACGGGGCTCGAAACATCCAAGAACAAATATTTATGTTCTATGAGTAAGCAGGACATCACAGTTCAGGCATGTAAGGCAACACCAAAGTCGTAATGTATTAGCTGGTTGGTCCACGTCAAATGAGGCTACTAGCAAATATGTATGTAGCAAAATTTGATCTGTACATGTATTTTATACAATTTATTTCCTTCTTGATAGTGCAAATGAAATTATATGAGCTGATATATAGAAGTTATGGTTGTTCGGACCAGAGAGTCCGATGGTATTGATGAAGAAAACTTCAAGGGTGCAAAATGGGGTTGGAACAGACCGAAGCTCAGCGTTTTTGTGTTTTGTGGTGATGAGG
>OZ024742.1:333009401-333011901 GCA_964016885.1 Eledone cirrhosa | reverse complement strand
ATATCATATGTTTCTACGTGTTGTTGAACGCCTCGAATATCCTGTTAGCTATCTCGTAGGAAGATTTGAAAATCTGATGTTGTCCTAATATCTCGTGAAAAAGACGCAGATATTTTAATGGTAAATGCTCTGCGTTACAGATTGTCTCTGCATGGGTCGGTCAGTATACCCAAATGGCTGGAACACAGGGTAGTCCCGAATTCGGTTGTTGTGGCTGATGGAGTTATGGTAATGAAGAATCCTTGTTGGATAGTTTATCAATATAGACGTGAGGGAAAGTCCCTCGTCTATTTACCATTTTCGTAAGTGAGATGATAGGTACTCCATAGAATTATAACAAGTGAATGGGTGTGTGTGTAGACAAGATAATAACCACAACCAGAGTTCTATTCAACAATGTAAATAAGGATGATGTTTATTTTGTCTATTATGTGTTTGTTATATTACAAATGAAACAACATACCAATATAGACGTGATCAGTTGAAATGAAGGCAACGTATTACAATTGTCGTGGGTCACCAATGTAACGCCCACGTCTGGGTCACCAATGTGTCGAGACCAGTAAAGTGAAATCAGTTATGAGCCAGTGCTCGGCCAACACTATCCTTGTGGCTTCGGCATAGGAGTTCAGTGTATTGACATCTGTGTGATCTCGTGGTCCAGAGACTGTCTGCTGTTTCGTGGTACAAAGGCCGTCTGCTGTTTGCTGTCTCCGTGGCTTGTCTGAGAAAGTAATACTGCTGCTTACTTAAATAGTGTTCTCAACCAAGGGGAGACAACTAGGCCTGGTCCATTATCCGACAAGGGGGGGGGGGCGTAAGCCGTCTTACTACAGATTAAAAAGAAATCGTTGTTGGCAAAGGAATTGAGCTGGTGAATCTCGGTATAAGTGTGGCTGTAGATTTGTGGATCAGACATATTCTCTCTAAGTATCTACAGCGGAGGGTGCTGATACGGAGGTGTAGATGGATATCGCGCCAAGGCTAAATACATTCTTATTTTTTGCGCATTCTAGGTCCCAGTGGGTGAAGTCGTTCCCTGCCCTCATCCGAACTGTTGATATGAATCAGAGAGATTGTTAGTGTAGGAGCCAGAATTTATACAATGAATACTTTCAGGATTGATACGATAGGCTGATTTTCATAATTGGTCCACTCTTGTGGGTCTTGAAATTGTTCATGAATTGTTTAAGAGATTATGGCAATTGCTAATATTTCCACTACTTATTTCAACTTCGTCGACATTTCTGTTTCTTTTGATCATTCAGATATCTCCATGTTTTCCAATTCATTACTGCCCCATAATCTGAAACCTTCATCACCGCATCCTATTATCAAATAGGGATTTCATGATATTAAAATGATAATCCTCAAAATGAAGGACGTTTCTGTTCGCGAGTAAATTCAACCACATATATATATATATATATATATATATATATATATATATATATATATATATATATATATATATATATATATATATATGTGTGTGTGTGTGTGTGTATAATCTTATTTTCTACGATAAAGATTTTCGAAGAATGTTTCCTCTTAATTCGACAGGAGATCTCCAACTTGCACTCCGCATGTGAATGGAGTTCCACTGAAGCTGGTTGTTAGGTTAATGTATAGCGGGGCCATGGTGGTCACGTGTGATGGGAGGCAAGAGGCTGAATTAAGTGCAATTGAAGGAGCTGGTGCAATAATCCGCCAGCTTCAGCATTCAGTTTTCAGAAGGGTGGTAGACGTAAAGTCTAAACTCGCTATCTACAATTCGGTGTTCTTACCAACGCTTAGCCATGGTCATGACTCTTGGGTAATGACCATAAAACTACGATCGCACGTACCAGCGGGCGAAATGGGGTTCCTCCGAATGGTCTTTGGAGTAATGATACTCGATAGAGTTTGTAGTTCGTAGATCAAAGAGTCACACCAGATAGTGCCGCTAATTCTCCGATACTGTGGGCATGTGGTTAGAATATTTCAGCAAAGAATCGGTGGATAGATTTTCTGGGCGAAACCAAATGGCAGGAGACTCAGTGTGTAGACTTTGAGCAAGATGATTGGATAACATCCATGAGCTTGACTGGTCACGCTTTGGGATCCAACCGTTTCAGTTGGCGACCGTTGTTTCTGACAGGACCCATGGAAAGAGTGTTTGAGGATTCTGCTCACACGACACTCTCAGGAATACGAGCACGAAATATATATATATATATATATATATATATGTGTGTGTGTATATATATATATATATATATATATATATATATATATATATATATATATATATATATATATATATATATATTAGTTTTGCGAGGTTTTTTATATGAAATCGTGTCGAAACAAATATTGTTATACTTGGGGAGGGTCATGTTTGTGTAATAATATTGCCAGAATCAAACAAAACACTATACACACACGCAAACGCATGCGCAGTGAAGACAAAATATAAACAAATAAATAAATAAATAAACAGACTAAATAAAGATGGCGT
>OZ024742.1:332954401-332999401 GCA_964016885.1 Eledone cirrhosa | reverse complement strand
TCATTTGTCAGTCGTTTCGTAACTGCTCGAATCTATGGAAATCTGAGATGTGAAATGGGGAATTTTCAGCTTACAATAACTGAATAAATAAAGAATGATACATTACCGTATTTAATGAGAGCTCGCTTTTTCTTCCCTGGATAATCACCAGTAAATACACACACATATACACATGTTTGTGTGTATATATATGCATATGCCTATATGTATGTAACACAGATATATATATGTGTGTATGTATGTATATATATATATATTTTTTTTTTTTTTTTACATATACATACATATTGTAAATATATATATATATATATATATATATATATATATATATATATATTTATTAAAATAACAGATTAAAGTTTAAGCAAAGAATCGGTGCTTTCACCCTTCACGGGATCTTCTGAAACTAACAAAGTCAATCTGTAAACGCAGAACTGGATATTTCAAAAAACGTTGCAACCGGAGGAAGACAGGAAGAAGATACTTTGGTTCGGAGCGTATTTTAAACAACCATTCCACTTATTACAATGAAGCTCTTGCTCGAAGTGGATTTGTCGATAAGGTAGCATATACAGAGTACGAAAATAGACATAGAAGAAATAGATCCCGTCGCATTTGTTGGTATAACCCACCATATAATATGGAGGTGGCCACACCATTAGCTAAGATCTTTCTTTCCCTTATTACGAAGCATTTTCCCCCTACACATAAATATAGTAAAATTTTTAATAGAAACACTATTAAAATTTCTTACTCTACGACTCCTAGCCTTGCACATAACATCACAGCTTCAAATTTAGCTAAACTACCTAGCCGTAGGAACACGTGCAACCCTGTAGTTAGTACAAACTGTAATTGTAGGAATCGGGCTGATTGCCCCCTATCCGGGAAATGCCTCTCTAGTAACATTGTCTACACATGTAAGGTTGTAACACCCACGTCCCGTAGGGCCAACATAGGGTTAACCGCCAATAGATTCAAGCAGCGTCTTTACATGCATACCCATTCTTTTCGTTACCCTCTAAGAAGGAATATGACGTCACTTTCAGCTTATATCTGGAGTCTAAAAGACAACCACATCCATTATAAGTTACACTGGGAGATCCTAGCGAGGGCTAGATCGTATAACGGAAATAAAAGACCATGTGACCTCTGCGCCGCTGAGGCCCTGGAAATACTCTACGCCACAGACCACATCTTAAACAAAAAATCTGAGGCAATTTCGGCTTGTAAACATAAATTGCACAAAACTTTCCTGTATTACAGCCCCACGTTATACCCTAACGGATAGTACGATCTATACGTGGATATTTTACGTCTCGATGTGGGAGCTAAGTATATGTTTTGTTTATACCTTTAATTATTTGCATAGGTAATTATATATTATCCGTATGTTTTGTGAAGGTACGTATACCTTCTCGTACATATATTTGATTGTTATGGCATTATAATTTTTTTATATATTCTGGTACATATGGTTCGGCTATGTGTATACGGGAGTTTTGCGTCTGTGTGAGTATGCAGGTTCGTACGTATCTAGGGCGTGTGTATATGTGTACTTCATGTTTTGGTTGACTTACGTCTCCGAACATTCGTGTATTTACATGTAGGTATGTGTGTGCGCTTGTTATATACGTATTTATTTATTTATATACGTTTATATAATTATTTATTTATTTGTATACACGCTTACACACACACACATATTTATATGTGCTTGGTTTTGTTTACCTATGGTAAGTTTTTGCGTATGCTTGTGTATGTACGTTTCTGTTTGCGTGTATGTATTTATTTATTTCTATTACTTCTGTATTGTATTTATTTACTTTGTTCTTAACTCCGTAGCGGAGATTCATTCGGTCTTCTAGTTAGAATTTAGTCTACGACTTCTGCTATACGATTTACGTGGTTTTGTCTTTGCGTGCTATTGTTCTCCACATATGACGTATAATCTTCGTTTTTTCGTTCATCGCCAGAGAACGTCTCTATGCACCACCTAAGAGAACATTAGTCTACGACCTCTATTATACCATAAACGTGGTTCTGTCTTTGCGCGTAATTGTTTTTCACCGCTCCTATTAATGACGTATTATATTCGTTTTTTCCCGTTCTTAGCCAGCGAACGTTTCCACGAACCAAAGTATCGTCTTCCTGTCTTCCTCCGGTTGCAATGTTTTTTGAAATATCCAGTTCTGCGTTTACAGATTGACTTTGTTAGTTTCAGAAGATCCCGCTAAGGGTGAAAGCAGCGATTCTTTGCTTAAACTTTAATCTGTTATTGGTTCTTATATATTTGATATATATTTATCCTGATCGAGCCCTCTTTGGATTTTAATCTTCAAATTTATTATTATTACTATATATATATATATATATATATATATATATATATATATATATATATATGTGTGTGTGTATATATGTATATGTGTGTGTATGTATATATATATATATATATATATATATATATATATATATATATATATATATATATATATTTATATATATATGTATATATAAAATTCTTATTTTAATTTTGCACACGCGAATTCTAATCAACGTTTCATCCATACGTTACATCGTTGTCTCTGCAACAGTTTTATAGAAAATCATAATTAAACATTCATTATATATTTTATCAATTTATCAAATAAAATCGAAAGTCCATCACATTTCTTATTCTAATTATACGTCACATACGCTAACACAAAATTCGTCAAATACACATACATATTACTATTCAAACACGTAAACACATTATCAACAGAAATTTCGTCGTTCAAAATATTTTCCATAAACACACAGACACCTGAGAAGAACAAGATACCTTGCAAATACACACACACACAGAATGTTCTTGTCTTCCCACTAGCTAGTCGTTAATTTAATATTTAATCATAAAACAAATGATGTTTCTTTCCACGCACAATTCTTTGACACTCTCACGTCTTGTTATCTCTGTTACCAGAAAATGTCTGAGAAATTCTCAATCATTATAGAATTAAATGACTCACTTTCTAATTTGCTTTATCTTGTTAATTTCATAATTGAGAAATTTGTTAGTGTTAATTATATTAAAAGATGTTCACACATAGATATTTTCTTGTAAGCATTGATGACTTCGTCGATAAAGTCTGAAATGTTGTACATTTATTAATAATTGTTTTAACATGAAAGGAGGCGCATTAATATCATTACATTATATCAATTGACATTGCATGTCATCGCAACATAAAGTGAGCCAACGACAGAGACACTGCATGGTAAATATGCCTAATGGAAGTAGTAGCTACATATGCAAACTTACAATTTACAATTTTGTAAAGCATGTGACGTATTAGATAACGTAGTCCTAGAAAGAAATTGTCAAGTAGATTGGCCTATCGGTTAAGGGGCTCGATTAACAACATCGTGAATTCAGGTTTAGACAATCTATGCTTGTAAAAATGTCCTCTACAATAGCCTCGGGTTGATCAAAGATCGTGAATTTTTTAAACAGAAACTGCAGAAGCCGCTGGTGTGTGTGTACACGTACACATACACACATATATGTATATAAAGAGTAAACGGAAGCAACAAAGCAATCAACACAGTATAAGGAAGAAATCTATTAGTTTAACGCTTGATATAATAAGAAAATAATCTTACGTTTCAGGTGGTATTAGTCATTCAGCAAGAGATACATGAGAAATACAAAATGAAATTGAAAGAGAGAGAGAGTGAGAGGAGCAAGTCACGGAAAAACGTTTTTTTTTTTAAAGCACGCGTGTATTCAGAGAGAGAGAGATAGAGAGAGAGAGGGTGGTGGTTCACGTTGCTCCAGTTCACTCCGTTTGCAAAAATAAGTTGTACCTGTAATTCGTAGGACCGGAGTTGTCACATTCTGTGTCACTATAAATCTGCCTGAGAACTAGGTTAAGAGTACGCGTGTCTATGGAATACTTTACTACCTCCACATTAATTGCACGAGCTGGCTGTTCCGTTGATAACCGTTTACATTCACTTGTTTCCCCCCTTCAAAGATGAAGGAGAGGCGGTGTTTCTGTGCGTAATAGCCATGGTGAAAGAAGTTGTATGGTGGACGCGTCTGAAAGGACTGAGGTCAGGCACCTTTCTCTCTGGCCAACAACTGGTCCGTTTCTTCCGATATCATTTCGGAAGAAGGATCAGGATGGAGAGAGAGGTGCTCCACCCCAGTCGTTTTTATGAAAGGTGGGTGAAAGTGGCGAGAATGGCTCGTGTGAATGGGCCTTCTCTTTACATAAGCCTGTAGGTGGAAAAGAGGAAGGAACGAGGGAGCACCCCCTCTCTGTGCTCCTGAGGAAAAGGGTTGCACACTTTTTTCGGGGGGGGGGTGCGACCCCCCAAGGCGCCTCCTCTCTATTGAGGACTTTGTTATAAATTTTATTTTTTGTTATATTTTATTTTATTTTTATACATTGTTATTGCCTCCTCCTTATTGAGGACGCCTTTTTGTGTAAACTCCCCCCTTTGTACTTGTCCCACTTTTGATGCCCTGGTGGCAAATAAAAGAAACATATCTTATTGAAACGAATATATATCCCCACTCTACATTCGTGTCTCTTTCCTCAGCAACAGTCTGCGAGGCAGTAGTTATGTATTTAATAATTCCCTGCAGAAGCAATTAGGTATTGACTTTGCAACGGAGTGGTTCTCTGTTTGAAAATGTGTTACTGTACTCTCAGTCGCTTAATTCTAATTCTGAGAATTTTGAAATTATTCCTCCTTGTAAATTCTTTAGTTATAATTCTAATTTTATGGTACTGGTTGGGATGTTTACCGTGCATGATAACAGAGCTAGTACAGCCTCAGTTAAGTCGTAATATCACCAACAAACAATACTGAACAAACGAAATATAAAAGAGAACCACTGGATATACTGAAGATCAGACACCAAAAGCATAGTGCAATTAGAGTAGAAGACGATACTTCGACCTGTTTATAGCTGCAATAGCAAAATTGAACTAACGAATTGAAGAGCTATATATAAATCCTTATACATATATAGATAATATATACGGAAATATGAACAAAGGGAAGAAGTGAGAGTGATAGAAGAAGTGAGAGTGAGTAACAAGAGAAGACGAAAGAAGAGAATCTGTAGTCAATTTCCTGATCAACGCCGCATTGTAACCTTTATTCGTCATATCTTTTAAGTCTTTGAGACACTTAATATAGTGGCCATTCCAGATTCAGCATATATTTCAATAACTACGAAAGATACATCAATATATTTCAAAATCGATAACGTTTTAAAAGAAATACCTTAATTCAATTACACGAGTTGATCAGCAGTTTAAGAAAAAGGGTTACAAACTTATTAAGATCTTCATAGTATATCAGATTTCCATCTTAGTGAACATTGTTTAGTTTAATTTCGGTCGTGAAAATGAGTTGTAAAAGTCGATGTTGAATTTACAGCTAACAGCATTAGCTATAGAACTATGCATAGATTTGAACAAATTTTCTGAATTATAAATATCTGACTTCTTCAGGATTCGTCAAAAACATACGTCTTACTTCGTCAACCTAGATTATAAACACACACAAACATTAATACCATTATCTCCAACATCATCTAAACTACTACTACTACTACTACTACTACTACAACTACTACTACTACTACTACTACTACTGATTCTACTACTACTACTACTAATAATAATTTCTTTATTGGCCACAAGGGCTGACATCAAGAAAAACATCACAGACGGAACAGGACGGTACGATGTGGGTTTTGTGCGTGTAAATGTTTTTATTATTTATATAAGAAAAGAAAAAAGACATAAAACATATATATAAACAATAAAATGAAAATTGAAACAATGGAAAATTCCCCAATAGGGGGGAAACCTCCGAGGGTTACTCGTGGCGAAAACCACACAAAAGACCACGGCCACCCTGACTACCAGGGCAAGTGCCCTCTCTCAATTTTTCCATCTCTCAAACTACAGACGTATATTCAGAGTGGTCCCGTTCACTCGGACCATTCTCGCTACATTCACCCACCTTTCAACAAACTTGCTAGAAAGCAGCACTTGCCTCTCCACCCTGATTTTCCTCTTCATGTGAAACTTGAAAAAGTTAATCAGGGATTCGCCGAAGAGGAAAGTGTTTGTCTTTAATTCTTTTAACCTTGTCCACAACACAATCTCTTTCGCCATGGCCACCAGGCAGATGAAAACCGCCTGCCCTTCCACCTCAAAGGAAGACGGCGAGACCATCTGCACAATGGACTCAGTCGACAACCGGATCAGTCCCACACGTGACAGCAACTGTTCGACATAGCTCCACAAGTCAGCAATGCTCGGGCACTGAACGAGTGCGTGTACAACGGTTTCGTCGCTATGCGCGCATCTCGGACAGGCTCGGCTGACGGCACTTCCGTGCCCGTAGAGCTTATCTCGAACCGGCAGCGCTCCCCAGTAGCACTGCCAGGCCAGGGATTTTTGGAAGTTATCCATAGGCCCCGGGCTGAAAGTTCTCCGGAAGAGAGCAAGCAGCTGATCTTCTTCGACGCCCAGGATCTCTCCGAGAACGTCGTCGCTCTTCCCCCCCCCTCCACTAGTCCTCTATAGAATGCCGAGGTGAATGTTCCACCGATACTGGTGCCCAACTGGGAGAGGGCAGTGAGCGCCTGGAGACATTCCAGTTTCCAAGCGCTATCCCTCGGTCTTTTTCTGACCCAGGACTGCAGCTCCGTCAAGGAGACGAGCTATGGGAAAATGTGCCTGGCGAACGGCGACCACACCCGTTCACCATCAAGGAAGCACCAGAGATGTCGCAGCCTCAGCGCATGTTTGCGCATCATCAGCCATGGCATGCCCAGTCCTCCACGCAACGGGTGTTGACAGCAGATGGATCGTCCGACCATGGGAGCGCGTCCATTCCACAAAAAGAGAAGAGGAGGCGCTCCATTTTGGTGAGAGTTGGGCTGGAGCAAGGGACGACGGTGTGGCGGTAGCAGATGACGGATGCGATGTACGCATTCGCCACTTCCGCCCGGCCTTTCAGGGACAGCGTCCTCTCAGCCCATTTCTGGGTGAGGGAGGCCACCCTGCTCGTCACCTCGTTCCAGTTTGTCTCCAGCTGAAGGTCCGGTCCGAACCAGACCCCGAGCAAGTTAACCGGTCCGTCCGTCCAACGCCCCACGACGCTGTCGGACGGCATGGACTTGCCTCTCCAGGTGCCTAGCTTCAAGCCCACCGACTTTTCCTGGTTTATCTTTGCTCCTGTCACCGTTTCGTATTCCTTGAGAGCGGTGCCGAGCATCTGGACGTGTCTGGTGCTCGCCACCACCACGGTGACGTCGTCAGCTTAAGCCGACTCGGATTTCCCGCATCCTAGTTCGCGTGGGACGCCCCTCATCGCCCCCAGTTTGTGCAGTAACGGCTCAAGAGCCAATACGTACAAGAGGGACGAGAGGGGACAACCCTGGCGGACTGAGCGCATGATGATGAACGGCTGCGACAGGTGACCGTTCACCCTCACAACTGAGCAGATGTTGCTGTACATTGCTGCGATCCAACGCCTGAAAACGGGCCCGAAACCGGCTGCCTCGAGGACCGCCGCCACGTACCGATGGTCGACCCTATAGAATGCTTTAGATTGATCCAAGTTGATCAGGGCCCCACCCTTGCCAGGTTCATTAACCACCCTCTCTATGATGTATCACATGAGGTGGAGGTTGTCGTGTATGGATCTGTCCGGGATGGCGCATGTCTGCGCCTCTCCCACCAGACCCTTGACGACAAGCGCCAACCTCGTTGCTAACACCTTGGTCAAAATCTTGAAATCTGCGTTTAGCAGGGTTATGGGCCTGAAATTATCAATAACATACCCCTTGTTCGGGTCTTTTCTCAGCAGCGCCACTGCTCCCCGGCTCACAAAACTGGGAATGCTCCCGTTCTGCTGCCAGTTGCAGTAGACGTCTGCCAAGAGGTCACCGAACAAGTCTGGCATAAATGCATAAAGCTCGTAGGGCAGACCATCTAAACCTGGCGATTTGACTCTTGTGCAGTTAGCCATCGCTTCCCGTATTTCACCGGCTGTTATTGGCTTTTCGCAACACTGTGCTGCGGTCGTCGATAGCCGAGGCAGTCGGTCGAGATATGCACTGAAGTCCATGCCCCGATCCGGGCCGCCGCCGCTCCCGAACAGTTCAGAAAAGTGCTGCTGAAAAGCTTCACACATCCGCTCGGGTTCGAGCTTCACACACCCGTTTTGGTCAGACAAAGACCGAATTGTGGCTTTATTTCCACGTCGTGCCTCTGCCACCCGGGCCCATTGGACGGCTTTTGTCCCCTCGTGTTTCAGAGCACGCGCTCTAGCTCTGACAACGCAGCCTTCGTGTTTTGCGTTGAAGAATTGGTCGAGTGCCAATCTCGCCGCAAGCACGTCGGTTGCGATGCCTGTCCTAAACGCCTCTTCTAGCTTTCTGACTAGCTCTCCCTCTACTCTATTTTCCTCTATCACTACTCCTTTGCTAAACCTAATCGACTCTACTTTAATTGCCCTTTTCAGGGCGAACCACCACCTGTTGTTGACGATCGCTCCCGTCAACGCCCGCTTAACTAATACGCTAATCCGGTCTCCGTAGGCCTTGCGCGCCGGGAAAAACGCGTTCAGCTTCCAGTAACGAGTCCCGTGTCTATGAAGTCTGTCTATGTCGATCTCACACATCACAAATTTGTGGTCTGTATAGTCGACTATTTTAAATTGTGGACAACTTATACTAGCCTTATCTAGTTCCCTGCAGAATACCCTATCTAGATACGATCTGGATGACCCGATGCGGTTTGTCCATGTCCACATTGGCACATTCGGGTGATCCAGTCGATACCTGTCAGACAGTTCAAAACGCCTGAGCAGGTTGGTGAGGCTCTTGCACCCTCCTCCCCTATCCACTAGCCCCACACGATCCCAGCGTGCATCCAAGATACCGTTCCAGTCGCCCACTAACACTAAAGAGCCGGACGTTCCAAGAAACGTCTCTAGACGTCTGAAGAAATCTGGCCGTCCTGCCCCTGTTGGGGCTTAGACGGCTACTAGCCTGAAAGCATTGCCTTCGCTGCCGGTCACGTCCAGCACCACCGACTTACCTTCTGGGTCCAGGAAGATGGCCCGTATCGCGAGATCCAAGCCTCTCCGAAAAAGGACGGCAACCCCTCCCCCCGATCCTGGACGGCTGGGAGATGCGTATACATCGTAGCCGCCGAAGATCGGTGCGAAGGCCCGTGCCTCGGAGATTCTGGTTTCACTGATGGCCACCACATCTATGTTTAGTGACCTGAGGTCATTGAGCAGGTGACCCTGCTTCCAAGATCACGCCCGCCACGTGCATTTATACTGCCTATTCTGAGTACAGCCATGTTGGATGAGAAACGAGGCAAATGAGAAAGGGTCACTTACCTTGTTCGTGTGGTGAAGGGACAGTAGAACCGTCCCTTTCGCTGGTCATGGGTGTTTCCAAGAGGATGTCTGTGTATATATTCTTGGTAACCGTCCCTCTGAAGTCTCCAACTGCGTTGGGGAATTTTTGTTTTAAAGGTTGTTTTGTTCTATTGAGATTTCGATGATGCTTATGTTTGTCGGGAGAGTTCTTGGTGTTGGTGGGGTTTAGTAATTTTTTTCCGTGATGTCTGTGTGCTGCTATATATATTTTATGAGTTCTTTTTTTGCTATGTTTATGGCTGTGTACTTTTTTGGGGGAGGGGTGATTTTGTTGCCGTTTTCTTCTTGTTGCTGTTTGGTGTGTGTGTCTTGTTGTGTTTGCGTTGTTGGTGTTTGTGGTGGTGTTGCTGCAAGTTTCCTTGCTGCCTTTACCCCTCTTTGTATGCCTTCGCTTTTGGAGGGTGAATCTAAGGGTTTTTTTGTTTTTTGTGGCAGACTGTTTGCCACGTCACTCCCGCCTCAAACTCCATGTCGGATTCTGTGGCGTCTGGGAGGGGTATGTGCTCCACGGCTGTTGGTGGTGGTAGTGGAGCCCTCTTCGGCAATGTTGTTGCTGGTGTAGCTATTTCAAATGTAGCTATTGGTGTTGCCGCTACTGATGATGCTGCTTTAGTTATCCGTGGCCTTGGTACGGGTGCTACGGACGTTGCCCTCCTACTTACCGTGGAAGGGGCTTCTTCGTTTGTTTCCTGTCCTGCTCTTGGTAGCAGCGGACCAGGTATTGGAAGGAGAGAGGCCCTCTTCGGTGTCTTCTGCGGGCAAAAGGCCCTGAGGTGACCTTTCGACCCACAGAGATAACATTTTGGCCGTCTTCCTTCTACACTTATAGGGAGTTGGAGTCTTTCCTCAAAGTCTATGATATCGGGGATAGCCTCGATACATTCCTGGTCAGTTTGTATAAGCATTTGCTTGCCTATACCTGACCAGTTCTCTCTCCCTATTTTTTCTACTTGCAGCATGGTCGCCCTGTTCTCAATTCCAGCAAGGACAGACGCGGCCAGCCAAGGTATGGGCACGTCGGGTGGGACCTGGGTCACTTTGACCCTCACAATTTTCTGCCCGCAGTAGGAGGGCACCAAGACTAGCTCCTCATTCTTTAGGGTTTCCAAAGAGTGAGACTTTGCTTCCTGGGGGGGTGGCGAAAAGTACGTCTACTGTGGCGTACTTTCTGCCTCGGGTGATGTGGGATTTGCGTGCCCAGACGCACCCCAAGGCCTTTTGGATTTGAGCCTCCGTGGCTCTCTCCACTCGATGTGAGATTTTGCTTACGGTGCGGTAAGTCACCGTTCGTAGCTGCTGGTCCTTGAAAAAATCGGGTGGGGGTTTCAGGGAAACTCTATTTGCGCTTCTTGTCACCATGGCCCTTGCGACTGCCATCTCTTCCTCTGTGACTAACACTGTCTCGATATTTCGGGCGACACCTGCAAAAGAAGTGGTCTCTTTTTCAGCAGCACCACTATTGCTGCCGCTACTGGTCTTACTGGTGGTGCTGAGGTCGCTATTACAGGTATCGGTGTCATTGTTGTTCTTTTCGTTGGTACAGTTGTTGGTGTTGTTTTCGTTGATACTGTTGCGGCTGTTACTGTTATTATGGCTGTTGTTATTATTGTTGTTTTTGTTGATACTGTTCCTACTATTATTGTGTTGTGGCTGTTGTTATTGTCATTGTTATTGTCGTTCTCGACCTTACCGCTGTTATTTTTCTTATTGTCGTTCTCGACCTTACCGCTGTTATTTTTGTTATTGTCGTTCTCGACTTTACCGGTGTTATTTTTGGTGTTGTTGTTGGTGATGTTGTTGGTGTTATTGTTGGTGTTGTTTGTGTTAGAAATATTTGTTAATTTTAAATCTGTAACAATTTTTTTTTCCTTTGTAATATTTTCGTTTATATACCTCCACTGGAATGCTGTTTTGTTGACATGCTGATAAAGTCTCCCTCTCTCTGTGTTGTCTGACAGCGCTCTCTCTCTTTTTTGTGTTATCCATGTTGAAATTTTTCAAAAAATATTTTTACACAAATACGAATACGACACCCTGTAAAGGGGTGCCGTATTATTTACTAGTGAACCCCTGTATTAGGTGGGTCACTTCTTCTAAACTTTTATAAAATTTGAAACTTGAATAAAAGGTTTAGAACGGTTGAAAAAGAGGTAAAACGTTGAAAAAGACTGGAGGCGATAAGAAGCGTGGCTTCACCAACCAATAATAATAATAATAACAATAGTTTACGTTGGGCAAAAGTATGAAGTCCTGGGAAACAGAGTTAACATCAACTGCAGAATCCTTGAGAAGCGTGAAGATCAAGAGAGGTATCTTCCAGGGAGATAGTCTGTCCCCTCTGTTATTTGTCCTTGCCCTGATGCCCCTGACCAGTGTACTGCGAAACGTGAGAGCAGGATACAGGTTGGGAGAGGGAGGGCTTACCATCAATCACCTCCTCTTCATGGAAGATCTTAAGCTATTCGGGAAGAGTGAGAAGGTGTTAGATGTGCTTGTTGACACTGTCCGTATTTACAGCAATGATATATGTATGCAATTTGTTATTAGTAAGTGTGGAATCCTTGTGATGAAGAGGGGTATATTGAGCAGAAGTAACGGAATCCAGGTAACAACAGGTGAGATGATAAAGGAAATTGACTCTGAAGAAGGATACAAGTATTTGGGTGTTCAGGAGACTGATGACATCAAGAACAAAAAAATGAAGGAATTGATAAGAACTGAATACATTCGGAGAGTAAGGAGCGTATTAAAGTCACATCTGAACAGTAGGAATGCCATAAGTGCAGTAAATTCCCGAGCTGTGTCTATTATTAGGTACAGTGCGGGAATTCTGAGATGGAATGTTGCTGAACAAAAAGAAATGGATAAGAAGACTAGGAAGCTATTGACTATCTACAATATGTTCCACAAGAGGAGTGATGTCGATAGACTCTACTTAAGGAGATCTGAAGGTGGAAGAGGTCTTATCAGCATAGAGGACTGTGTTCAGATGGAGAAAAACAACCTACAGAAATACGTGACTGATAGTAAGGAGCCAATGCTCAGAACTGTACTGAAGGAAGGGACAATAGACCAGGGGATGTCCAAGGAGGAAATAACATCAAGGAGAAAGAGCAGCCTTCGGGAACAATCCCTTCATAGTACCTTCTTTGAGAAAACTGAATTCAGAGATCCACAGACATGGAACTGGTTGAAATGATGAGACCTTAAAAAGGCTACAGAATGATTGTTAATGGCTGCGCAGGAGCAGGCCCTCAAAACGAAATGGTTGAAACACCATATTTACAAGGAGGAGGCTAGCCCACTGTGCAGGATCTGTGGGGAGAGAGAGGAGACTGTGGCCTGCCCATTCGACACGAGAGTGCAAGAGAAGGAGAGGGAGAAAATTAACCGATACCAGGACTTATAGTGGGAGGTAAAAAGGATTTGGAACTGCCATGAAGTCAAAGTGGTCCCGATTGTCATAGGCGCACTAGGGACTATCTCAAAAAGTTTCCAGGGATTGTTAAAGAAAATTGGCCCCTTCACGCTTTTTGGAACGCTTCAAAAGGCATGCTTGCTGGGAACAGCGAGAACCCTCCGATACGTCCTGAATATCTGAGGCTGCAGGTAGTGGCTTGATATTCATTTCAACAAACTTTCCAGTTAACTAACATCAATGACTGAGACTCAAAGAATAATAATAATAATAATAATAATAATAATAATAATAATAATAATAATAATGTTTTCTTTATTAACCACAAGGGTTCACATAAAGTAGACATTAAGGACAGTACAGGACAATACAGGACGGTACAAATGGGCATTTCTGCGTGTAAAAAAACAGAGGTTGAAATAAAATAACATAGAAAAATTCCCCAATAGGCGGGAGACTTCCAAGGGACATTTGTGGAGAAAGCCCATTAAAAGACCACAGTGGCCCTGACCACCAGGGCAAGTGCCCTCTCCCAGTTTTCCACCCTTAATTTACAGACACATACTCAGAGAAGGCCCATTCATTCGGGCCATACTTGCTTCTCTCACCCATCTTTCAACAAAATGCTGGGAAGAGAGCACTTCCCTCTCTACCCTGATTTTCCTTTTCAAATGAAATTTGAAAAAATTAATCAGAGCATCACCGAAGAGGTAAGTGCTCGTCTTCAGCCCTTTCAAACGTGTCCACCATACTATCTCTTTCGCCATGGCCACCAGACAGATAAAAACTGCCTGCCCTTCCAGGCTAAAGGAAGGGGGCGGGGCAATCCTCACGATGGACTCAGCTGATAGCTGGATCCGTCCTACACGTGACAGCAGGTGTTCGACATAAACCCACGAGTCAGCAATGCTCGGACTCTGGACGAGTGCGTGCAGGACGGTTTCGTCGCCCTGCGCGCATCTTGGACATGCCCGGCTGACGGCACCTCCATGCATGTAGAGTTTATCCCGAACTGGCAAAGCTCCTCGGTAGCACTGCCAGGCCAGAGATTTCTGCAAGTTGTCCATAGGCCCCGGCCCGAAAGTCCTTCCGAAGAGATTGGCTAGTTGATTTTCGTCGACGCCTAGAGTTTCTCCAAGTACGTCGTCGCTCTTCCCCTCCACTAATCCCCTATAGAACGCCAAGGTGGAGTTTCCACCGATCACATTGCCCGATTGGTCGAGGGCTGTGAGCGCCTGAAGACATTCCAGTCTCCAAGCGCTCCCTCTCGGTCTTCGCTTGACTCAGGACTGCAGCTCCGTCAAGGAGACGAGCTGGGGAAAAACGCGTCTAGCAAACGGCGACCACACCTGATCACCGTCGAGGAAGAGGTGGAGATGTCGTAGCCTGAGCGCGTGTCTGCGCATCATCAGCCACGGCATGCCCAGCCCTCCACGTAGCGGGTGTTGACAGCAGATGGACCGCCTGACCATCGGAGCGCGTCCCTTCCACAAGAAGCGAAACAGCAAACGCCCAGCGCAGTCAGGCGGGGCTTAGGACAAGTGACGACGGTCAGGCGGTAGTAGATGACGGTAGTAGATGACGGACGCGATGTACGCGTTAGCAACCTCCGCTCGACCTTTCAGGGATAGCTTCCTCTCGGCCCATTTCTGGGTGAGAGAAGCCACCCTGCTCGTCACCTCGTCCCAGTTTTTGTCCGTCTGGAGGTCTGGACCGAACCAGACCCCTAGCAATTTAACCGGTCCGTCTGTCCAGCGCCCGACGACGCTGTTGGACGGCATGGACTGGCCTCTCCAGGTGCCGAGCTGCAGGCCCACTGACTTTCCTTGGTTGATCATTGCTCCTGTCACCGCTTCGTATTCTAAGGTGTAATGCCGATCGCCTCGATGTGTTTGGCGTTCGACACCACTACGGTGACATCGTCGGCATATGCTGACACGGATCTTCCGCATCCTAGTTCGCGCGGGATCCACCTCAACGTCTCCAGTTTGTGCAATAATGGCTCGAGAGTCAATACGTACAAGAGGGACGAGAGGGGACATCCTTGGCGGACCGAGCGCATGATGTTGAACGGTTCCGAAAGGTGACCGTTCACTCTCACTACAGAGCAGATGTTGCTGTGCATGGCAGCGATCCAGCCTCTGAAGACGTGCCCAAACCAGCCGCCCTCAGGACTGCCTCTAGGTAACGATGGTCGACCCTATCGAAGGCTTTCGACTGATCTAAATTGATCAAAGACCCACCCGTGCCAGGTTCCCTAGCTACCCTCTCTACGATGTATCGCATGAGGTGGAGGTTGTCGTGGATGGATCTGTCGGGAATCGCGCA
Organism: Eledone cirrhosa; assembly: GCA_964016885.1. Taxonomy (NCBI): domain Eukaryota; kingdom Metazoa; phylum Mollusca; class Cephalopoda; order Octopoda; family Eledonidae; genus Eledone; species Eledone cirrhosa. The sequence goes on along the minus strand of OZ024742.1, from coordinate 332,984,178 downwards.
TGTCTGTGCCTCTCCCACCAGACCACCAACGACAAGCGCCAACCTCTTTGCTAGCACCTGGACCCAAATCTTGAACTCTGTGTTTAGCAGAGTTATGGGCCTGAAATTATCTATGTTATCCCCCTTGTTCGGATCCTTTCTCAGCAGTGCCACCGCTCCTCGGCTCACAGAACTGGGAATTCTCCCGTTCTGTTGCCAGTTGCAGTAGACGTCCGCCAAGAGGCCTCCGAACAAGTCTGGCATCTGTACGTAAAGTTCATAGAGCAGACCATCCAAACCAGGCAATTTACCCCTTGTGCAGCCAGTCATTGCTTCCCTAACTTCAGCGGCTGTTATCGGCTTTTCGCAACACACCGCCTCAGTGGCCGAGAGCCGCGGCAGTCCGTCGAGGTAGACACTAACGTCCATCCCTCGACCCGGTCCACCGCTGCCCCCGAACAGCTGAGTGAAGTGTCGCTGAAAAGCTTCACACATTTTCCCGGGATCGAGTAGCATGCGCCCGTCGTGGTCCACCAAAGACCGGATCGTGGCTTTGTTACCACGACGCGCCTCCGCCACTCGGGCCCATTGAACGGCTTTCGTTCCCTCGTGTCTGAGAGCACGAACCCTAGCTTTGACAACGCAGCCTTCGTGCTTTGCATTGAAGAATTGGTCAAGGGCCAATTTCGCCGCAAGCACGTCGGTCGCAATGCCTTTGCTAAGCGCCTCGTCTTATTTTATAACTAGTTCTCCCTCTGCTCTATTTTTCTCTATTACTAAAGCCTTACTAAACCTAATGGATTCTATTCTAATCGCTCTTTTCAGAGCAAACCACCACTTGTTGTTGACGATGGCCCCTGTCAACGCCCGCTTAACTAGTTCGCTAATCCGGTCTCTGTAGGCCTATGTAGTCGTGTTGTGAAATGTCTGTGTGTTCAATTATGTAAGTCATTAGTTTCTTGTTGTGTGTATTTATTGGTGTGCATTTGTTTTTCTGGGGGTGGGGTGTGGTTCTGCTATTTTCTTGTCGTTGTTGCTGGGTGTGTGTGTTTTGTTGTTGTGTTTGCGATATTGGTGCTTGTGGTGGTGGTGTTGAAGGTGTTGTTGTTGTTGGCGGTGGGGTTGTCGCCGGTGGTGATGGTGGTGCTAGTGTGGGTGGTGATGGTGTTGGTGGTGTTGCTGCTGTGAGTCTCTTTACAGTAGACTTTAGCCATTTTTCATTTCTTTCCTCCCTTTTCAAAGGCGACGATGCGCTGCTTCTGCGTTTGTGCCTTCTTACGGCCTTTTGCCATCCCTCTCCCACCTCACACTTCATGTCTGATTTTGTGAGGTCGGGGAGGGGTACCAGCTCCACTCTTTCACTTGTTGTTGTTGGTGATGTTTGCACTGGAGTCTCTGTTGCAGCTGCATTTGGTATTGCTGTTGTTGTTGTTAATACTTCCACTGCTGCTGCTGTTTTTGATTTCCGTGGCGTGGGTATGGGTGCCACGGACCTATCGTTCCTGGTTGCCGCTTGTCCTGTTGATGGTAGCCGTGCAGCGGGTTTCGGAAGGAGGGGGTTTTCTCATTTCTCAGGGTCTTCTCGTTGCAGAAGGCCCTGAGGTGAGTCTTCGATCCACAGCGAAAGCATTTCGGGCGTTTGCCCTCAACACTTATGGGCAGTTGAGTGCCGTTATCGAAATCTATCCTATCCAGCATAGCTTCGATGCACTCCTGGTTGGTTTGTATTAACATCTCAATGGAGGTGCCGACCCAATCTTCTCTTACTTTTTTCTGTACTTGCAGTACAGTTGTTTTGTCCTCGATTCCGACGAGGACAGACGCGGCCAGCCAAGAAGGGGCCATCCCGGGAGGGACGTAGGTCAGTTTGACCCTCACAATTTTTTGCCCGCAGTAGGAGGGCACCAACACCATTTCCTCGCTCCTTAGGGTCACTACTGATTGAGCCTTTGCCTCCTGGGGTGTGGCAAAAAGTACGTCTACGGTGGCATATTTCTTGCCTCGGGTGATGTGCGTTTTCCGCTGCTACAGAGACCCTAAGGCTTTTTGTATTTGAGCCTCTGTGGCTCTTTCAACCCTACGGGATTTTGTACTTACTGTACGGTACGTGACCGTACAGTGCTGTTGGGTTTCGAAACATTTTTCCGCTGCCTTGCAGATTGCACGGTGTCCAGTCTTTGTCACCTTCTTCTTCGCTTCCTCTAATTCCTCATTTGTTATGAGGATTGTTTCCAGGTTCTTCGCGATACCTGCAAACGAGATTGGTTTTTCATTGCTGCTGTTGTTGTTGTTGTTGTTGTCGTCAGAGCTGCTGTTACTTTTGTTGTTGCTGCAGGTACTACGACTACTGCCGCCGCCGCTGTTGCTGTGGTTGTTGTTGTTGTTGCTGCTGCTAATGCTCTTGTTGTTTATGCTGCTGCTGAAGCTGTTGCGGTTGCTACTGTTGTTTTCATTGTCACTGTTGCTGTTGTTATTACGGCTGCTACTGCTATTATTCCTGACGTCAGACGAATGAAATGGGTTTTCGTATTTCCCGCACACCTGTTTCGTCGTTGTCGTCGTCGTCGTGGAGAAATCTTGCACGCTTTGCACGAGACATTTCTTTTCTGTCGTCGCTTGCGAAAGAGAAGGGAGGGAGAGAGACACATTTAAAGAAGGGAGGGAGAGAGACAATCTTCTCTCTGCTGTAGTGACGATTGACGAAGAAGAAGACGGAATGAGTGGGAGTAACCTATGAAAATTCTTTTTCGTAGCCATGTTGTTTTTTTTTGTTTAAAATAAATATTGGGCACAGAACCCCAATAAGCAGTTATTTAATCCCGAAGGGCCAAATAACGGGCAGAAAGACCCCTCTCACGAGGAGGAGGATGTTTTTGTCTACAAGTTGGTTAAAGTTTTAAACAATTTACAATTGTTATCGCGTTCAAAATTTACAATACCTTACAGAGCCGAGCCTCCGTCAACCAAAGCATTCAATAATAATAATAATAATAATAATAATAATAATAATAATAATAATGATTTCTTTATTAACCACAAGGGTTTACATAAAGTAGACATTAAGGACAGTGCAGGACAATGCAGGACGGTACAAATGGGCATTTCTGCGTGTAAAAAAACAAAAACAGAGGATGTAACAAAAATAACAATGAAAATAACAATGAAAAATTCCCCAATAGGGGGGAGACTTCGGAGGGACATTTGTGGAGAAAGCCCAGTAAAAAGCCACAATGACCCTGACCACCAAGGCAAGTACTCTCTCCCAGTTTTCCACCTTTAGTTTACAGATATATACTCAGAGTCGGCCCATTCACTCGGGCCATTCTTGCTTCTCTCACCCATCTTTCAACAAAATGCTGGGAAGAGAGCTCTTCCTTCTCTACTCTGATTTTCCTTTTCAAATGAAATTTGAAAAAGTCAATCAGAGCATCACTGAAGGGGTAAGTGCTCGTCTTCAGCCCTTTCAAACGTGTCCACCATACTATCTCTTTCGCCATGGCCACCAGACAGATAAAAACTGCCTGCCCTTCCCGGCTAAAGGAGGAGGGCGGGGCAATCCTCACGATAGACTCAGATGATAGCTGGATCCGTCCTAAACGCGACAGCAGGTGTTCGACATAAACCCACAAGTCAGCAATTTTCGGACACTGGACGAGTGCGTGCAGGACGGTTTCGTCGCCCTGCGCGCATCTCGGACATGCCCGGCTGACGGCACCTCCATGCCTGTAGAGTTTATCCCGAACTGGCAAGGCTCCTCGGTAGCACTGCCAGGCCAGAGATTTCTGGAAGTTGTCCATAGGCCCTGGCCCGAAAGTTCTTCCGAAGAGATTGGCTAGTTGATTTTCGTCGACGCCTAGAGTTTCCCCAAGTACGTCGTCGCTCTTCCCCTCCACTAATCCTCTATAGAACGCCGAGGTGGAGTTTCCACCGATCACATTGCCCGATTGGTCGAGGGCTGTGAGCGCCTGAAGACATTCCAGTCTCCAGGCGCTCCCTCTCGGTCTTCGCTTGACCCAGGACTGCAGCTCCGTCAAGGAAACGAGCTGGGGAAACACGCGTCTAGCAAACGGCGACCACACCTGATCACCGTCGAGGAAGAGGTGGAGATGTCGTAGCCTGAGCGCGTGCCTGCGCATCATCAGCCACGGCATGCCCAGCCCTCCACGTAGCGGGTGTTGACAACAGATGGACCGCCTGACCATCGGAGCGCGTCCCTTCCACAAAAAGCGAAAGAGCAAACGCTCCAGCACAGTCAGGCGAGGCTTAGGACAAGGTACGACGGTCAGGCGGTAGCAGATGACGGACGCGATGTACGCGTTAGCCACCTCCGCTCGACCTTTCAGGGATAGCTTCCTCTCGGCCCATTTCTGGGTGAGAGAAGCCACCCTGCTCGTCACCTCGTCCCAGTTTTTGTCCGTCTGGAGGTCCGGACCGAACCAGACCCCTAGCAATTTAACCGGTCCGTCCGTCCAGCGTCCGACGACGCTGTTGGACGGCATGGACCTGCCTCTCCAGGTGCCGAGCTGCAGGCCCACTGACTTTTCCTGGTTGATCATTGCTCCTGTCACCGCTTCGTATTCTCTTAGCGTAGTGCCGATCGCCTCGATGTGTTTGGCGTTCGACACCACTACGGTGACATCGTCCGCATATGCTGATACGGATCTTCCGCATCCTAGTTCGCGCGGGACCCCCCTCAACGTCTCCAGTTTGTGCAGTAATGGCTCGAGAGTCAATACGTACAAGAGGGACGAGAGGGGACATCCTTGGCGGACCGAGCGCATGATGTTGAACGGTTCCGACAGGTGACCGTTCACTCTCACCACAGAGCAGATGTCGCTGTGCATGGCAGCGATCCAGCCTCTGAAGACGGGCCCAAAGCCAGCCGCCCTCAGGACTGCCGCTAGGTAACGATGGTCGACCCTATCGAAAGCTTTCGACTGATCTAAATTGATCAAGGACCCACCCGTGCCAGGTTCCCTAGCTACCCTCTCTACGATGTATCGCATGAGGTGGAGGTTGTCGTGGATGGATCTGTCGGGAATGGCGCATGTCTGCGCCTCTCCCACCAGACCACCAACGACAAGCGCCAACCTCTTTGCTAGCACCTTGGCCAAAATCTTAAACTCTGTGTTTAGCAGAGTTATGGGCCGGAAATTGTCTATGTTATCCCCCTTGTTCGGATCCTTTCTCAGCAGTGCCACCGCTCCTCGGCTCACAGAACTGGGAATTCTCCCGTTCTGTTGCCAGTTGCAGTAGACGTCCGCCAAGAGGCCTCCGAACAAGTCTGGCATCTGTACGTAAAGTTCATAGGGCAGACCATCCAAACCAGGCGATTTACCCCTTGTGCAGCCAGTCATTGCCTCCCTTACTTCAGCGGCTGTTATCGGCTTTTCGCAACACTTCGCCTCAGTGGCCGAGAGCCGCGGCAGTCCGTCGAGGTAGACACTAAAGTCCATCCCTCTACCCGGCCCCCCGCTGCCCCCGAACAGCTGAGCGAAGTGTCGCTGAAAAGCTTCACACATTTGCCCGGGATCGAGTAGCATGCGCCCGTCGTGGTCCACCAAAGACCGGATCGTGGCTTTGTTTCCACGACGCGCCTCCGCCACTCGGGCCCATTGAACGGCTTTCGTCCCCTCGTGTCTGAGAGCACGCACCCTAGCTCTGACAACGCAGCCTTCGTGCTTTGCATTGAAGAATTGGTCAAGGGCCAATTTCGCCGCAAGCACGTCGGTCGCAATGCCTTTGCTAAGCGCCTCGTCTAATTTTCTAACTAGTTCTCCCTCTGCTCTATTTTTCTCTATTGCTAAAGCCTTACTAAACCTAATCGATTCTATTCTAATCGCTCTTTTCAGAGCAAGCCACCACTTGTTATTGACGATGGCCCCCGTCAATGCCCGCTTAACTAGTTCGCTAATCCGGTCTCTGTAGGCCTTGCGCGCTGGTAAGGACGCGTTTAGCTTCCAGTAGCCGGGTCCTCGTCTATGAAGCCTATCTAAGTCAAGCACACAGATCACGAATTTGTGGTCCGTGTAGCTGACTATCTTGAATTGTGGACAGCCTATGCTAGACCTATCTATTTCCCTACAAAATACTCTATCTAGATATGATCTGGATGACCCTATACGATTTGTCCAAGTCCACATTGGCACATTCGGGAAATCCAATCGGTACCTGTCAGACAGTTCAAAACGCCTGAGCAGGTTGGTGAGGCTCTTGCACCCTCCATCCCTATCCGCTAATCCCACACAGTCCCAGCGTGCATCTAAGATCCCGTTCCAGTCGGCCACTAACACTAAAGAGCGGGACGTTACAAGAAAGGTCTCCAGACGCCGGAAGAAATCAGGCCGCCCTGCTCCTGTCGGGGCATAGACGGCCACTAGCCTGAAAGCTTGCCCGTCTCCGCTGGTCACGTCCAGCACCACCAGCTTATCCTCTGGGTCCAGGAAGATGGCCCGTATGGCGAGATCCAAACCTCTCCGAAAAAGCACAGCAACTCCTCCCCCCGATCCAGGACGGCTGGGAGATGCGTACACATCGTAGCCGCCGAAGATCGGTGCGAAGGCCCGTGCTTCGGAGATTCTGGTCTCGCTGATGGCCACTACATCTATGTTTAGTGACCTGAGGTCGTTGAGCAGGTGACCCTGCTTCCATGACGACCCCAACCACGCGCATTTATGCTGCCTATTCTGAGTGAGGTCATGTTTAAAATAGAGTGGAAAAGATTGGAAAGACCACTTACCGTACTTTTGGTAGAGGAGGGATGGTTTTTACATCCCTTTTCACTTGTTCGTCTGGTGAAGGGACCGTTGAATCGTCCCTTCGGCTGGTCGTCGGCTCTTCTAAGAGAATGTCTGAATATACTCTTCGATTGATAGTTCCTCCTAGGTCCCTGAAATCACCAACTGCGTTGGGGAATTTCGTTTTAATGTTTGTGTATTGTTTCTGTGCTATTTTTAGCAGTCTTATGTTAGTTGGCGTTTTGAATGGTGCTGGTATTATGTAGTCGTGTTGTGAAATGTCTGTGTGTTCATTTATGTAAGTCATTAGTTTCTTGTTGTGTGTATTTATTGCCGTGCATTTGTTTTTCTGGGGGTGGGGTGTGGTTCTGCTATTTTCTTGTCGTTGTTGCTGGGTGTGTGTGTTTTGTTGTGTTTGCGATGTTGGTGCTTGTGGTGGTGGTGTTGAAGGTGTTGTTGGCGGTGGGGTTGTCGCCGGTGGTGATGGTGGTGCTAGTGTGGGTGGTGATGGTGTTGGTGGTGTTGCTGCTGTGGGTCTCTTTGCAGTAGACTTTACCATTTTCTCATTTTTTCCTCCCTTTTCAAAGGCGACGATGCGCTGCTTCTGCGTTTGTGCCTTCTTACGACCTTTTGCTATCTCTCTCCCACCTCACACTCCATGTCTGATTCTGTGAGGTCGGGGAGGGGTACCAGCTCCACTCTTTCACTTGTTGTTGTTGGTGATGTTTGCACTGGAGTCTCTGTTGCAGCTGCATTTGGTATTGCTGTTGTTGTTGTTAATATTTCCACTGCTGCTGCTGTTTTTGATCTCCGTGACGTGGGTATGGGTGCCACGGACCTATCGTTCCTCGTTGCCGCTTGTCCTGTTGCTCGTAGCCGTGGAGCCGGTTACGGAAGGAGGGGGGGTTTCTCCTTTCTCAGGGTCTTCTCGTTGCAGAAGGCCCTGAGGTGAGTCTTCGATCCACAGCGAAAGCATTTCGGGCGTTTGCCCTCAACACTTATGGGCAGTTGAGTGCCGTTATCGAAGTCTATCACATCCGGGATAGCTTCGATGCACTCCTGGTTGGTTTGGATTAGTATCTTAATGGAGGTGCCGACCCAATCTTCTCTTACTTTTTTCTGTACTTGCAGTACAGTTGTTTTGTCCTCGATTCCGACGAGGACAGACGCGGCCAGCCAAGAAGCGGCCATCCCGGGGGGGGGGGACGTGGGTCAGTTTGACCCTCACAATTTTTTGCCCGCAGTAGGAGGGCACCAACACCATTTCCTCGCTCCTTAGGGTCACTACAGATTGAGCCTTTGCCTCCTGGGGTGTGGCAAAAAGTACGTCTACAGTGGCATATTTTTTTCCTCGGGTGATGTGCGTTTTCCGCTGCCACACAGACCCCAAGGCTTTTTGTATTTGAGACTCTGTGGCTCTTTCAACCCTACGGGATTTTGTACTTACTGTACGGTACGTGACCGTACAGTGCTGTTGGTTTTCGAAAAAATTTTCCGCTGCCTTGCAGATTGCTCGGTGTCCAGTCTTTGTCACCATCTTCTTCGTTTCCTCTAATTCCTCATTTGTTATGAGGATTGTTTCCAGATTCTTCGCGATACCTGCAAACGAGATTGGTTTTTAATTGCTGCTGTTGTTGTTGTTGTCGTCAGAGCTGCTGTTACTTTTGTTGTTGCTGCAGGTACTACGACTACTGCCGCTGTTGCTGTGGTTGTTGTTGTTGTTGCTGCTGCTAATGCTCTTGTTGTTTATGCTGCTGCTGATGCTGTTGCGGCTGCTACTGTTGTTTTCATTGTCACTGTTGCTGTTGTTATTACGGCTGCTACTGCTATTATTCCTGACGTCAGACGAATGAAATGGGTTTTCGTATTTCCCGCACACCTGTTTCGTCGTTGTCGTCGTCGTCGTGGAGAAATCTTGCACGCTTTGCACGAGACTTTTCTTTTCTGTCGTCGCTTGCGAAAGAGAAGGGAGGGAGAGAGACACATTTAAAGAAGGGAGGGAGAGAGACAATCTTCTCTCTGCTGTAGTGACGATTGAGGAAGAAGAAGACGGAATGAGTGGGAGTGACCTATGAAAATTCTTTTTCGTAGCCATGTTGTTTTTTTTGTTTAAAATAAATATTGTGCACAGAACCCCAATAAGCAGTTATTTAATCCCTAAGGGCCAAATAACGGTCAGAAAGACCCCTATCACGAGGAGGAGGGTGTTTTTGTCTACAAGTTGGTTAAAGTTTTAAACAATTTACCATTGTTATAGCGTTCAAAATTTACAATACCTTACAGAGCCGAGCCTCCGTCAACCATAGCATTCAATAATAATAATAATAATTATAATAATAATAATAATAATAATAATAATGATTTCTTTATTAACCACAAGGGTTTACATAAAGTAGACATTAAGGACAGTGCAGGACAATGCAGGACGGTACAAATGGGCATTTCTGCGTGTAAAAAAACAAAAACAGAGGATGTAACAAAAATAACAATGAAAATAACAATGAAAAATTCCCCAATAGGGGGGAGACTTCGGAGGGACATTTGTGGAGAAAGCCCAGTAAAAAGCCACAATGACCCTGACCACCAAGGCAAGTACTCTCTCCCAGTTTTCCACCTTTAGTTTACAGATATATACTCAGAGTCGGCCCATTCACTCGGGCCATTCTTGCTTCTCTCACCCATCTTTCAACAAAATGCTGGGAAGAGAGCTCTTCCTTCTCTACTCTGATTTTCCTTTTCAAATGAAATTTGAAAAAGTCAATCAGAGCATCACTGAAGGGGTAAGTGCTCGTCTTCAGCCCTTTCAAACGTGTCCACCATACTATCTCTTTCGCCATGGCCACCAGACAGATAAAAACTGCCTGCCCTTCCCGGCTAAAGGAGGAGGGCGGGGCAATCCTCACGATAGACTCAGATGATAGCTGGATCCGTCCTAAACGCGACAGCAGGTGTTCGACATAAACCCACAAGTCAGCAATTTTCGGACACTGGACGAGTGCGTGCAGGACGGTTTCGTCGCCCTGCGCGCATCTCGGACATGCCCGGCTGACGGCACCTCCATGCCTGTAGAGTTTATCCCGAACTGGCAAGGCTCCTCGGTAGCACTGCCAGGCCAGAGATTTCTGGAAGTTGTCCATAGGCCCTGGCCCGAAAGTTCTTCCGAAGAGATTGGCTAGTTGATTTTCGTCGACGCCTAGAGTTTCCCCAAGTACGTCGTCGCTCTTCCCCTCCACTAATCCTCTATAGAACGCCGAGGTGGAGTTTCCACCGATCACATTGCCCGATTGGTCGAGGGCTGTGAGCGCCTGAAGACATTCCAGTCTCCAGGCGCTCCCTCTCGGTCTTCGCTTGACCCAGGACTGCAGCTCCGTCAAGGAAACGAGCTGGGGAAACACGCGTCTAGCAAACGGCGACCACACCTGATCACCGTCGAGGAAGAGGTGGAGATGTCGTAGCCTGAGCGCGTGCCTGCGCATCATCAGCCACGGCATGCCCAGCCCTCCACGTAGCGGGTGTTGACAACAGATGGACCGCCTGACCATCGGAGCGCGTCCCTTCCACAAAAAGCGAAAGAGCAAACGCTCCAGCACAGTCAGGCGAGGCTTAGGACAAGGTACGACGGTCAGGCGGTAGCAGATGACGGACGCGATGTACGCGTTAGCCACCTCCGCTCGACCTTTCAGGGATAGCTTCCTCTCGGCCCATTTCTGGGTGAGAGAAGCCACCCTGCTCGTCACCTCGTCCCAGTTTTTGTCCGTCTGGAGGTCCGGACCGAACCAGACCCCTAGCAATTTAACCGGTCCGTCCGTCCAGCGTCCGACGACGCTGTTGGACGGCATGGACCTGCCTCTCCAGGTGCCGAGCTGCAGGCCCACTGACTTTTCCTGGTTGATCATTGCTCCTGTCACCGCTTCGTATTCTCTTAGCGTAGTGCCGATCGCCTCGATGTGTTTGGCGTTCGACACCACTACGGTGACATCGTCCGCATATGCTGATACGGATCTTCCGCATCCTAGTTCGCGCGGGACCCCCCTCAACGTCTCCAGTTTGTGCAGTAATGGCTCGAGAGTCAATACGTACAAGAGGGACGAGAGGGGACATCCTTGGCGGACCGAGCGCATGATGTTGAACGGTTCCGACAGGTGACCGTTCACTCTCACCACAGAGCAGATGTCGCTGTGCATGGCAGCGATCCAGCCTCTGAAGACGGGCCCAAAGCCAGCCGCCCTCAGGACTGCCGCTAGGTAACGATGGTCGACCCTATCGAAAGCTTTCGACTGATCTAAATTGATCAAGGACCCACCCGTGCCAGGTTCCCTAGCTACCCTCTCTACGATGTATCGCATGAGGTGGAGGTTGTCGTGGATGGATCTGTCGGGAATGGCGCATGTCTGCGCCTCTCCCACCAGACCACCAACGACAAGCGCCAACCTCTTTGCTAGCACCTTGGCCAAAATCTTAAACTCTGTGTTTAGCAGAGTTATGGGCCGGAAATTGTCTATGTTATCCCCCTTGTTCGGATCCTTTCTCAGCAGTGCCACCGCTCCTCGGCTCACAGAACTGGGAATTCTCCCGTTCTGTTGCCAGTTGCAGTAGACGTCCGCCAAGAGGCCTCCGAACAAGTCTGGCATCTGTACGTAAAGTTCATAGGGCAGACCATCCAAACCAGGCGATTTACCCCTTGTGCAGCCAGTCATTGCCTCCCTTACTTCAGCGGCTGTTATCGGCTTTTCGCAACACTTCGCCTCAGTGGCCGAGAGCCGCGGCAGTCCGTCGAGGTAGACACTAAAGTCCATCCCTCTACCCGGCCCCCCGCTGCCCCCGAACAGCTGAGCGAAGTGTCGCTGAAAAGCTTCACACATTTGCCCGGGATCGAGTAGCATGCGCCCGTCGTGGTCCACCAAAGACCGGATCGTGGCTTTGTTTCCACGACGCGCCTCCGCCACTCGGGCCCATTGAACGGCTTTCGTCCCCTCGTGTCTGAGAGCACGCACCCTAGCTCTGACAACGCAGCCTTCGTGCTTTGCATTGAAGAATTGGTCAAGGGCCAATTTCGCCGCAAGCACGTCGGTCGCAATGCCTTTGCTAAGCGCCTCGTCTAATTTTCTAACTAGTTCTCCCTCTGCTCTATTTTTCTCTATTGCTAAAGCCTTACTAAACCTAATCGATTCTATTCTAATCGCTCTTTTCAGAGCAAGCCACCACTTGTTATTGACGATGGCCCCCGTCAATGCCCGCTTAACTAGTTCGCTAATCCGGTCTCTGTAGGCCTTGCGCGCTGGTAAGGACGCGTTTAGCTTCCAGTAGCCGGGTCCTCGTCTATGAAGCCTATCTAAGTCAAGCACACAGATCACGAATTTGTGGTCCGTGTAGCTGACTATCTTGAATTGTGGACAGCCTATGCTAGACCTATCTATTTCCCTACAAAATACTCTATCTAGATATGATCTGGATGACCCTATACGATTTGTCCAAGTCCACATTGGCACATTCGGGAAATCCAATCGGTACCTGTCAGACAGTTCAAAACGCCTGAGCAGGTTGGTGAGGCTCTTGCACCCTCCATCCCTATCCGCTAATCCCACACAGTCCCAGCGTGCATCTAAGATCCCGTTCCAGTCGGCCACTAACACTAAAGAGCGGGACGTTACAAGAAAGGTCTCCAGACGCCGGAAGAAATCAGGCCGCCCTGCTCCTGTCGGGGCATAGACGGCCACTAGCCTGAAAGCTTGCCCGTCTCCGCTGGTCACGTCCAGCACCACCAGCTTATCCTCTGGGTCCAGGAAGATGGCCCGTATGGCGAGATCCAAACCTCTCCGAAAAAGCACAGCAACTCCTCCCCCCGATCCAGGACGGCTGGGAGATGCGTACACATCGTAGCCGCCGAAGATCGGTGCGAAGGCCCGTGCTTCGGAGATTCTGGTCTCGCTGATGGCCACTACATCTATGTTTAGTGACCTGAGGTCGTTGAGCAGGTGACCCTGCTTCCATGACGACCCCAACCACGCGCATTTATGCTGCCTATTCTGAGTGAGGTCATGTTTAAAATAGAGTGGAAAAGATTGGAAAGACCACTTACCGTACTTTTGGTAGAGGAGGGATGGTTTTTACATCCCTTTTCACTTGTTCGTCTGGTGAAGGGACCGTTGAATCGTCCCTTCGGCTGGTCGTCGGCTCTTCTAAGAGAATGTCTGAATATACTCTTCGATTGATAGTTCCTCCTAGGTCCCTGAAATCACCAACTGCGTTGGGGAATTTCGTTTTAATGTTTGTGTATTGTTTCTGTGCTATTTTTAGCAGTCTTATGTTAGTTGGCGTTTTGAATGGTGCTGGTATTATGTAGTCGTGTTGTGAAATGTCTGTGTGTTCATTTATGTAAGTCATTAGTTTCTTGTTGTGTGTATTTATTGCCGTGCATTTGTTTTTCTGGGGGTGGGGTGTGGTTCTGCTATTTTCTTGTCGTTGTTGCTGGGTGTGTGTGTTTTGTTGTGTTTGCGATGTTGGTGCTTGTTGTGGTGGTGTTGAAGGTGTTGTTGGCGGTGGGGTTGTCGCCGGTGGTGATGGTGGTGCTAGTGTGGGTGGTGATGGTGTTGGTGGTGTTGCTGCTGTGGGTCTCTTTGCAGTAGACTTTACCATTTTCTCATTTTTTCCTCCCTTTTCAAAGGCGACGATGCGCTGCTTCTGCGTTTGTGCCTTCTTACGACCTTTTGCTATCTCTCTCCCACCTCACACTCCATGTCTGATTCTGTGAGGTCGGGGAGGGGTACCAGCTCCACTCTTTCACTTGTTGTTGTTGGTGATGTTTGCACTGGAGTCTCTGTTGCAGCTGCATTTGGTATTGCTGTTGTTGTTGTTAATATTTCCACTGCTGCTGCTGTTTTTGATCTCCGTGACGTGGGTATGGGTGCCACGGACCTATCGTTCCTCGTTGCCGCTTGTCCTGTTGCTCGTAGCCGTGGAGCCGGTTACGGAAGGAGGGGGGGTTTCTCCTTTCTCAGGGTCTTCTCGTTGCAGAAGGCCCTGAGGTGAGTCTTCGATCCACAGCGAAAGCATTTCGGGCGTTTGCCCTCAACACTTATGGGCAGTTGAGTGCCGTTATCGAAGTCTATCACATCCGGGATAGCTTCGATGCACTCCTGGTTGGTTTGGATTAGTATCTTAATGGAGGTGCCGACCCAATCTTCTCTTACTTTTTTCTGTACTTGCAGTACAGTTGTTTTGTCCTCGATTCCGACGAGGACAGACGCGGCCAGCCAAGAAGCGGCCATCCCGGGGGGGGGGGGACGTGGGTCAGTTTGACCCTCACAATTTTTTGCCCGCAGTAGGAGGGCACCAACACCATTTCCTCGCTCCTTAGGGTCACTACAGATTGAGCCTTTGCCTCCTGGGGTGTGGCAAAAAGTACGTCTACAGTGGCATATTTTTTTCCTCGGGTGATGTGCGTTTTCCGCTGCCACACAGACCCCAAGGCTTTTTGTATTTGAGCCTCTGTGGCTCTTTCAACCCTACGGGATTTTGTACTTACTGTACGGTACGTGACCGTACAGTGCTGTTGGTTTTCGAAAAAATTTTCCGCTGCCTTGCAGATTGCTCGGTGTCCAGTCTTTGTCACCATCTTCTTCGTTTCCTCTAATTCCTCATTTGTTATGAGGATTGTTTCCAGATTCTTCGCGATACCTGCAAACGAGATTGGTTTTTAATTGCTGCTGTTGTTGTTGTTGTCGTCAGAGCTGCTGTTACTTTTGTTGTTGCTGCAGGTACTACGACTACTGCCGCTGTTGCTGTGGTTGTTGTTGTTGTTGCTGCTGCTAATGCTCTTGTTGTTTATGCTGCTGCTGATGCTGTTGCGGCTGCTACTGTTGTTTTCATTGTCACTGTTGCTGTTGTTATTACGGCTGCTACTGCTATTATTCCTGACGTCAGACGAATGAAATGGGTTTTCGTATTTCCCGCACACCTGTTTCGTCGTTGTCGTCGTCGTCGTGGAGAAATCTTGCACGCTTTGCACGAGACTTTTCTTTTCTGTCGTCGCTTGCGAAAGAGAAGGGAGGGAGAGAGACACATTTAAAGAAGGGAGGGAGAGAGACAATCTTCTCTCTGCTGTAGTGACGATTGAGGAAGAAGAAGACGGAATGAGTGGGAGTGACCTATGAAAATTCTTTTTCGTAGCCATGTTGTTTTTTTTGTTTAAAATAAATATTGTGCACAGAACCCCAATAAGCAGTTATTTAATCCCTAAGGGCCAAATAACGGTCAGAAAGACCCCTATCACGAGGAGGAGGGTGTTTTTGTCTACAAGTTGGTTAAAGTTTTAAACAATTTACCATTGTTATAGCGTTCAAAATTTACAATACCTTACAGAGCCGAGCCTCCGTCAACCATAGCATTCAATAATAATAATAATAATTATAATAATAATAATAATAATAATAATAATAATAATTTCTTTATTGGCCACAAGGGCTGACATCAAGAAAAAAACATTACAGACAGCACAGGACGGTACAGGACGGTACGATGTGGGTTTTGTGCGTGTAAATATTTTTATTATTTATATAAGAAAATAAAAAAAGGACATAGAAACATATATATACATAAACAATAAAAAAGAAAATTGAAACAATGAAAAATTCTCTCATAGGGGGAAACCTCCGAGGTTTACTCGTGTCGAAAACCACACAAAAGACTACGGCCACCCTGACCACCAGAGCAAGCGCCCTCTCTCAATTTTTCCATATCTCAAACTACAGACGTATATTCAGAGTGGTCCCGTTCACTCGGACCATTCTCGCTACATTCACCCATCTTCTTTCAACAAACTTGCTAGAAAACAGCACTTGCCTCTCCACCCTGATTTTCCTCTTCAAGTGAAACTTGAAAAATGTAATTAGGGATTCGCCGAAGAGGAATGTGTCTGTCTTTAACCCTTTCAACCTTGTCCACCACACAATCTCTTTCGCCATGGCCACCAGGCAGATGAAAACCGCCTGTCCTTCCTAATCGAAGGAAGACGGTGAGACCATCTGCACAATGGACTCAGTCGATAACCGGATCAGTCCTACACGCGACAGCAACTGTTCGACATAGCTTCACAAGTCAGCAATGCTCGGGCACTGACAAGTGCGTGCACGACAGAATCGTCGCTCTGCGAGCATCTCGGATAGGCTCGGCTGACGGCACTTTCGTGCCTGTAGAGCTTATCTCGAACCGGCAAGCCTCTCCTGTAGCACTGCCAGGCCAGGGATTTTTGGAAGTTATCCATAGACCCTGCGCTGAAAGTTCTCCGGAAGAGAGCAAACAGCTGATCTTCTTCGACGCCCAGGATCTCTCCGAGAACGTCGTCGCTCTTCCCCTCCACTAGTCCTCTATAGAACGCCGAGGTGGATGTTCCACCGATACTGGTGCCCAGCTGGCAGAGCGCAGTGAGCGCCTGGAGACATTCCAGTTTCCAAGCGCTATCCCTCGGTCTTTTTCTGACCCAGGACTGCAGCTCCGTCAAGGAGGTGAGCTGTGGTAAAACGTGCCTGGCGAACGGCGACCGCACCTGTTCACCATCAATGAAGCACCAGAGATGTCGCAGCCTCAGTGCATGTTTGCGCATTGAAGAGGGATACAAATATGTGGGTGTTCTGGAGGCACATGATATAAAGAACAATAAAATGAAGGAATTGGTAAGATCTGAATACATAAGGTGAGTAAGGAACATACTAAAATAACATCTAAATAGTAAGAATGTCATAAGTGCTGTAAATTCCCGGGCTGTGTCTATTATTACGTACAGTGCGGGAATTCTGAAATGGAGTGTTACTGAGCAAGAAAAAAATGGATAGAAAGACTAGGAAGCTAATGACTACCAACAGCATATTCCACAATAGGAGTGATGTTGATAGAGTCTACTTAAATAGATCTAAAAGTGGAAGCGGCCATATCAGCATAAAGGACTGTGTTTAGATGGAGAAATGAAGTCTGCACAAATATGTGTCTGAGAGTTAGGAGCCAATGCTCAAAGTAGTATTGAAAAAGAGGACAATAGACCAGAATTTCCTAATATGGAGGATAACGACCCAGGGCCGACTCAGGTATCCAATCAATCATGAACCACCCGACGCTTCGTGAGCACTCAGGAAAGGCACCTTACTCCTCCTCAATTTAACTAGCCTACAGGCGTATGGTGAGAGTAGTGCCATTCACATGGGCAATTCTCGCCCCATTCCACCCACCTTTTAGCAAATATACTCGGGGACAGCACTACTCTCTCCACCCTCACATTCCTTTCCAAATTAAATTTGATAAGTTTTTCAGGGATTGACCAAAGAGAATAGTGTCTGTCGACAGTCCTTTCAACCTGGTCCACCGAACGACCTCTTTCGCTACCGCCACCAGTCAGAGATAAACTGGCTGCAATTTCCGGACAAAAGACGGTGGTGCGGTGATCTTCACTATGGGTTCAGTATTACTACCATGCGATTATTTTTGAGAAAACTCGAAAGTGGAAATTCCCACCTGGTAGAGGGCATTGATCGCCTGGCAACATTCCAGATACCAGGCGCCCCGTATGGGTCTCCTTTTGACCCAGGACTGCAGCTCAATCAAAACATGAGCTGCAGAACTCGATATATTGGTAAATCGATATATTCATTAAGAGCTAATAGGCAGTGTTTAATCACCTCCTATTTCTTGTCTCGATATCCAAGATCTATCTAACCGTCTTCCCCAGAAAACAACGTTTTTGGCCCCACCATATATATAAATATATATATATATATATATAAATATATATATATATATAATATAATATGTTGAGAAGGTAACACACCAGAGAGAGATATATAGTGCGTTATCAATAATACAGGGAAAAAACCACCAGTGTATGGAATCTATAACCTATGAAAGGCAGACTATAGACACGATAATTAAAAATATAAATTAAAGCGTAAATAAATACCTCTATAACTATATTACACACGTACAAATCCAGATATATGTTTCGCCTTACACACGCTGATGAACCGAGACTAACATTTATTTCAACAATTTCTCTGGCGAAACATATCTCTGGATTTGTACGTGTGTTATATAGTTATAGAGGTATTTATTTACGCTTTAATTTATATTTTTAATTATCGTGTCTATAGTCTGCCTTTCATAGGTTATAGATTCCATACAGTGGTGGTTTTTTCCCTGTATTATTGATAACGCACTATATATCTCTCTCTGGTGTGTTACCTTCTCAACATATTATATTCTAAAGGGCTCAGGATCTCTTCCCCTTTGAGCACATTATTTACAGGGAATAACGACGGCCTATGCCTCCGTTAATTTATCGTGATATATATATATATATATATATATATATATATATATATATATATATATATATATATATATATATATATATAAAACTGAGGATGTCTGTCTGTGTGTGTGAATTTGAATCCCTAAAACTCGAGAAGCACCCAACCGACTATTTTCAACCTTTACACATGTAATACTTATGTTTCAGGGAGTGCATTAGGCGATTTAGCGATCTCTCTCTACAATTCTAAGCCTTTCTCTTTTTAGATAGATACATATAACCTCGCGCCCTTATAATATCTGTCTGTATGTCTGACTGTCTGCATTACGTCACTTCCCCGAGGATGTCTGTCTGTGTGTGTGTGTCTGTGTCTTTGAATCCCTAAAACTGGAGAAGTTCCCAACCGACTTTTTTCAAACTTTACATGTGTATTACTTATGTTTCAGGCCCTAGGGCCCGCATTAGGTGAAACACTGCGTTTTCACGTTTTTAGGGTTTCTTTTCAGGTGTTACGTCAGCCTGATTTCCTTGAAATTGTAACTATATATTATTCAGTCTCTTCTTCATACCGTGAGCAAAGAAATCCAACTTTTTTATGGTCTAGGGCCCGCATTGAGTGAAAAGCTTCATTTTTTCAGCTTTTTAAGGCTTTTTTGAGGTGTTACGTCGAGACGATTTTCACGAAATTTCAAGACATATTATGCTCATAAAAAAAAATCCTATTTCTTGATCCCCTAGGTGATAACCTTCATTTTTCCTGCTTCATCGAGAAAAATCTTAAAGGTTATCCAGCCATCAGAGTATTCGGTTTATTTTCTCTACATATTGTCCAGGCATGCAGTTTTTCCACGATTAGGTCTGTTGGCGGCCCGCGTTCCAAATTACATTATCCCCTGCAACGCCGGGTAATATATATATACATATCAAAAAGATATTTTCTTCTACTATTGGACCTCTCAATGAAAGGTTAAAATATACGGATACATTTTCGATTCAGAGAAATAATTATACATATTAAACTTAAACCAAAACACATATTTCAGTATAAGCTAGACCGATTAAATAAGTTATTTTTACTCATATAGTTCCCCATGCATGGTTTCTGGTATCAAGAAACACTATCAATTATTAAAATAATTTTGAATAAGAACATTTGGGAAAATTTAATACCGTCTTCAGCAGGTAATTTATTTGGAATTAAATGAGATATTGGATATGAAGCCTATATATGTCGTTGCTGTCACCCAATGGTGATCAACGCGTTTCGTCGTTGAAACACTAAATGAACATATCTCTCTCAGTGTATTAGTATAGTGACGATAGAAATAGCAGCAAGTACGTCTAAATCTTCTCTACGTTTAAGATGTAGCTAATATCAATTAAAAGATATTTGTCTCTATTACATAAACATTTCAATAAATGGTAAAATAAGTTTCAGATAGATTTCCCCAACAATGTTATATATATATATATATATTTATATATATATATATATATACATATATATATATATATATATATATATATATATATATGATATATAATATATATATATATATATATATATATATATATATATATATATATATATAAATATATATATATTTATAACCAAAGAACCAGCTATATGTATATTTATATATATATATATATATATATATATATATATATATATATATATATATATATATATATAGCTGGTTCTTTGGTTATATCAAGAATGAGAATGCATCATGTTTACAAATCTCACACAGACGCATACACACATATATATGCACACACATACACACACACACACACTATATATATATATATATACATATATATATATATATATATATACATAAATGCATATATACAAGATATATATAAATGTTCCTGTAGTTTGTATGTGGAAATATATATATTTATATATAATTGGTACGTACGTATGTATGTATGTATGTATACTTGGATTTATATGTATAAACAAGGGGACTCTATCCACCAGACGATACATATATACAATAATTTATGTTTCCATATACATACACATGTATCCTTATAAACATACATTGATATACACCCCCATATATATATATCCATCTCACTTCCACATCTCATATACAAACTACACTTATATTACTATAATGATGTGCGCAATTGTATAAGTTTGTGTGTGTCTGTCTGTAACATATATTCATACATTTACGCTCCTAACCCCATATGCATGGTC
This sequence comes from Eledone cirrhosa, assembly GCA_964016885.1. Lineage (NCBI taxonomy): Eukaryota > Metazoa > Mollusca > Cephalopoda > Octopoda > Eledonidae > Eledone > Eledone cirrhosa. Next base: position 332,963,951 of record OZ024742.1, on the reverse strand, counting down.
ACACGTAAACATACTTACACTCACATGAACACACACACACAAATCCACGGTGTAATTCTGGTTTAAACATGTGTGAAAATACCCATCTAAAACTTATTATATCTCCGAGCCTCGTTCTCAATTCTCGCTTCATTTGACATCCATCTTGCTTTATATGAAATCATTTGTGTTTCTGTATGTATTTGGAAATAGCCACTCGCCTCCGTATTCTCTCCAATTATTTTACCTCTCTCTTGCACACCATACAATTATGTTATATCTTCTTCAGCTTTACATTAGCAATCATTTTCTTTCCCTTCAGCTCTTTCAATCATTCTCTTTTTCCTTTACTCATTCGTCTATAAGTAAAAGCGATCATGTGGTTGGCCATTCATATGAATATATCAATAGAATTACGCTTAATTACGCGGAATAGATAGATATGTGTGGATTTATATACATATTGCAAACGCACACATACACACACATATTCACCCACACACTCACACACACACACACACACACACACACACACACACACACACACACACACACACACACACACACAGGCACGCAAGCACATACACACAAACACACACAGGCACGCAAGCACATACACAAAAACAAACGGACATACACACAAACACACGTACGCAAACAGAAACGCATACACAAATATATATATATATATGTATAAATATCTATATTAATCCGTGTGTTTACATGTTTATGTGAGCATGGTATTTTTGTGTGTTTTAAATTTGTATATATGTATGTTTTTGTATGTGTCTGTGTGTTTCTGCAATGAAATAGAGAATTTTCAGCTTCCATTAAATGGAAATATACTTCTATACGTATTGAAAAAAATTAAACACACAGAAACGGGCGCGTATACACACCAACTCGTAAACATATCCCTGCATGTGTATATATTTGGATGTATCTATCCTATCTATCTAATCTCTCTCTCTCTCCCTCTCTATCTGTCTCACTCTCTCTCTCACTCTCTCTCTCTTCCTCTGTCTATATATATATATATATATATATATATATATATATATATATATATATATATATATATATATATATATATATATATATATATATATATATATATATTAGTAAAAAGGAAAAGAAAATGCTGACACATTTTTCCCAGTGAAAAATATTTTAATTAGGAATAAGTATAAATTAGTAATAAGTATTGGTTAGTATTCAGTTTTAGTTTTAAATTTTTACCGGTTGCGCATTTCTAATGCTTTTCAAAAATAATTTTGAGATAGAGCGCTCGTGATATTTCCTTTTTATTAATATATCACAACTCGTGTGTCACACCTCTATTTTTTGAAATATATATATATATATATATATAAATCAGGAAAGAAGAGTGACACGGTTTGCTATACAAAAAAGGTTTTTAATCTCACTGCTGACAATTGTTTCTCTGAACTGGTAGGTCTAGAGATCGCTACCCGCTTGTTTTCACGTTATTCGATCACCAATACAGAGTTATAACCAGTCAATTCAACGGAGCTTGTGAGAATGAAAGGAATATACAGGCATGGCTACTATATATAGTAGTAATGGCATTCAATCAGAACAATAACAACAATACTAACAATGCTAGCAATAAATTATTTGAAAGAATCACAACATCAATCTAAGTGGGAAGTATAGTATATCTACGATTTTAGCGTGTAAAACCAGTTGAGTCAAACTTAGCCAAGCGTTGATATCATCCACTACCCGGAGTACCATAACTGGACTACACTTAAGTGGACTACCTATAACTAAAATGTGTTACCCCGTATATATATATATATATATATATATATATATATATATATATATATATATATATATATATTCCTCCATTCCCATTATGCCAAACCCATGCCTTCTAAATATCTGAACAACCGAAACTCAGCTGTTTCGGACCATACCAAAATCAACATACTGATTGCGGATTTGGTACTGGTGATGAGAAACGTGTCCCGTATATGCAACCCCAAAGAACTAGAGAGATACATACAACACTTCATCCACCGTATGCCGTTCTCTGGTTACAATCAGAGATATAAAATCAGAGTATATGGAGGAGCCAGAACCAAATGGGAAAAAATGGTAAATAAATAATGTTACAAATGGGACCTGCCTCTTGCATAGGACCACATTTTGGAATAGAATAGAAAGAACTAAGAATAAGTTTAATAGAATAAACTCATGGCATGATAGTAATAAATACCAGAGTGTAATGTTCATCAATACAACCCCTAGAGGTGAATTAGCTTACAAATTTAGAAGGGCCATAGATAAACGTAAACTCAATATTAAGATAGTTAAAAGACCAGGTACCTTCATAAAAACACTTATTAGCAATACATACCCTTTTCAAAGACTTCCCTGTATAGATAAGAAATGCATAATCTGTAAACTAAGCCCCCATATTAACTGTAAAACTAGAAATGTAGTATATAGCATAGTATTTACTGAAGGACAATGTAGAGATAAGAATATAGTGTACATAGGTGAGACAGCTCGTAGTATAGGAGAACGGATAAATGAACACTGGCGAGAGCTTAAGATAGAAAATAATTATCTGTACTCCACCAACATGCTAAATTAGAACATAAGGGTAAATTAGAGAACATAGAAATAAAAATAGAATCTACACACAGAAAAGACGCAATGTTTAGACAAATCACAGAAGCAATAAACATAAATAAACTCCAACCAAAATTAAATAGAAAACATGAATGGAATAGCAACACCACAACTTACAATTAAGGATAAAATGAAAACACACACATAGAACATACAACCAACCAGTAACATATAAATGAACAAATATGTAAACAAATATAAACACACACAGACACCCGGATGTAACACATGCGCAAACTAAGCACACAACGCACACAAACACAAGATGGCGTAGGACAGAACAAAGGAGAGGCACAAAACCAAAGAAAAGAATCCCCAGTCGCTTAAGAGGTCACACAATGTGTGACGAAAGAACTTTGACAATATATGAACAATCGTCCCATTGTGGAACCAACGAACTAACCGGAAACTTATAAATTCTTAAATTCATAATAGAATGGAATGAAAGCACCTGGTGTGTGTGTTTCTTATTGGCAACATGACCCTCCCAAAGTATAACAATATCGGTTTCAACACACGTTTTCAGATAAAGAATCTTGCTAAACAAATTCAGAAACAAAATATATATATTTATATATATATATATATATATATATATATATATATATATATAATATATATACAGAGGAAGAGAGAGAGAAAGAGAGAGTGAGAGAGAGAAAGAGAGTGAGAGAGAGAGAGAGAGAGAGAGAGAGAGACAGAGAGAGAGACAGAGAGAGAGAGAGAGAGAGAGAAAGAGAGAGAGAGAGAGAGAGAGAGAGAGAGAGAGAGAGAGAGAGAGAGAGAAATTAGATAGATAGGATAGATACATGCAAATATATACACATGCATAGACATGTTTACGAGTTGGTGTGTAATCGCGCCCGTTTCTGTGTGTTTAAATTTTCTCAATACGTATTGAAGTATATTTCCATTTAATGGAAGCTGAAAATTCCCTATTTCATTGTAGAAACACACAGACACATACAAAAACATACATATATATATATATATATATATATATTATATATATATATATATATATATATATATATATATATATATATATATATATATATATATATATATATATATATATATATATATATATATATGTATGTATGTATTTATGTATGTATGTAAAAATCGGGCTGCATACCCAATCGCGCGGTTAAACCACTGGGAGTGAATGACCCCTAACCTTTGTCGGGGCATTCTTCTAGGAGAACGCAACTCAGGAAACTGGGATAACCCCGATATAAAAACTGCGGCTCAGTAGTTACCGATGATGTTGATCTTTTCTTCTTTTCGGGTTATAGCTACTGTTGCTCAGAGAGTGGGATTAGCTCTGTGCACAGTCTTTCCTCACTTGAAAAATATATTCACTCACAGGCATTGGTCGATAGCATTAATTGATAATTATAAATAATGTTATATCGTGCAATGACCATACTCGATAACGAGAGGGCAGCCATCATTTATGTATGGCTGTATGTATATGAACACGCAAGGGTGTTCTATCCATCGGATGTGACAATATTGAGCCCGTTTTCATAGCGCTACACATACACATACACCAAAATAAACTAGTAAGTTCAAATTAGAAAGAGTAATCTCAGCCACTTCATTAAAAGAATCTGTCATGTAATGTTCTATCCCATGGGGCCTGAAATCATGATAGCGTTGTAGTGTTGCAGCTCGGGCATAGAGTGTGGGATCACACATACGGGAAAGACAGAAAAGATATATATATATATATATATATATATATATATATATATATATATAGAGAGAGAGAGAGAGAGAGAGAGAGAGAGAGAGAGAGAGAGAGAGAGAGAGATAGAGAAAGAGAGAGAGAGAGAGATAGAGAAAGTGAGAGAGAAAGTGAGAGAGAAAGTGAGAGAGAGAGAAAGAGAGAGTGAGATAGAGAGAGAGGGAGAGAGAGAGACGATCGTAGCACTAGAATGGTACTATATTTATTGATTTTGAAATGATGGAAAGCAAAGTCGACATCGAAGTAATTTGAAATCAAAGCACAGAGAGTTACACCTATCATACGAAATATAGTACTAAACATCAGGGATTTTTGTTAATTCTTAAGAATACCGCTAAATACTGTGGCTTCAATTTTTCTCCGACACTAATTACGTTGTCATTTCGACGTAATATGTATATATAGCATTTTTTAGAATGAGAAACGCGAGTTTGATTGTCTCATTGCTCTTTTGTAGCATCTCACTTGCTATCCTTCCGTCAGGTGGGAACTTAAGACAGCACCCACAAGCGGCTTTGCATTTCGGATTGACATTAAACAAGAACGTAAAATCCTTTCATTACTTGATTTATGCTATTTTCGTTAGCCCCTATACCTGCCTCCTCTTACATATGCCTTTCACTGTTTGTGTTAAAAGAAGAATATTGCTTGCCAATAGTCATTAAACAAGTAGCGCAATATAAATTCATTCATAACGAAAGTAACGCTTCTTTATTTTGTTAAATATTAGTGACATGTGTTAATTTCAATGACAACATCTAGTCACTATTGATGTTTTTAAATACAACTCAATCGTGATTGAGATGCTCTGTGGTCAAATCTAATCATGCCATAGATGGATAGACAATCGGTAACTTACATGCAACTTATAAGTCTGCAGCATATCCATTGTCTAAGTGCTTCACATATTGACCAATAAGCGTAAAAATTAGAAAGTAGAACAAACAGTTGTAGCAGAGCAAACCTTTTATATTGCTGATTTCAGTCAAAACCTGCTACATAAAGCTACCACAAAATTGCTATAACAATGTGGCTTTGTTTCAGTTTTGTCAATACCACTTCACCAGTCTGGACTCGAGAATATGTTTCTCTAGGACATTATTTTGTAAGTTGCATGATAGTAATTTGCACTCTTCTATGGTTGGTGTCATCGTTTATCCCATTTCCTGTGCGCTCTTGTGGCAAATAATTACACCTATCATACGAAATATAGTACTAAACATCAGGGATTTTTGTTAACTCTTAAGAATACCGCTAAAAAGCTTCTCTTTATCTCTATATATACTGTATTTGTGACAGATACACTTGTTACAGTCCAGCACTTTCTCATGTTTTCATAGAACTGGAGTTGAGTTCCTCATTTCAAATCAACCAAAAACTTATGAATGCATAGTGCTAATTTGTTGCAATAATACAAGAATGGAATGGATCTCTATGTCGTTTGATGACCACTGTTCCATTTGTTCAATTAGCGGAACAGCCTACTCCTAAAATTAGCACACAAGTGGCTGAGCATTCCACAAGCTCGTGTACACTTAACATCTTTTTATCGTAATTAAGTGGCTGAATTCATATTTAGGATAAGAAATATGATAATATGAGATAGGATCAAAATCCGCCGTAAGAAAACAAAATTACTTTACAGCAAATAATATTTATTTTAGATTAAATGGAATAGCATCCCTCTGGCTTTCGTAGCATGACTGAAGCTCTCGAAATATCGTGGCTGTTCTTACTTATCTAGCAAGGGATTTGTTCTTAGTTTATTGAATCTAAAGTAATTATATCCTGGAAGAATGATTTTAGCCATTCGTTAACAAACAAAACTCTTTCTCTTTGCATTTATCATAGATTTCCTCCTGTCAACATATTCAACGCAATCTGTGTGGCTTGATCACTGACACACTTCCATTGTAAGTCTTATTAATATGATTCTGTTTCTTTCTTTCTTTATTTCTTTCTTTCTTTCTTTCTTGTTTAGCCATGGAAGGTAGAGTCCAAATAAATAACTAAATATACAGAGATATATACGAAGCAAAGAAGAGAGTCTTTGTATGCCAATTGTCAGAGTCGATAATATTTCTTCCGATTCACTAAATTCTGAGTTCAAATTCCGCCAAGGTGAAATGTGCCTTTCCTCTTTTTGGAGTAGAAGACAAATACCAGCCCTGGGTCGGTGGATTATCCGCATTTGTAACGAGACAGAACTGATGATTTGCGATATATTATCCGCATCTGTGTATTCCGAATTTAAAACCCACCTCCTGCCAGGAGATGCGAGCGGCAGATAGTATTAGTTTGCAATGTAAGTGGCGACATATTGCAGTAACGCAGGTATTAGAAAAGTTGTGCTGAAATCAACACTTCGTCAATATTTCACTCTCTTTAGGGAATGGATAAAACATGATGAAAATAATTTGGTAATTCGCTTGAAATAATAGATATACGTCTTTCAAATCGTATATGCTTCCTTAGACCAAGGAAGTAAACACTAAGTTAAATAGTTCAAGATATAGAACAAGCTGGTATGATCGTGCCTGGAATGACTTTACCATGTCTTCGCACAGTCAGTAATGACCTAGAGCTAAACAACAACAACAAAGGCTCCTTAACCTTCTGTTTCCATCTGCTAGAAAATTCATCTAAATCACTTTCTGATTGCATCATACTATTTCTATTTTCATTTTCATAAGGACATGTTTGTAAATGTAGTAAAACATCATAGTTATGAATAGAATATCTCTTATCACTGGACAATAACAGCAACGTTCATTTCGTTAGAGTGTGCCTGGAAGAAATGCAATTGTTCAAATGTTAGATGCACATTAGATGACATCTGTACGCTAGATAACAGATGAATTTGTGAAATGATGGAAGTTATGGATCCTATATTATTTCTGTTGACATTCGAACTGCTAAACTTCCGAGGAGTAATCTGCCGACCTATCATCTTGTCAGCTGTAAATATATATAATAATTTGGCTAAATTGAAATGCACTTATTGACCCGTAACTAGCTTTAGAAGAAAACAATTTTCAGTTAATCCACCTCACCTGGATTTAATAGCCTTCCCTTTGTACTCTACTTATAGACGTATTATTCTAAATCATCAATTGGAATTATCTTCAGCAAATTTTCAATTTAATATTTTGTACCGAATGACCCTGAGTGTTTTTAATCCATTACTTCCACATACTTCATTACGAAAAGAGCACAATTAGCTTCTACATGTTCACTTGGGCTGCTAGAGATAACAGTCTAATCTCTTCAAATTCATAGACTATCGTCTTTAAAAACAGCAAAATTAAAATATGCCTTTGTTTGACATTCAAGCTACAAGCTGTTTCAAATCCCACGTTGCAGATAGTTGTTCTGCCAATTTGCAAAGTGTTTTTCTACAAACTGTAAATAATCATCAATCTCATCAATGGTTATCGAAAATGTCCCGTAAAGCCGGACTCCTCTTATCTGCTTTGCATTCATTTCAGTAATACATATGTTTCGCAAATGACTTTCAATTCCAATATCTAAAGTGTAATAGAAACACCTGTTAACAACAACATTGTACATCACCCTGAGTCTACGTCAAAACCCAGTAATCAATTATTACTACATGTGTAAAATCTGTAAGATCTTCTTGGTGTTTGCTTTACAATGAAACTCATGTGTGATCCAAGGTATTTGGAAATCCAGCGATAGCAATGTCATTAAAGGAAGCAAAGAAGCTGATTTTCTGAATGGAAGCAAACAATTTCTTTCTGCTGGTCGTCCCTCTTTCGTTTGTGATACTGGTTTCAAGTCATGGCAGATTTGAACTCAAAACACCGTCAGGCATCCACCCAGACACTTGGAAAATTCCGCCAATCCAGCATCCCTGGACTATATTTTATTTTGTTAACCTGGCTCATAATTCCAATATAACATTAGGCCTTAATTAAATTTAATTTCAAATTGTATTGTACCTGTAGAGAATGGTGTACGATATCATGTTATCAGAGTTTATCTAAAACTATTAAAGTATTAGAAGTTCAAACAATGAGTGACACTATGTTTTGATCATTTGATAATATCTATAATTTTCAATACTGTTAACTTCAACGTTTAATATACATCTGAAGATGATATCTCAATTTATTTTGTTAAATCATGGTATAGCATTGTTTCGTTTAGAGCGGCATTTAGAGTGATTACCGTGGTATGTGTAAACATATATATATATATATATTTAACATTTTAAAATATATATATATATATATATATATATATATATATATATATATATATGTATAGAGAGAGAGAGAGAGAGAGATTGAGTGAGAGAGAGGGAAAGTGATTGAGTGAGAATGAGATAGAGAGACCGAGAAAGAAATTGTCATTTTGGAAGCTTCTATAATGCAGTCAAGTTAATATTTATACACACACACACACACATCCCCCCCCCCCACACACATGTATATATATATATATATATATATATATATATATATATATATATATATCTACAGCTAGATCCGATAGCTAGATCGACAGCTAGATCCGAACTGAGTTCAGGCCGGAGCTCTGCCGTCGGGGTCCTGGCTTTTTTCCTATTATCCACTCTACTACCCAAGTATCGAGTACTCTGGTGCTTTACGTCTACCTGGTTTCTTACCATACTTTCCTTGCTATATATATTGGCAGGGTCGTTAAGACATCGGATAGGATGTTTTACGGTTTACGTTCCACCTCGTTGCACTATCTGAGTTCAAATCCCGCCGTAGTCATCTTTGCCTTTCATCATTTTTAAATCGATAAAAAAAATACCTTTCCAGTCCTGGGATCGATTTTCCCTATATAGAAAAAATTGGCTGTGTTCAGACTTTGAGACGATTGGGCTCCGCAAGGATTAAAAGTGCCCTAGAGACACCGTATGACTGTACCTCTACGACCACACAAGGACTTATGGGATCTTCATCCTTTATATATATACATATATATATATATAAACATTCACTTATATGTATTTATTTTATATATATAAACACTCTCCTAACTGTTTCTATATAATATATATATATCGATTTATTTTTCTATCTATCTATCTATATCGCTTGTCAGACAGGCACACTGCCAAACAGAAAGGAGAATAATGAGATACACAATTGAATTGATTGA
>OZ024742.1:332944401-332949401 GCA_964016885.1 Eledone cirrhosa | reverse complement strand
CATAGAACTTTTCACAAAGTATACAGTTAATATTCAATTCTTTATCAATTTAGAATCTTTTCTCAAAGGCACATATACATACACCTCTTTAAAATATACCCATCTACCTTACCTTACTTTAAAGGGCATTATACACTCTATAATACTCGTTTACTCATTACCCTCATTCTATCTTCTCGTAAAATAATAACATTTGTTTTTGACATTTTGAATATTCATCCGCAATCATTATTATTTTTTCTCTCGGTGGATTGGCAGTATCGGTAGAGAGTCGGACGCCATGCTTTCCAGCATAGTTACGTCCCTTTCCGATCTGAGTTCAAATCCCGCCGAGGTTGACTTTGCCTTTCATCCTTACGGGGTCGATAAAATAAAGTACCAGTAATGTACTGGGTAATTGCTGGCCTTGTGCCTAAAGTAGAAACAATTATTATATTTTCTCTCTATCATAAATCTTTTTAATCTCAATTTCATCCTTAATTTATTATTATTTTTTTCTCCCCATCAACGAACTCATTATTAATACATATCTATTCAATATACAAACTTTAACTTCACATTATTTTTCTCAAATCCTTCTACACACAAACCATAACAACTTTTCTCTTCGCTAATTTTGAAATTGCCACAATACATACATTTCTTCTTTTGACGTTAGAATATTCACCCACAATTATTATTTTTTTCTCTCTATCTTCATACATAATTTCCCTTCGTTAATTTTCAAATTCCTTTAATTTATACATTATCTTCCAACGGTTCCCAACCTCTCTATATTAAAACAATATATCTTTTTCTCAGTTATAAAAACTATCTCTTTCTCTCTATCACCCATCTCTCCCTCCCCACCTTCACTCTCATCTCCTCCCCCCTTTTTTTCATCCTTCCCCCCCCCCTCCCTAAATAAAATATTTTTTCCTCGCACATATCCTCCCTTCGTTAATTTTCAAAATTTTTAATTTATACAGTATCTTCCAACGGTTTTCAACCCCTCTATGTAAAAAATATATCTCCTCTCAGTTATAAAAACTATCTCTTTCTCTCTATCACCCATCTCTCCCTCTCATCTCCTTCCCTTTTCATCCTTCCCCCCCCTCTCTAAATAAAATATTTTTCCCAATATCACACATCAATCTAAAACCACTTTTCATATGTTGATTTAAAACTGCACTATCAACAAGTGTTTTTTAGCCTTCATATCATGTTCTCCTGTTTTATCTGATGAAAACACAAATATTATTGCTTGATGATGTTTGTTTTTGAAATGCGCATAATAAAATATATGGAACTCCTTTAACCATCTTTTGATCTTATATTATGCATACTCCAGTCCCACAAACTGTAGAGTGCTTCTTATCCGATATCTACATTGCTTTATTGTACTACAATAAAACTCACCTCCTACATTATATATATATATATATATATATATATATGTACATACAGAGAGATGTATGGGGCGAATATGTAGAGTAAAATATCTATATAATAATAATAAATTAGGATAATTAACAAAAAAGAGTCAGCGAACAAAAACAAGGGATATATATTGGTACTTTGCGACTTCACAAAACTTATGTTTACCGAATTTTTCTTCTTCTTCTTCTTCTTCTTCTTCTTCTTCTTCTTCTTCTTCTTCTTCTTCTTCTTCTTCTTCTTCTTCTTCTTCTTCTTCTTCTTCTTCTTCTTCTTCTTCTTCTTCTTCCCCCCGTTAGACTTGTGCGAAATTCCTTCCTTGCTAACATTTCAACCAGGTTTGATGGTCTTTTGTCTCTTGTTCACGATTTCACCGAGTTTATATTCATAGAGATCTGGGACTTGTCTATTTCTTCTCACTTTCCGTTGCTTAAACCATTTTGTTTGTTACCCTAACGTCCCCTTTATTTACGTGTCCCAACGACTTTTTTTAGCCGTTGTTCGCACCAACCTGAGGTATATGGCCCTTAAAGCGATGAAATGCCTGGGACGGTTGGAGGGTCACTGATGAAGGACTTACTTTTTCATATGCACCTCATTTGCAACGCGCAGCCATCATTATTATCATATTTACACATAATTTTTCTTCTGCTGCTACCCGTCTGTTTCGTTCTTTGTACCTTTACCCTTTCTAGCAGTCTCTCTCTCTGTTAGCCTCCTCCTCAACTTTCACTCACTCATTCTCTGTCACTACCTCTCCTCCTCCTCTTTCCTCCTCTTCCTTCCCGTTTGACCAGTGTGTAATTCTCTTCTCGCGCGTTCTTGGTCAAGCCGGTATGAAATTTTTTTCTCTCTCTCTCTCTCTCTTTCGTCTGCGACTTCACAAAACTTATGTTTACCGAATTCGTAGACCAGACCCATTCTTCTTCTTCTTCTTCTTCTTCTTCTTCTTCTTCTTCTTCTTCTTCTTCTTCTTCTTCTTCTTCTTCTTCTTCTTCTTCTTCTTCTTCTTCTTCTTCTTATTCTTCTTCCCCCCGTTAGACTTGTGCGAAATTCCTTCCTTGCTCACATTTCAACCAGGTTTGATGGTCTTTTTTCTCTTGTTCACGATTTCACCGAGTTTATATTCATAGAGATCTGGGACTTGTCTATTTCTTCTCACTTTCCGTTGCTTAAACCATTTTGTTTGTTACCCTAACGTCCCCTTTATTTACGTGTCCCAACGACTTATTTTAGCCGTTGTTCGCACCAACCTGAGGTATATGGCCCTTAAAGCGATGAAATGCCTGGGACGGTTGGAGGGTCACTGATGAAGGACTTACTTTTTCATATGCACCTCATTTGCAACGCGCAGCCATCATTATTATATATATATATATATATATATCTGTGTGTGTGTGTGTGTGTGTGTGAATATGTATGTTGTGTATGTATAAATGTCACACACGCAACCATACATCAACACCACACAAAAACGCACACACAAACGTGCGTATCTTCACATATACCTACTCGGTCTCCGGACACCGCATGACCCCTCTTCCCCAGCCCCTCTGACCCCTATCCACCCACACGCACACACAGACCATGACTTACACCCCACCCGCGTGTTTAACTATAATATATTGGAACAAGTTAGGAGACGAGAGAACATTGACAGATGATTGACTTAGAGCCTTCTTCCTTGAGTAAAGACGAGGAAGTTAGACAGTGATATTTAATGTGGAAGACCATGATATGTTTTGCACCAAACTTTAGCCCTGGGTGCTACAGTCACATCTGAACAGGACGTCAATGAAAGGAGTTCAATAATTATTGCATACTTTAATACATTTGGATTCCAGCCCTCAAACCTAAATTATTGTCAAAAAACTGAGATCTACAAGAAATGGTTTACATTTTTCAAGAAGCCTCTCCTTATTCTAGATGACCTTAAGAAATGGAAGGAAACCTAAATGAGGATAGATATGACCATCTCCTTCATTCATCAATGGTCAACACTGCTAAGCTATCTGCCTTCCATATCTCTCTATCTCTCCTTCTCCCCCCCCCCCCCCCCACACATATATATTTACAATTCTATATAATTTACATAATTCTAAAAATTAGCAGAGATATTGTTTCTTTTTTATATACATACAAAAAATTAATGTTATTTAAAAATACTCAAATATATTCCTTGGATAAGATGACATGAAAAAAAAAATAATAATTTAATATTTAGTCAAACATATAGAAAAATGAGGTTGCATTGGAAAGGACTATAAATGTTATAAATGAAAGAAAATGCAGGGATAGAGCAAGGATTATCAGGCAATGGTAGAAATAAAGTGGCAAGGGGAGAGGGTGACACACTCTACACCTAGATCAGAGTGGTGTTTCGACTGCTTCCCCCAGAGAAAATGGCAAAGGCACTTCTGCAGACAATGACCAGGGATACCCGCTGCAACAGCCACCCCACGTCGCAGTGCTCCTTCCTCTGACGGGCCATATCATTCCTAATTTAGAGAGGAGGTCAGCCGTACGGGGTCTGAGGATGCCAATGGTCTCCACGGTGACTGGGAAAAGTGGAAGTAGCCGGATCAGCGCCAGTGTTTGCTAATCCTTCTGTAAAATGCATTGCGGGCAACGTTACAGTGGTTTGGGGCAGAAGTGACTTGAAAGAACAGAAATGTTTGGCAGTTAATGCCAGAACAACAATCGCACGTCATGAGAATGTGAGCCAGATAATCAATAAACTATACCAATATCATTCCACGCAGCTATTATATCATTTGGAATGACATATTAAGGGAGTGGCGACCTGGTTTCGATTTTCGATTGAAATGGATTCTCTTCAAAATGAAATGCCAGTAAGGTTTTCACAAATATAAAACAATCGCCTGTTTGTGAATGCCTACGCAAATAGAGATACGAAAGTAATATTCAGTTTAAACTGTGTATATTGTTTACGGTTCACTAACCTCGTGCAATAAATAAGTTACAACATTTTGGGATGATATACTTACCAACACATGCGCCATCTTTCACCCATTCTCTCTCATACACACACTCTATCTTTCTCTCTCTCTCTCTCTCTCATACACACAAACTCTCTCTTTCTTTCTTTCTTTCTCTCTCTCTCTCTCTCTATATATATATATATATATATATGTGTGTGTATGTGTGAGTGTGTGAATATATGTGTGTATATGTATTCATACACACATACTTACGGACGTACAAATATATACCAATGAAAACAAGACATGAGCTTACAATGTATGTGAACTGAAACCAAAATAGCGTGAACGTGGTAGCACCACAAATGCATGCTGATTACATCACAGACACTCACACAAATACACGTATATACACAGTTGTCAAAAATGTTTAAAATTCCAATAGTGTATCACATAATAATAAAGTTGTATGTAAACTGGAATATAAATGATATTATTTGCAATAAGTTACCACATTCTGTTTCAATGGGCATTATATCATGATGAAACACACCAATATATATATATATATATATATATATATATACATATATATATATATGTGTGTGTGTGTGTGTGTGTGTGTGTGTGTGTGTGTGTGTG
>OZ024742.1:332926901-332939401 GCA_964016885.1 Eledone cirrhosa | reverse complement strand
GTTAAATATAGTATTATTTGTTTTTGTTATTATTATGTTGGTGGTTGTATTGGTAGCACTAACGTTGTGAGGGTGTGTTTTATTGTTTTAGATGATGTTGCTGCTGATAGAGTGTGTTGGTGGTGGTGATAATATTTGTGGGGATATTACTACTACTCTTAACGTTTTGAATATGCTACAACAACTACTACTACTACTACTACTACTACTACTACTACTACTACTACTACTACTACTACTACTACTACTACTACTACTACTACAATTACTGCTACTACTATGACAAGATTGATGGTTGGTTGATGTTTATATCGACAAGGCATCAAATATTAGTACATACTATACGAATATGGTATATATAGATTAGAAGTAAATAAAGGATTTAGTCCTCCTAAATGAATCATACAGTCACACAAACACCCTGACCATGAATGATATTGCTCTATCCCTATTACCAGTGTCTGACCAACAGGCACGTACCGAAAGTTCACCGATTCACTCCTGTTATTTTCGCTATTTTCACCCAATTTTGGTATGTAAATTTACTGCAGTAGAGCAACTGTCACTTGATTCTCAACCTCTTTTGCAGATGAAACTTGACTAAGTCGCTGAGAGCTTTTCCAATACCCAACCTCATTCACCTAAGCCACCAGATGAGGAAAAAGGCACTTACCTCTTAAAATACGGAAGTGGAGATATTTTCCTGGTGTACTCAGGCGATAGCAAATTTCGTTCACCAGGGAACAACGGTTTTTCAATATAATTCTACAGATTACCAATACACAGCTATTGAACTAGTGTTTGCAAAATTAATGTGTCACTGCGCAAACATTTCAAGCAGGCCTGTCTTCCTTGATTCCTGCAGGGTTTATTTTGAACTGTTAGAACAGCCTGGCTAGAGATTTCTCGTAAATTTCCATTGTCGCTTCGTAGAAATATTTCCGGAACAGAACAGCCAGCTCATACTATTCGACAAATATGGCCACCTCGAGAACGTCATCACAATTCCCCGCTATTAATTGTCCATAGATTGCTAATAGTAGTGAGCTATCAACACCTACCGCATTTCATATGCAAGATACAGCCTTTTCAACACTGAGGATAATACGGACCTGCTTCTCAATCACAATATATCTATATGCGCGTGCGTGTATACGTGTGGTGAAGGCAAATCTGGAAATTGGTATTCCTTTATAGGGGTCTGTGTGTAAAAATTTCATGAGTGTTTAATGTTAGGGTGTGTGCAAAATGTCTCATCAAGGGTACTGAACATTTCGTAAAAGATATAATGTAGACGAATCGCATATTTCGTTCTGTTGACGAATATTGAAGATAGATAAGACCCACGTACTGATACAAACGATTTGAAACCTTCCTACGGTTTGTTTTCTGAAACATTTTTAATACTTGATTTAAACATATTGTTTGTATAATTTATTAGTAGAACAGTGACAGTGGTTCAAAAGTTTCGGCGTTTATTTTTCAATATGGATGCACTGTATGTATGTATGTATGTATGTATGTATGTATGTATGTATGTATGTATGTATGTATGTATGTATGTATGTATGTATGTATGCATGTATGTATGTATATTTTGTGTGTATATTTATATATATCATGTTACACGCACACACACACTCATATATATATATATTTTTTATAATAGAATAATCGAGTATCGAAAAATCAGCTCACGAATTTACGATAAACAAAATCCGACATCAGTGGCAGAGGGCTCAATAATTCTGATAAATCAGAGCTATAACTATCGTTAAGATACCAACACACAAAGATTATGCCTAAAATCACCCGTGCAGCCGAAAAATTACGACCAAGAAGATTCGGGTCACTCAGATAAAATATCAATAAATCAATAAATCATATGAATGTAAAAAGCTTACCCGGACCCACTAGAAAGGTGGTAAATCTAGCTACTTGGGTTTCTGCTATTTTTTAATCCGCCCCCTATCAGCCCACATAAAAATATATAAGACTTCTAGGGAGAAGAGGGACCGGAATAACTTTATCAACGGGCCATTGTCCGACGAATGAAGAAATTAACTATAGCTAAACGCACATGGAGTCTAGCGAGGGAGATAACCTCTATATTCGCGAAAGATAATCGAGAATGTGTAATACACATATCGAATAAGAGTGCTCAATAGACATGTTAAAATAAACAGGAGCTATTCATCATTCAATAGAATCGACAAAAATGAAAAATACAATTAACTGGTCAATAGCTATGTCTAGAGCTAAATATAATAGAATAATCGAGTATCGAAAAATCAGCTCACGAATTTACGATAAACAAAATCCGACATGAGTGGCAGAGGGCTCAATAATTCAGATAAATCAGAGCTATATATATATTTTTATGTGTATTTGGTGTATACGGACAAAACTTTCCTGCATTACAGCCCCAAATTATACCCTAACGGATAGCACGAACTATACGCGGATATTTTACGTCTTCATGTGGTAGCTAAGTATATGTTATGTTTATACCATTACTTATTTGTATTGGTAAGTATATATTACCTGCATGTTTTGTGAAGGTACGTATACTCTCTCGTACGTATATTTGCTTGTATATGTTATGGCGTATATTTTATAAATACTGGTACATATGCATTTGGTTATGTGTATACGTGAGTTTTACGTCTGTGTGAGTATGAGGGTTCGTACGTATGTAGGGTGTGTGTATATGTGTACTTTGTGTTTTGGTCGACGTTCGTCCGCGAACATATGTGTTTTTACATGTAGGTATGTGCGTGCGCGAGTTATAGTTATTTACTTATTTATGTGTGTATATTTATATATATTATGTTACACGCACACACACATATATATATATATATTTTTATATATATGTTTATGTGTATTTGGTGTATACGTTTGTATGTGTGCAGGTACAGGCGTTGCGTGGGTTCTGTATGTGCGTGCGTGGTTTTCTTTTGTGCTCGTATTTGCATACCCATGGCGAGTGTTTTGCATATGCTTGTGTACGTAGCATATGGATGTGTGTATGTGTATATTTATTTTCAATTACCTCTGTATTTTATTTACTTTATTCTTAACTCTAAGGGCAAGAATCATCGGTTTCCTAAATAGAATTTTAGTCTACTACTTCAGTTATACCATATACGTGGTTTTGTCTTTGCGTGTAATTGTTTTCACCGTTCCAAATAATGACGTATTATCTTCGTTTTTTTCCGTTCTTTGCCAGGGAACTTTTCAACAAACCAAAGTATCGTCTTCCTGTCTTCCTTCTGTTGCAACGTTTTTTGAAATATTTACTTCTGCATTCACAGATTGTTTTTTTTAGTTTCAGAAGATCCCGCTAAGTGTGAAAGTTTTTGCTTAAACTTTAATCTTTTATTTTAATAAATATTTGCTCTACAGTTCTTATATATCTGATATATATTTATCCTTATCGAGCCCTCATTGGATTTTAGTCTCCGAATTTATTATTATTACTATATATATATATATATATATATATCAATGATATTAATAAATGGAAACTATATTTATAAAACCATATTTATTATATTATATATATTTCAAGATAACCAAAACTTCGGTACGACGTCATCAGATAAAATGCAAAGTTTGTTCTATAAATATTGACATATCCAGGAAGGAGATCTTCACGGTTCAAGTTTTCCCTGGATAGTACCTGAACCGTTAATATCTCCTTCCTGGATATGTCAATATTTATAAAACAAAATTTGTATTTTATCTGATGAGGGCGTACCAAAGTTTTGGTACCCTTGACATATATATAATAGAATAAATATGGTTTTATAAATATGGTTTCCATTTATTAATATCATTGATATTATACACCAGAAAACTTGTCGAGTGCTTCGAATTAGTTATAAATATATATATTTGTTGAATTACCAACAAATTAAATATCCCTTTTGCTTATATATATATATATATATATATATAATTTTAAAATAGATGAGATTCTACAGGACTAGAACTGTTTCATTCTTTAGAAATCATCAGAATCCTGATAATTTCTAAAGAATGAAACAGTTCTAGTCCTGTAGAATCTCATCTATATTAAAACTGTTATACTCTGCTATGTATTGAGTACCTTACTTACTGTGGTTACCTCCGATTGAACCCGGAATAACGTATATATATATATATATATATATATATATATATATATACACATATATAAATATATATATGTATATATGTGTCTGTGTGTGGGTGTGTGAGTGTTTGTGTGAGTGTGTGTGTGTATGGGTGTGTGGGTGTGTGTGTGTTTATGTGTGGATGGGTGTGTGGTTGTGCGTGTTTGTGTCTTGCTGTGTGTGTACACAGTGCATATTTGAGTGTAAAGTTTTAAATGCCAACATGCATCTTACAGTACTATATACATATCATAGGCATATCAGTAAATCTATTTCAAGAGACAGACTTAACCTCAGTTTCCCGCCAGGCTGAAGATCGGAAGTTGTGAAAATATCTGCCATGTTTAAAAATATTTGCCATTTCAGTTACACACGAAACACCTTCCTTCTTATTGCACTCAGGACAGAGATGACCATCTATAAGAGAGGGACCCATGAATTTGACTGTTTCTTTTAACAATGTCATGCTACTGCTACCAAATAATTCTGCGTAGATTTATATGGTGATTATGACTGACAAAAAATTAAACGCTGAATGGAAGATCGTCTCATACCCTCATGCGTTTACACACAGACACACAAACAACCGCACACACAACACACAGACACACAACACACAGACACACAGACACACACATCTCAAATCGCTTTATGTTAAAGGATAGATGCTCACATAAAAAATGTTTTTGGTATTATAACGTATATATGAATGTAAGTGGCTGTGTGATTGCACGGAATTCTGTTTGTGTTTTGTACAATAAAAAGATAGCACTTTGACAAACTTCACTTCACTGCCCTCAGCCAAGTTTACCATATATATATATATATATATATATATATATATATATATATATATATATATATATATAAGTGTGTGTGTATATGTGTGTGTATGTGTGTGTGTGTTTGTGTATATGAACACATATATATATATATATATATATATGTGTGTGTACATATATATATATATATATATATATATATATATATATATATATATATATATATATATATATATATATATATATATATATATATGCATATACATATATGCATATACTTATATATATATATGAAAATATGGGTATATATATATATATACATATATATACATATATATACATATATATACATATATATACACATATACACATATATATATATATACGTATGTATATATATATATATATATATATATATACATATATATGCATATATATGCATATATATTATATAATCATATATGTGCGTGTGTGTGTGTCTGTATATGACACTACACTTCACAAACTTCACGTTTTACTGATTGATCTATGATATTTATCGTTTACCTATCTGTGCGATATCTCTACACACAACATGATGCCCATTAGCACAATGTCAAACATTATTCTGAAGGCCAACAAAATCTCTTCTACAATCTCAGATCAAACTTTGATGCACTTAATAAACTACGATTTAAACAAATCTACATAATCTGTTTATTATTGTTTGTGTTGCGCAATAAGTTAATTTCATACTATTACTTTCTGAGTTCAAATGCCATCGTTTCCCTTTTATTACTTAGTCGATAAAATAAAATATCGGTTGACTATTTGAAGATGTTTAATCGAATTTCCTTTGGCCTCAAATTGTTGACATTCAGAAACCATTATTCCGATTCTTTACGACTTCTGTTGTAAAGGCAGTCAGGTCGACTTTACCTTTTATTTATTGTATTGTCCAAAAAATAAAGACCCAGTTAAGTATTTTTTCGCTTTCCATCAAATCGCTTGTCTTATACCTAAATTAGGAATTGTTATTTTGGTTCTTTACATTCTGAGGTCAAATCCCGGTGCGATCGATTTTATTTTATTTTCCTTCTGGGGTCGATAAACTAAAATTCGAGTTAAGTACCGGGTCTCATTAATTGAGGTTCCTTTCGCCGAAAATTGGTGGCATTGGGCCTATGTTAGAAATCATTATTGTAGTTGCTGCTCTGCTTGATTCTTTACTTTGTTGTTAGTTTTTTCTCATTACTGATTATATTAATCACTGCCAATATCTTATGTTATTTTATTGTGATCGAAAGAAATGTGATATTTTAAACATGTCAATTTTGGCTTTTATAATTCTGTGGAAGACAAAATAAGTACCATTTGTCTCCTCAGTCTTTCTAAGATAATTTGATACTTTGTATCTGTTGGAAACCTACACTCACACGCACGCACGCGCACACACACACACACACACACACACACACACACACACACACACACACACACACACACACACATGTATATATATATTAATATAGATGTGTGTGTGCACAATACCTTCGCCTAATCTTCACAGAAAATTCTGTGTGTACCTGTTATGGCTTAATTGTTTAAACTATTGTTTTGTTTTCTCTTGTATTCCCCAGATAGCGCTTTCGCTTGTTTAACAGACGCTGTGACCTCGGGGGGATCAGCAGTACCGTTGGTAGTGTTCGAAATTGCCAAAGACCATCACTGCGCCTGAAGACCTTGGAGTTCGTTGTCTTTTGTTTATCTTTTTATTTTACAAAAGCTGTTTAAGATTTCCACTTTAAAAAAAAAAAATGTTTCGTTCTGCCTTGGTTTCGTTCATTGTCTCTTTGTTAATTTTCCTAAATTTTATTATTATTAATCAGTAAAGATCTGAGTTCATATCCCGCCGAGGTTAAATTTGCCTTTCATCCTTACGGGGTCGATAAAATAAGGTACCAGTAATACACTGGGATAATTGCTGGCCTTGTGCCAAAAATAGAAACAATTATTAAAGTAAAGTACGTGTGCTTTCTTCTCTCCACCACATAATTTGAAAGGATTATATTTTACGCTCTTTTCCTTGCTTTTTATTTTCTTTTTCTTTTTTATTTCATTACCTCCTTTTTTATATTTTCCTATCTCAGGAGACTATCGTTGTTATACAAATCACAATACTTTCTCCCAGTCGTCACCTAAAATTCTATGTGTACCCTGTTATGGCTTAATTGTTGTATGTTATTGTTTTCTTTTGACTTTTAATCCAAAAACAGCTTAGGATTTCCCCTTCATATTTTTTACGTTCTGCCTTGTTTTCGTTCGTTTGTTTGTTTTCGCTAATTATCCTAATATTATTATAAACATATATTTATATATATAGGTCAAAATTAAAAGTGGAAACACACAGGTGTATATTTATCGATTACTTTTTCTTTAATCCGACAGAATAAACATTTTTATAATTGTTACATTAGATGGATTTAGGTTTTGTCAAATATTACCGGTTGCGATTCGGGCGTCAATATTATCGAATATTAAAAATGTATAATGTAACATTATAAAAGTGATCTTTCAGTCAGATTAAACCAATAATCTTTAAACATACCACAGTAAATTTTCACTTCTACGTTTTAACTGTAATCTTTGATTTGTATAGAACTTTACCATCTCCCTCACCCTTATAAACACTAGCGACCCTTGGGAGCTTTTTTCCGTCTTTAAGTGTATGCACTCTATTTTATAACATCTCCGAGAATGAAAACACCATTCTTTCTATAATATGTATTCATCTATCCGAAATCGCTTACTAAATACACTTGTATGTTTTTTTCTCATTTTTTTTCCATTTCGTCCTCTTCTGAATTTTTCTCTTTCTATTTCTTTTAATTTTCCTTCCATTTTCTAATGAAGAACTTGTATCCGAAAAGTTAAGACATCCTATTATTTCATGCTTTAAAATAATATATTTCTTCGTTGCAGTGTCATTTGCTTTGTTATTTATGAACACCCACTCTGTCCAGATATGTGTTTTATTCAAGTGAGCTCAATAACAATAACTCAAGTATAACAATGTTGTATATTTAGGTGGGTGGCTTAGTTCAAATAATTATTCTCAACGAATTGAATTTGAGAATGAATAGCGGAATAGCGGCAATTGACTATTAAAAATGAATTTCTTAGAAATGTATTCTCTTTCCTTTCAATCTCTAATAATTGCCATTAGAGTTTTGTCTGCTTTGAATAAAAAAAAATAGTTTTCAATATATTGAAATTTTTTTCTATATGCCATTCAGAGAATCATCTTCTATATGAAGTGTGTACGATACATGTGCAAATTACATCATTACATTTACAGAAATAGACATCTTTCACCCTTTCCTTCATTTCTCAATTTGTTCAAGCCGTCTTTAATAATTCCTCCCATCAATTCAGTCATGTATCAATCCTTCAACACACCCACCTATGTACCCATTGTTAAATCCATCTAACCAGGCAGGTTACTAACCATCCATCTGTCCGCAATCTCTCAGTCTATGCAGTAATCCATCTGTGTATCCATTTAAACATCCACCCCTCTACAAATATCTCCATCTCGATCCATCCAATCCCTAACACATCAGTTTTACACCCATTAACTCGTTCAATAACCCAACCCCACAATCTTCAAAAACGTATTCACCTATCTGGCAATGTGAACAATAAATTAATCTTATGTATCAACCCTCCTCAAATAACAAATAACAACTGATGTGTAAAGTACGTGTCAGTATATATATAAATATATATATATATATATATATATATATATTTAAAAAAATACAGTTGTAACACACGAGTTGTGATATATTAGTAAAAGGAAAAGAAAATGCTGACAAAATGTTCCCAGTGATAAATAGTTTAATTAGGAATAAGTATAAATTAGTAATAAGTATTGGTTAGTATTCAGTTTTAGTTTTAAGTTTTTAACGGTTGCGCATTTCTAATGCTTTACAAAAATAATTTTGAGATAGAGCGCTCGTGATACCTAATACTAAAACTGAATACTAACCAATACTTATTACTAATTTATACTTATTCCTAATTAAACTATTTTTCACTGGGAAAAATTTGTCAGCATCTTCTTTACATTTTACTAATATATATATATACTTATACATATATATATATATATATATATATATATATATATATATACATATATAATATACACGTGTGTATGTGTGTGCGTACGTGTGTGTGGGTGTGTAGGGGAGGCTGTACGTACGTGTAAGTATGCATATATATATATATATTCACACACATATTTTGAAACATACATAAATAAGGTTCTGGATACTTGAAGTAGGATATTATGTTCTTTATTTTAATGATAAGTTTATAGAGTTAATGTTAAGTAGTTAAATTTAAAGAATCAATTTGAGATTAATTCTGTAAATAAAATAAACATATACATTATGTATAAATATTTCGTATCTCCAAAGAAATACGGTTTTAGGAAGCCGTAGCTATGCAGAAATCGGGGGCTAACGCCCTCTGGTGATGTCCAGCAGAAGCAAGGGGGGCATCCGTCTATGCATTTCAGGCTTAAATGGCCTTCGTCAAGACGGTACCTCCCAGCGCTTGCGACTGCTGGACTAGAAGACAGGCGAGAATATATAGTTTTCTCGTCTGTGTAAATGAGGTCGTTAATCTCATTTGCATATGAAGCTGCATAAGTTGGCTCAACTTATAATAGAAAAGAAATATGATTTCGCTTCAAGCATAGCTTCATACAATATGTATAAATATTTCGTATCTCCAAAGAAATACGGTTTTAGCAAACCGTAACTATGCAAACATCGGGGGACTAACGCCCTTATATTATATGTATGTGCAAATTCTTCAGATTTTGATTTTTTTTAGATATTATGACCTTAATCTACAACTAACTAAAATAACGTGACAGGTAACAAACATATCTAAAATATCCATCCAAACGACTACACGTTTGATCGTTCGAAAGTTCTGTTTTATCAGTGATATCTTTAATAGATGACATGTAATTTGAGTGTACTTGCGTGGATCTAAGAGCACGAGTTAAAGCTAAAACAATTACGTGTGGAAGTATCATTTTAGCCATTCCAAAACCCATTAACTTCATTTACAGTCATAATTTATTTCTTGTTGTCAAAATCTGAGTCGCGCTGTTTACGACGCGATCACTGATACAATCCCAGACCTGTCAAATCTCCCCGTCCCACGTGGAGATCTCCCACCCACATTGGGATTGGTGAGAGATGTCTTCTCTTGTGAAAATCGGTATAACTTTCATTATGTAAAACCTCCCCATTTTGCCTCATTTCTCCCCGTTTGGAGCCACCTTTTTTCATGGTACTCCCCGTTTAGGGTTTTAGAAGTTGGCAGGTCTGCAATCCCACTGAAAATCAGTGGAAGAAAAATTACTCTTACACGGTTTAACTGCATATTATGTATTCATTTGGACAATGTTCGAGTAAGTCCATTATCAAAACTCGTAGCATTATAAGTCATATACTTGCCTACTTCAACTCAGTTCCTCACATTTCTTCATTATTCATTCAACAACAAACACCAAAAATATACTAAAATGGTTATTTTCAAAGGCTATTTTCTGTTTTGTTGTATGGCTGTATGAGATATAAAACATATTATAAAGTTGGAGCTTCATCAGTGCCTCCCATAAATATTGAATATAATCTGTGGAAACTATATGAGAAATATTTGGGTTTTTAAGGCAGCAAACGTTTTAAGCATAACATCTGGTAAATGAAGTGTGTAGAAGATGCATATGCAAGAGGTAATTACAAAATTATTTTTCATATTTTGTCGTGTTTGATTACATTTAAACCAAAAATATTTCGTCACTTAATTTAGTGAAGCACAGCTAACGTTTCTATTTTGATTTCCTTTTTAAAACTAAATTAAAAGAAAACAGTATTTCACTTTGCGAAAAAACTGTTTCAATTTTAGTTTATCAAGGAGGAAAATATAATTATTAAAAGCAAAGAAGACGCGCTGAGACAATACAAATGCAAACTAAATATATGCATATATGAAAGATAATAAAGGCAGCAAGCTGTCAGTGTCACTACGTTACTGTTTGATTGAACAATAAACACATTTATTTTGAATTAAAAATATAAATTCTTAGGCAGATTCGGATATCTGATGCTGAAAACAACAACAAATTCTTAGTGGTTTCATAAGTTCTACCTTAAAACACGTAAGATTCGGCATAATTATTATTAGTATTATTTTTTACGTTCTGATTTCTAATCCTGTCCAGGTTAGTTTTGCCTTTCATTCTTATGGGGTCGATAAAATAAAGCAAGGGTAATGCACTGGGGTCGTTTTAATCAAATTTCCCCCCTCCAAAAAAACTATTGGTTTGTGTCCCTAAATCTGAAGTATCATTATATTTTAGATTGTTATATCAAAAAGGAGGATATGCATATCCCACGGCAATAATTAAAATAGGGTAAATATAGCCAAATATATGAAATATATTACATAATATGACATACATTTTTTGTCATATATATTTCGCACTTATTTTCAATGCAATTATGTACACGATAAATATATAAACGATTTGAGATTACTTTAGATATAACTACAGGATGTTTGAATCCCTTCTGTTATGGCCAAAATCAATCCGATGGGAACATAACAGGGACCGTTATTTTGTTTTTAGGAGACAAATTTTGAAACACATAAAGGTAATCACTATTAGTTTTATGAGTTCAAACGAAGAAAAAAGTGGAGTGTGTTTATGCTGCATCGTAAAATTATATATATATATATATATATATATATATATATATATATATATATATATATATATATATATATATATATATATATATAATTTAAGCCGTCCCAAAGTGAAGTGCCTCAGGAGACGGAAAAGCGTGAACCCGCTTTTTTTCGTCCCCTGGCACTTTACCCGATTTTCTCAACAGTGATCAGCTATTGCTATAGTCATCTGCATTGGATCGACCACATTTTCAATCTCCCCAAGCTTTTTTTAAGTCAACCAAATGTTCATATACACAGGCACATACATAAAGACACGTATTTGCACTCAGTCTTTCAGGCGAAGCTGACATACCACACAAAGAGGAGGGGAAATAAAATCTGAAGACAAAGATCTCGTGTCGTTAGTACTTGAACCAGTTAACACAGGTTAGACAAACAACGTCTATCTTAACCATTTACATTTTATCTATGTAAACTGATATAGGATTGTCACTTGACACATCACCACTTTCATTATCATCATACTTCATCTTGTTCACCACATAACACTGCCTCAATCACTATCATCAATCTCCGCCTCCTTATCACCACCACTATGATTAATCATCAGCATCACCATCATTATGGTCACCACTACCACTAACACCATCATCATCTTTAAGAACAGCAACATCATTACGAACACTACTATAATCAACAACAACAACAACAACAGCATCGTCACCAGTACCACGACCAATGGCAACAGCATTATCACTACCACCAACAACAATTGCACCCTCACCACCAACACCATTAT
>OZ024742.1:332909401-332921901 GCA_964016885.1 Eledone cirrhosa | reverse complement strand
GCTCGACCTTTCAGGATAGCTTCCTCTCGGCCCATTTCTGGGTGAGAGAAGCCACCCTGCTCGTCACCTCGTCCCAGTTTTTGTCCGTCTGGAGGTCTGGACCGAACCAGACCCCTAGCAATTTAACCGGTCCGTCCGTC
Organism: Eledone cirrhosa; assembly: GCA_964016885.1. Taxonomy (NCBI): domain Eukaryota; kingdom Metazoa; phylum Mollusca; class Cephalopoda; order Octopoda; family Eledonidae; genus Eledone; species Eledone cirrhosa. The sequence goes on along the minus strand of OZ024742.1, from coordinate 332,921,761 downwards.
CAGCGCCCGACTACGCTGTTGGACGGCATGGACCTGCCTCTCCAGGTGCCGAGCTGCAGGCCCACTGACTTTTCCTGGTTGATCATTGCTCCTGTCACCGCTTCGTATTCTCTTAGTGTAGCGCCAATCGCCTCGATGTGTTTGGCGTTCGACACCACTACGGTGACATCGTCGGCATATGCTGACACGGATCTTCCGCATCCTAGTTCGCGCGGGACCCCCCTCAACGTCTCCAGTTTGTGCAGTAATGGCTCGAGAGTCAATACGTACAATAGGGACGAGAGGGGACATCCTTGGCGGACCGAGCGCATGATGTTGAACGGTTCCGAAAGGTGACCGGTCACTCTCACTACAGAGCAGATGTCGCTGTGCATGGCAGCGATCCAGCCTCTGAAGACGGGCCCAAAGCCAGCCGCCCTCAGGACTGCCGCTAGGTAACGATGGTCGACCCTATCGAAGGCTTTCGACTGATCTAAATTGATCAAAGACCCACCCGTGCCAGGTTCCCTAGCTACCCTCTCTACGATGTATCGCATGAGGTGGAGGTTGTCGTGGATGGATCTTTCGGGAATGGCGCATGTCTGTGCCTCTCCCACCAGACCACCAACGACAAGCGCCAACCTCTTTGCTAGCACCTGGACCAAAATCTTGAACTCTGTGTTTAGCAGAGTTATGGGCCTAAAATGATCTATGTTATCCCCCTTGTTCGGATCCTTTCTCAGCAGCGCCACCGCTCCTCGGCTCACAGAGCTGGGAATTCTCCCGTTCTGTTGCCAGTTGCAGTAGACGTCCGCCAAGAGGCCTCCGAACAAGTTTGGCATTTGTACGTAAAGTTCATAGGGCAGACCATCCAATCCAGGCGATTTACCCCTTGTGCAACTAGTCATTGCATCCCGTACTTCAGCGGTTGTTATCGGCTTTTCGCAACACTCCGCCTCAGTGGCCGAAAGCCGCGGCAGTCCGTCGAGGTAGACACTAAAGTCCATCCCTCGATCCGGCCCGCCACTGCCCCCGAACAGTTGAGCGAAGTGTCGCTGAAAAGCTTCACACATTTTCCCGGGATCGAGTAGCATGCGCCTGTCGTGGTCCACCAAAGACCGGATTGTGGCTTTGTTGCCACGACGCGGCTCCGCCACTCAGGCCCATTGAACGGCTTTCGTCCCCTCGTGTCTGAGAGCACGCACCCTAGCTCTGACAACGCAGCCTTCGTGCTTTGCATTGAAGAATTGGTCAAGGGCCAATTTCGCCGCAAGCACGCCGGTCGCGATGCCTTTGCTAAGCGCCTCATCTAATTTTCTAACTAATTCTCCCTCTGCTCTATTTTTCTCTATTGCTAAAGTCTTACTAAACCTAATGGACTCTATTCTAATTGCTCTTTTCAGAGCAAACCACCACTTGTTGTTGACGATGGCCCCCTTCAACGCCCGCTTAAGTAGTTCGCTAATCCGGTCTCTGTTGGCCTTGCGCGCTGGTAAGGACGCGTTTAGCTTCCAGTAGCCGGGTCCTCGTCTATGAAGCCTATCTAAGTCAAGCACACAGATCACGAATTTGTGGTCCGTGTAGCTGACTATCTTGAATTGTGGACAGCCTATGCTAGACCTATCTATTTCCCTACAAAATACTCTATCTAGATATGATCTGGATGACCCTATGCGATTTGTCCAAGTCCACATTGGTACATTCGGGAAATCCATTCGGTACCTGTCAGACAGTTCAAAACGTCTGAGCAGGTTGGTGAGACTCTTGCACCCTCCTTCCCTATCCACTAATCCCACACAATCCCAGCGTGCATCTAAGATCCCGTTCCAGTCGCCCACTAACACTAAAGAGCGGGACGTTCCAAGAAAGGTCTCCAGACGCCGGAAGAAATCAGGCCGCCCTGCTCCTGTCGGGGCATAGCCGGCCACTAACCTGAAAGCTTGCCCGTCTCTGCTGGTCACGTCCAGCAACACCAACTTACCTTCTAGGTCCAGGAAGATGGCCCGTATGGCAAGATCCAAACCTCTCCGAAAAAGCACAGCAACTCCTCCCCCCGAACCCGGACGGCTGGTAGATGCGTACACATCGTAGCCACCGAAGATCGGTGCGAAAGCCTGTGCTTCGGAGATTCTGGTCTCGCTGATGGCCACTACATCTATGTTTAGTGACCTGAGGTCGTTGAGCAGGTGGCCCTGCTTCCATGACGACCCCAAGCCACGCGCATTTATGCTGCCTATTCTGAGTGAGGTCATGTTGAAAAGGAGTGGAAAAGATGGGAAAGACCACTTACATTACTTCTCGTAGGGGAAGGACTGTTTTTCCATCCTTTTCACTGCTTGTGGCCTCCTCAGGAAGGATGTCCTTATAAATCCTCCTGGAAAGTGCTCGTCGGTAGTCTCCGATGTCTTTGGGGAATTTTTGTTTTAGTGTCATGTACGTTTTCTGTGTGATGCGAGTGATTTGTATGTGTGGAGGTGGTGTGAATTTTGGGGTTGTTGTGTAGTCTTTTTCTGTGATGCTGGTGTTGTGTTGGATGTAGTGTAATAATTGCTTGTTGTTCAAATTTAATGCTGTGTAGTGTGTATCGTTTTGGTTGTTTTGTTTTGTTTGAGTTTGTTGTGGGTTTGTTTCTGTTTCGCATTTTGGTGACTTTTGTGGTGTAGGTGATGGTGGTGCTGGGGTTAATGATGGTGATGGTGTTGGTGTTTGGGTTGATGGGGTTGGTGATGCTGGTGTGGATGGTGGCATATCTGTCCTAACTTTTTTGTTTCTTAATTTATTTGTTTCCCTCTGTATTTTGTTTTTGGAGGGGGAAGGAAGAGAATTTTTTCTTTTTTGGTTTCTTTTTTTTTCCCGGATATCGTTTCCCACTCCTCGTCGTCACAATCTGTCTCCAGTTGTGATAGGCCGGAGAGTGGAAAATCCTCCACAGCCGTTAGTTTTGGTTGTGGTGTGGTGGATGGTGTAGGCGCTGGTGCTAGTTCTGAAGCGTTGGGTGGTGGTGGTGTTGGTTTTGCTGGTGGTGGTAGTGGTGTTGGTTTTGCTACTGTTGCTGGGGTTGTTGCTGTTATAGTTGCTTCTGTTGTTGCTGCTACAGTTGTTGCTGCCATCTCTGCTACTGGTGGTGTTGATGGTTGTGTCACTGGGGTGGGTAGGAGAGGTGGCCTCAACCTTTTAGCCTGAGGGCAGAAAGCCCTTAGGTGGGTTCCTTCACCACAAACGACACACCTAGGTCTTCTGCCCTCGACAATTACCGTGAGGTGGCTGCCGTCAGTGAGGTCTATTACCTCTGGGATCTCCTCAATGCTTTTTTGGTCCGCTTGGATCAGGAGCTCCATCCCAGATCCGGACCAGTTTTCCTGCTTTTCTTTTGCTATTGCTATTATTTTCCTGTTGGCTTCGATGCCGGCGAGGACAGCCGCTATTAGCCAGGGAATTTCGATGGCCGGTGGAACGTGGGTCACCCTGATGTTTACGAGTCTCTGGCCACAATAGCTTGGGACGAGTGTGAAGTCGTCACATTGTAATGGGGCCATGGAGTGTTCTCTAGCCTCCTCTAGTGTTTCAAAGAACACATCCACGGTTCCATACTTTTGCCCACGTCTGATGTGGGTTTTTCTTGCCCACACATGTCCCAAAGCTTTTTGGATTTGGGACTCGGATGCCCGTTCCACTCGGCGCGATTTTACATTTATTGTTCTATACGACACGGTGCATAGGCGTCGATGCTCCATTTTATTAGGTGGGGGGTGAGGCTGACCCTGTACCCATCTTTCTTTACCATTTGTTTGGCATTTTCTAAATCTTCCTGAGTTACCGTGAACGCTTCGAATTGTTTTGCTACTCTGGCGAAACTGAGGGGGGTTTTTATAATGTCATTGTTGTTGTTGTTGCTATTGTTATTTGTGTTAATATTAATTTTAGTTTCAGTTGTGGTGGTGGTGACGTCAGTCGTCTTTGGTGCGGAAGAGTCCATTTTGCTTGATTTCATTTCGACATCACGAGTTAATTTATTTTTTTCTTCTTTTGTTTCTGTTGTCGCGGTGGTGGTGGGGGTGGTGGTTGTCGCGGTGGTGGTGGTGGTGGAGGCTTTAACACCTGCAGTCATTGGTAATGGCGGGAAATGAATGTCTGCCTGAGACAAATTTAAAATATTGCTAGTGCTTATATTTTTTTTTGTGTTGGCAAACGTAGTAACATTTACAATGGTGGTGTCGGTGTGACGTGTTAATTTGTGAGGAAGGCTTTCAGCTGCTTGTTGCAGAGGTGAATTAGCCATTTTTTTTTCAAAGAAATTTTTTGATAATAATAAAAGTTAAAATTTTGGGCACAAGGCCCCAATCTTTGTGGGTGTCCTTTTCGGAAAACAATGTATGTGTGCTTATAAACAGTTAACAATAAAATTTTCCATAAATGGCAATTTTTAACAAACGGAAAATAACAAACCTTTGCGGAGCTCACGATGATACGATTTACTACGTAGGTCGCCAATAATAATAATAATAATAATAATAATAATAATAATAATAATAAAAATTCGAAAATTATTAACCATGCACAGAATGCATCACCCTAAGGCAGATATAGATAGAATATATCTCCCTAGGAAAGAAGGAGGACGTGGGTTAATCCAGTTAGACATTGCGTTGAAAACTGCAACAATTGGATTATCTACATATCTAAGGGAATCACATGATTGGATGATCAAACTCGTTTTGAAACACGAAACATCAAAAGATCATACTCCATTACAAAAGATGCACAAAGATACAGTAATGGACTACACATTTCAGAAGTCCCATTTACTGCTGAAATGGAAAACACAGAAAAAGCAAAGCAGGTAAAAGTAACTGCAAAGAAAGAACTGCTACAGAAACTGGCTAAGAAATGGCAAGAAAAGCCTCTGTATGGAAAATACCCAGAGCGAGCTAACAATCCTGATGTTGACAAAACTTTAACCCATCAGTGGTTGGCATCCTCTGGACTGAAATCGGAGACTGAAGGACTGATTATATCAGCACAAGATCAGTGTCTGCCAACAAAAAATTACCAAGCCAACATAATAAAAAATGGACGCAGCCCATTATGCCGTGTATGCAAAAAACAACCAGAGACCATTGACCATATAATTTCAATGTGCAGTCCTATAGCTCCAACCGAATACCTAAACAGGCATGACAGAGCTGCACAATACATACATTGGATAATGTGTAAGCATTTTGACCTGCCCCATCAAAAGAATTGGTGGGAGCATCAACCACCTCCCATACTTGAAAAAGATCACATCTAAATCTTGTGGAACATCCAAACAGACCGAAAAATAGATGCAAACAGACCTGATATATTATTGAAAGTCTTTCAAAAGAGGGTATGCCTGCTAATTGATATGTCTGTGCCAATAGACAATAATGTATCTATAAAAACATTTGAAAAATTGAGCAAGTATAAGGACCTGGAGATAGAAATTGGAAAAATGTGGAAATTGAGAACTAAAATAATACCAGTGGTTGTGTGCGCTCTGGGAATGATACCTAAGGGGTCTAATGATTACTTATCGCAGATCCCAGGAAACCCGCGTATAGGAGAAATACAAAAGATAGTACTAATGGGAACTGCCCATATACTAAGGAAGATTCTGTCAATATAAGTACATCACAAGTCTAAACACTAAAGATGCATGTGTGAATATGTATGTTCTTTCTTGAACATGGCGGACCTTGTTGTCTCTTGAGGTCACTGGTTGTGACTTGGTGATAACTCGTATGAACATAAAGCAAGATAAATGCAACTGTAATAATAATAATAATAATAATAATAATAATTATGATACTACTACTACTACCAGTTCCCGCATCAGCACAATCACCACCACCACTACTACCGCTACCACCATTAACGACACCGCCACCCCCAGTACCACAACAATCACCGCTACCACCACCACTGGCAGTCTTGTTCACTGGACCGCAAATGATTGCCGCTCTTTAAACCCGGAGTGATGGCTCAGCATGTCGACGTCAAGAACGGCAACAACATACACAATACATATCGGCAACAGCATACACAATACATATGTAGCTAACCACTCACAAAAAATACTAAGGTATATAAAATATATGTAAAAAGATATACATAGTAGCACACACATTCAAAGAAAACCTTTTACATACTCTGTCGCAAATACGTACTGATAAACAGCCAGTCACACACAATCACATAAAGAAAAGAAAAACTGACAGAAACGAAAGCTCTGACCAACAAACTAATTGCATATGTCAAAGCAATTAGCAAGTTTTACACACGCATGTGGGGAACATTATGATAGTAAGACACCTCTAGTTAATGACGTCGAGGTGGTGGTGGTAGTAGTGGTGCTGTTGGTGGTGGTGGAATGGTTGTGATGGCAGTAACTGTGGTAATGGTGCTGTGTGGATCGCGTTAGTAGTGTTGAATGAAACAGTGACAGAGATGGTGATGATGGAGCTGTAGGTTATGATATAGTGATGGTTCAGTAGTGGGGGTCGAGGAACAGTGGCGTTAGTAGTTTTAGTTATAATCGTTGGTACTGTTGTCAACTATCTAGTGTAACGTGGTATTGATGGTGGTGGTGTTTAGGGAGCAAGAGGTTGAAAGATATAGTCGAGGTGTTGGTCGTATTGGTTGTGATATCTAGCGACTTGTTAGTGAAGATGGCGATGTGGTGGAGTTGTTGATCATGGTGTTGATGGGAGCAGAGCTGGTGCCAGTAATGATGTTGGTCGTGAGGGTAGTGATGATCGTGGTAGGTTTCGTGGTTGTGCTCGTGTTAGTGGGGGTGTTTTGAGAGGCATTGGGTGGCAACAAAAGGAGTTAAACGGGTAAGAGAAGTGGTGTGTAAAGATATGTAGCGTGCGAAGCGGCGGGAGACGAATCAAGCAAAAAAAGGGAAGATGAGTGAAGTGAGAAAAGGAAAGCAAGGGAAAGCAGGGAAATATGTATGGGCAATGAATATGTTGTTAGAGGGGTTGGGTTAGAGTTAGGTTAGTGTTAAGGAGCAAAGAATTAGGGTTGGGGTTAGATCTGGTCACACATGATGGTGTTTAGAAAGGCGTGAGTCACGTTGGCGAATATGAAATTTCTTTCATTTTTATATATGTTTGTTGTTCATTGTGCTGTACGGTTATTTTTTAAGCAACGGGTGGCTACCAGTTGCTAAGATGGGGTTTCGTCTTGGGTAGAGATGATTACTTTAAAAAAGGGGTCAATATTTGATCCCCTACGTCTATAACTTGTTACTTCTGATTCGTTTCACAAATTAGCTGGGAAACTACAATTCGCACACACATGCATACACATATTTACACACATATATTCACATACATACAAAGGCACAGAAAAATACTTAGATATATACACATGCATTAATTCACATAGAGACATACACATATGAATATAGCTACACATACTCGTGGATACACCAATACAAATACATACGCATAAACATATATAAAAAAATATTCTCACACATATAATGTATATAGACAAAGAAAGGAAGGGAAACGAGATTGAAAAGAATGAAATAGTACACGCTAAATTGCCTTTCTTGCTACTTATTTATTGTTGTAGTTGTGGTGATGTTATAATGGTGAAGCTGTACATGTGATGTTGTGGTGATGTTATTCTTGTCTTGTTTGATGTTGTTGTGGTAGAAGTGATGTTTAAAATATCTCTCACGCGATTTCTCAATGTTGTGGTCCACACAGTAGCTGTTTTAGGCATCACTGTGGTACAAATGACTGAAAGTTAGATGGTATGATGTAGCGTACTCGTGTATGTGTTGAGGTTTGTGTAGGTATTTAATAAAACGTGATAAGTATCTTTTCTTTCTGAATTTCTTTTGAGCGTTAACGTTCGTGATACACACGTTTACAAAAACAAACATCTTCTTACATGTAAAGATGATGAGGTTTTCATATCTTAGGTGTTATGGCCTGACGCATTATGTTCTTTCTATTGTAAGGAAAAAACAAACACACTACTTAAACGGATTGTCGCGGTAATTTCCTTCTAAATCTGAAGGGTCAAACTTCCTTGTATCTGGTCCTTGTATCATTGTATTGTTTTTGTGAATGTGCAACTTTTCATTAATTCGTTATGGCCATTGAAATGTGCATAGTGTTTACAGTAATAAAAGATTAAGGAAACTCAACATATTTCGCCTCCTGTCATTTCACTTTATTATATAACTATATATATATATATATACAGAGACAGAGAGAGAGAGAGCAAGAGAGAGAGAGAGAGAGTGGCGGACTGGGAATAAAAGTATTGGTTGCTAGGAGAAAAAGGCGGCCCACCTACATATAGAAAGCGATCATTTAATTTTTATAATGAATAAATAAATTTTCAAACAATACATAAGTGCAATCAAATGTTTGCGGAAAGTATCTTACCTTCTCCAATAAAAAAAATATTATGTACTTTGCGAAATCCAGAGACTTTCAATAATTGTTTCTACTTTAGGCACAAGGCCAGCAATTATCCAGTGCATTACTGGTACTTTATTTTATCGACCCCGTAAGGATGAAAGGCAAAGTCAACCTCGGCGGGATTTGAACTCAGATCGTAAAGGGACGTAACTATGCTGGAAAGCATGGCGTCCGACCCTCTACCGATACCGCCAATCCACCGCCCTTTCCACCAGAGTCTTTCCACCGCCCAATCCACCAGAGACTTTCAATAATGACCAGAAGTCGACCCTAAATATTACTAATAGCTCTAAGAAAGCCAAGAAAGACACGACATCATTTTAAATTTGATTTTGAAAGTAGGTTTATAATTATCAATGTTTATTATACTTTTGTAGTTGTCTCGGTTGCTTTGCTGGAGAAAGCATAGGGGGTGGTGATCCTGGTCTGAAGTTCGATCCTGGTCGGGAGTAGGGTTCCAGGTAAACCTTTTCAATTTTTTCCTATGGGTTGTAAAATAAAAATCGAAAATGGTTACATGTACCTCTTGACCAGGATTGAACCCAATGACAGCAGGATCTCTACCCCCTCTAGTACCTATCATAGAGACAACTACGAAAACCTTATGAAAATTCACGCTTATAAACCCATCTTCAAAATTTTCAAAACAAAGTATTGTGGTGTCGTTCCTGTCTTTCTTAATGTTATTGCTCTTACTTAAGGTCGACCTCTAAATAATTTGGGTGTTCCATCAACTACATCCTCGTTTTGTTTCACATCTATCTAGACTATAATTTAACCTGTAATCCATGTTTCATTTCTGTTGCACCTCATTCCCCACCATCTCTCTCTTTCTCTCTGTGATATTTGAATCTACTATGATTGGGGCTTACTTTATTCATATATATATGTTTTTGCATGTCAGATTCAAACTTACAATGATTTGCATTATATATGTATATATATATACATATATAATGTCACCCGTCGAAGTCAACGTTGCCTTTCATCCTTACGGGGTCGATAAGATGAAGTACCAGTAATTGACTGGAAATTGCTGGCCTTCTGCTAGATGTAAAAACAATTTTATATATATATATATATATATATATATATATATATATATATATATATATATATATATATATAAGAAAAATGGCGTGCTGCGTTTTTGCGGATGTGATACATATGAATTAAAAATGGAGTAAGAAGCCAGGACTATCCATCATCAGTGAACTTCTGTCCATTATAGGTATTTCTTCGCATTAAAGGTCATATACCTCAGGTCAGCGCAAGCAATAACTAAAGATATTGGGATGAAAAGAATTAGGTGGAGAAAGAGAGACATGTAAACAAACAAGAATGGTAAGGCAACGTAAAGAGGGAAAATGAGAAATCAAGTGAACATAAGATCTGGCGAAACATTGACGAGAAGACGAAAGACGCATCCAAGCCATGCGAAATGTGAGCGAGAAAAGAATTTCGCACCTGTCAGCCAAAGTGAGAAAGGGTGAGTAGCAGAGAGTGAGTGAGTGAAAGTGTGAGGAAGAGGCTAACCGAGAGAGGGTGACTAGCAGAGGGGGTGAATGAAAGTAAGAGGTACAAGGAGAGAGAAGGGGGACAGAGAAAGAGGATAGCAGTAATGGAAGAGAAAGAGACAGGTCATAGCGAAGGGAAAACATATAGGGATGAAAAATAGCGTGCTGCGTTGTTGCGGAGGTGATACATATGAATTAAAACTTTATTTAGTGAAGTTATTGCTCGCGCTGGCCTGAGGTATATGATCTTTAATGCGAAGAAATACCTATGATGGCCAGAAGATCACTGATGATGGATAGTCCTGGCTTCTTACTCTATTTTTTAATTCATATATATCACATCCGCAACAACGCACCGCGCTATTTTTCATCCCTATATTTATAAGTGAATTATAGACGGGAGTGATCCTGGTCTGAAGTTCGATCCTGGTCGGGAGTAAGGTAAACCTTTTCAGTTTTTTTCTATTGGTTGTAAAATAAAGAAAGTCACACGTAACTCCTGACCAGGGTTGAACCTAAGACCGAGATCTCCACCGTCTCTAGTACCTACCGCTATGACACAGAGACAACTATGAAAATCTAATTCAATTTCTTTCTTATAAACCTACTTTCAAATTGTTAAAATCAAAGTGTTGTGGTGTCGTTCATGTCTTTCTTAATGTTATTGCTTCTACTTAAGGTCGACTTCTAAACATTGTAAATCATTCTCTAATAAAGATATTATGTATTTTTCGAAATTCAGAGACTTTCAATAATGACCTTTAATCTTTCACACTCACTCAATATATATAAATATATATATATATATATATATATATATATATATATATATATATATATATATATATATATTGATAACAAATATTATTTGGTCAGTAGTTCGTGTGTAAGTATATATATATATATATATATATATGAAACGAAAAATGGCTTGCTGCGTTGTTGCAAATGGGATACATATGAATAAAATTAGAACAAGAAGACAGGACTGTCCGTCATCAGTGATCTTCCAGCCATCATTATTATTTCTTCGCATTATTATTTCTTCGCATTAAAGACCATATACTTCAGGCTGGTGCGAGCAATAACTAAAAAAAGTTATTGGGACAAGTAGAATTGGGTGTAGAAAGCGAGACATGTAAACAAACAGGGATGGTAATAGCAACGGAAAGAGAGGAAGAAGAGAAGCAAGTCCGTGATATCTGTGAACTTAAGTTCGATCAAATCGTGGACAAGAAGAGAAAACATGTCCAGACCCTGTGAAATGTGAGCGAGAAATGGATTTCACTCAGGTCAGACGGGAGGAAGTGAAAGAGGAGGGGAGTAGAGAGTGAGTGAGTGAAAGTGTGAGGAAGAGGCCAGCCGAGAGAGGGTGACTGGCAGAGGGGGTGAATGAAGGTAAGAGATACAAGGAGAGAGAAAGAGTATAGCAGTAAGAAAGAAACAGACTGGTCACAGAGGAGGGAAAAATATAAAGGAAAAATGGCGTGCTGCGTTGTTGCTAATGAGATACATATGAATATAATTACAACAAGAAGACCAGACTGTTCGTCATCAGTGATCTTCCAGCCATCATTGGGATTTATTCGCATTCAAGACCATACACCTCAGGCTGGTGCGAGCATTAACTAAAACAAGTTATTGGGACAGGTAGAATTTGGTGTAGAAAGCGAGACATGTAAACAGAGATCGTAATAGCAACATATATATATATATATGCTTGTGTGTCTGTGTTTATATATGCATGCATGAATGAATACAGTATGCTTTAGATTTAGTAGAATGTACAACCATTGATTCCAGCTATTTGCCCTATTGTATATTTCGGTTCCTGGTAATTCCATGAAAAATTCGTTGACCAAATGCTTTGCTTAATTGTTTTTTTTTTTTTTTAAGTTATTCTTTCTCTTAGATTTCAGGTATTTTTTCGAAAGCAAACTAAAATACTACAGTCGGCCCTGCAATGCTACCGCGGGCTCTTGAAATGCTACCCTGGGTCCCCTGGAGCCCATTCGCCATTGGGCAACCTGTCAATATGCCAGTCCGCCATACATATAAAAGATACAGACAAGATACAGAAGCGAAAACGAACCAAAGAGTGAGTGTGTTCTGTTATTAATTCTGGCAATATTATTACAACAACATGACCCTCCCCAAGTATATATATATATATATATATATATATATATATATATATATATATAAATAGCGTTTCCAATTCTCTGATATATATTTGTGGAACATCAGGCCGTATTTTTATTTGGAATGTTCATTTATCTGGACTTCCAAGTATGCCATGACTAAGTTAGAATAAATTGGAGCGACTTTTGTACGCATCGCAGTTTGTAGTTGCTGCCATCGAATAAAAAAAAGTTGTTCGTAAAATATAATTTAAT
>OZ024742.1:332844401-332906901 GCA_964016885.1 Eledone cirrhosa | reverse complement strand
ATATATATATATATATATTACATATTAAAATGTTAAGCAATTAATTTCTGATTTCACCCTAAACGAGATCATCTGTAACTGAGAAATTTCAATCTATAGACGTAGAATTATATATATTTTAAAACCATGACGACCATATATTGCCTTTAGAAAATAGGAAGGCATAACGGTACTACGTGGGGACATTCTCTTGAGGTGAGCTATATGTATGCAATGAGAATTACGCCATTGTGTAGAGCGGGAAGAATAAATAAAATATTTTGCTATGAAAAATCAGGAGATTGAAATCATTTTTAGAATAGCCGAATAATTTATAGCTACTATATATGGAAAGTGATGTTAATATTAGTATGATTAAACATAAAAATACTGAAGTTATTAATAATAGTACAAATAATGATAATTATGGAAACATTAAGAGTAATGTGTGCATATATGTATATATGCATGTTGTAATATTTGCCTTTTTCAGCTAATATCACGATATATATATATATATATATATATGAAATTGGAATAAATGCTCTGAAATAGCGATATATATGTGAATATAGACATAGAATATTCGAAAATATTCTGTATGTTTATAATAAACATTTTGAAGACCTAATCGCTATAGAATAGAATACGTCACGTATTACAATTAGATTCTCGATAAAAGCAAGGGAAGTAATCTACGCGTTTCATTCTTGTTAGAAATCATCAGGACTACATATCCAGTGCTTTTATCGAGAATGACACAGCTAGAGACTTATAGAATACTTAGCTGTGTACAGGAACTGGTTTGAAAGAGCGGTTGCCGGTCCGGCAGAAATTAGAAATTGGAATAAATGCTCTGAAATAGCGATATATATGTGAATATAGACATAGAATATTCGAAAATATTCTGTATGTTTATAATAAACATTTTGAAGACCTAATCGCTATAGAATAGAATACGTCACGTATTACAATTAGATTCTCGATAAAAGCAAGGGAAGTAATCTACGCGTTTCATTCTTGTTAGAAATCATCAGGACTACATATCCAGTGCTTTTATCGAGAATGACACAGCTAGAGACTTATAGAATACTTAGCTGTGTACAGGAACTGGTTTGAAAGAGCGGTTGCCGGTCCGGCAGAAATTAGAAATTGGAATAAATGCTCTGAAATAGCGATATATATGTGAATATAGACATAGAATATTCGAAAATATTCTGTATGTTTATAATAAACATTTTGAAGACCTAATCGCTATAGAATAGAATACGTCACGTATTACAATTAGATTCTCGATAAAAGCAAGGGAAGTAATCTACGCGTTTCATTCTTGTTAGAAATCATCAGGACTACATATCCAGTGCTTTTATCGAGAATGACACAGCTAGAGACTTATAGAATACTTAGCTGTGTACAGGAACTGGTTTGAAAGAGCGGTTGCCGGTCCGGCAGAAATTAGAAATTGGAATAAATGCTCTGAAATAGCGATATATATGTGAATATAGACATAGAATATTCGAAAATATTCTGTATGTTTATAATAAACATTTTGAAGACCTAATCGCTATAGAATAGAATACGTCACGTATTACAATTAGATTCTCGATAAAAGCAAGGGAAGTAATCTACGCGTTTCATTCTTGTTAGAAATCATCAGGACTACATATCCAGTGCTTTTATCGAGAATGACACAGCTAGAGACTTATAGAATACTTAGCTGTGTACAGGAACTGGTTTGAAAGAGCGGTTGCCGGTCCGGCAGAAATTAGAAATTGGAATAAATGCTCTGAAATAGCGATATATATGTGAATATAGACATAGAATATTCGAAAATATTCTGTATGTTTATAATAAACATTTTGAAGACCTAATCGCTATAGAATAGAATACGTCACGTATTACAATTAGATTCTCGATAAAAGCAAGGGAAGTAATCTACGCGTTTCATTCTTGTTAGAAATCATCAGGACTACATATCCAGTGCTTTTATCGAGAATGACACAGCTAGAGACTTATAGAATACTTAGCTGTGTACAGGAACTGGTTTGAAAGAGCGGTTGCCGGTCCGGCAGAAATTAGAAATTGGAATAAATGCTCTGAAATAGCGATATATATGTGAATATAGACATAGAATATTCGAAAATATTCTGTATGTTTATAATAAACATTTTGAAGACCTAATCGCTATAGAATAGAATACGTCACGTATTACAATTAGATTCTCGATAAAAGCAAGGGAAGTAATCTACGCGTTTCATTCTTGTTAGAAATCATCAGGACTACATATCCAGTGCTTTTATCGAGAATGACACAGCTAGAGACTTATAGAATACTTAGCTGTGTACAGGAACTGGTTTGAAAGAGCGGTTGCCGGTCCGGCAGAAATTAGAAATTGGAATAAATGCTCTGAAATAGCGATATATATGTGAATATAGACATAGAATATTCGAAAATATTCTGTATGTTTATAATAAACATTTTGAAGACCTAATCGCTATAGAATAGAATACGTCACGTATTACAATTAGATTCTCGATAAAAGCAAGGGAAGTAATCTACGCGTTTCATTCTTGTTAGAAATCATCAGGACTACATATCCAGTGCTTTTTATCGAGAATGACACAGCTAGAGACTTATAGAATACTTAGCTGTGTACAGGAACTGGTTTGAAAGAGCGGTTGCCGGTCCGGCAGAAATTAGAAATTGGAATAAATGCTCTGAAATAGCGATATATATGTGAATATAGACATAGAATATTCGAAAATATTCTGTATGTTTATAATAAACATTTTGAAGACCTAATCGCTATAGAATAGAATACGTCACGTATTACAATTAGATTCTCGATAAAAGCAAGGGAAGTAATCTACGCGTTTCATTCTTGTTAGAAATCATCAGGACTACATATCCAGTGCTTTTATCGAGAATGACACAGCTAGAGACTTATAGAATACTTAGCTGTGTACAGGAACTGGTTTGAAAGAGCGGTTGCCGGTCCGGCAGAAATTAGAAATTGGAATAAATGGTCTGAAATAGCGATATATATGTGAATATAGACATAGAATATTCGAAAATATTCTGTATGTTTATAATAAACATTTTGAAGACCTAATCGCTATAGAATAGAATACGTCACGTATTACAATTAGATTCTCGATAAAAGCAAGGGAAGTAATCTACGCGTTTCATTCTTGTTAGAAATCATCAGGACTACATATCCAGTGCTTTTATCGAGAATGACACAGCTAGAGACTTATAGAATACTTAGCTGTGTACAGGAACTGGTTTGAAAGAGCGGTTGCCGGTCCGGCAGAAATTAGAAATTGGAATAAATGCTCTGAAATAGCGATATATATGTGAATATAGACATAGAATATTCGAAAATATTCTGTATGTTTATAATAAACATTTTGAAGACCTAATCGCTATAGAATAGAATACGTCACGTATTACAATTAGATTCTCGATAAAAGCAAGGGAAGTAATCTACGCGTTTCATTCTTGTTAGAAATCATCAGGACTACATATCCAGTGCTTTTATCGAGAATGACACAGCTAGAGACTTATAGAATACTTAGCTGTGTACAGGAACTGGTTTGAAAGAGCGGTTGCCGGTCCGGCAGAAATTAGAAATTGGAATAAATGCTCTGAAATAGCGATATATATGTGAATATAGACATAGAATATTCGAAAATATTCTGTATGTTTATAATAAACATTTTGAAGACCTAATCGCTATAGAATAGAATACGTCACGTATTACAATTAGATTCTCGATAAAAGCAAGGGAAGTAATCTACGCGTTTCATTCTTGTTAGAAATCATCAGGACTACATATCCAGTGCTTTTATCGAGAATGACACAGCTAGAGACTTATAGAATACTTAGCTGTGTACAGGAACTGGTTTGAAAGAGCGGTTGCCGGTCCGGCAGAAATTAGAAATTGGAATAAATGCTCTGAAATAGCGATATATATGTGAATATAGACATAGAATATTCGAAAATATTCTGTATGTTTATAATAAACATTTTGAAGACCTAATCGCTATAGAATAGAATACGTCACGTATTACAATTAGATTCTCGATAAAAGCAAGGGAAGTAATCTACGCGTTTCATTCTTGTTAGAAATCATCAGGACTACATATCCAGTGCTTTTATCGAGAATGACACAGCTAGAGACTTATAGAATACTTAGCTGTGTACAGGAACTGGTTTGAAAGAGCGGTTGCCGGTCCGGCAGAAATTAGAAATTGGAATAAATGCTCTGAAATAGCGATATATATGTGAATATAGACATAGAATATTCGAAAATATTCTGTATGTTTATAATAAACATTTTGAAGACCTAATCGCTATAGAATAGAATACGTCACGTATTACAATTAGATTCTCGATAAAAGCAAGGGAAGTAATCTACGCGTTTCATTCTTGTTAGAAATCATCAGGACTACATATCCAGTGCTTTTATCGAGAATGACACAGCTAGAGACTTATAGAATACTTAGCTGTGTACAGGAACTGGTTTGAAAGAGCGGTTGCCGGTCCGGCAGAAATTAGAAATTGGAATAAATGCTCTGAAATAGCGATATATATGTGAATATAGACATAGAATATTCGAAAATATTCTGTATGTTTATAATAAACATTTTGAAGACCTAATCGCTATAGAATAGAATACGTCACGTATTACAATTAGATTCTCGATAAAAGCAAGGGAAGTAATCTACGCGTTTCATTCTTGTTAGAAATCATCAGGACTACATATCCAGTGCTTTTATCGAGAATGACACAGCTAGAGACTTATAGAATACTTAGCTGTGTACAGGAACTGGTTTGAAAGAGCGGTTGCCGGTCCGGCAGAAATTAGAAATTGGAATAAATGCTCTGAAATAGCGATATATATGTGAATATAGACATAGAATATTCGAAAATATTCTGTATGTTTATAATAAACATTTTGAAGACCTAATCGCTATAGAATAGAATACGTCACGTATTACAATTAGATTCTCGATAAAAGCAAGGGAAGTAATCTACGCGTTTCATTCTTGTTAGAAATCATCAGGACTACATATCCAGTGCTTTTATCGAGAATGACACAGCTAGAGACTTATAGAATACTTAGCTGTGTACAGGAACTGGTTTGAAAGAGCGGTTGCCGGTCCGGCAGAAATTAGAAATTGGAATAAATGCTCTGAAATAGCGATATATATGTGAATATAGACATAGAATATTCGAAAATATTCTGTATGTTTATAATAAACATTTTGAAGACCTAATCGCTATAGAATAGAATACGTCACGTATTACAATTAGATTCTCGATAAAAGCAAGGGAAGTAATCTACGCGTTTCATTCTTGTTAGAAATCATCAGGACTACATATCCAGTGCTTTTATCGAGAATGACACAGCTAGAGACTTATAGAATACTTAGCTGTGTACAGGAACTGGTTTGAAAGAGCGGTTGCCGGTCCGGCAGAAATTAGAAATTGGAATAAATGCTTTTCAGAGCATTTATTCCAATTTCTAATTTCTGCCGGACCGGCAACCGCTCTTTCAAACCAGTTCCTGTACACAGCTAAGTATTCTATAAGTCTCTAGCTGTGTCATTCTCGATAAAAGCACTGGATATGTAGTCCTGATGATTTCTAACAAGAATGAAACGCGTAGATTACTTCCCTTGCTTTTATCGAGAATCTAATTGTAATACGTGACGTATTCTATTCTATAGCGATTAGGTCTTCAAAATGTTTTTTATAAACATACAGAATATTTTCGAATATTCTATGTCTATATTCACATATATATCGCTATTTCAGAGCATTTATTCCAATTTCTAATTTCTGCCGGACCGGCAACCGCTCTTTCAAACCAGTTCCTGTACACAGCTAAGTATTCTATAAGTCTCTAGCTGTGTCATTCTCGATAAAAGCACTGGATATGTAGTCCTGATGATTTCTAACAAGAATGAAACGCGTAGATTACTTCCCTTGCTTTTATCGAGAATCTAATTGTAATACGTGACGTATTCTATTCTATAGCGATTAGGTCTTCAAAATGTTTATTATAAACATACAGAATATTTTCGAATATTCTATGTCTATATTCACATATATATCGCTATTTCAGAGCATTTATTCCAATTTCTAATTTCTGCCGGACCGGCAACCGCTCTTTCAAACCAGTTCCTGTACACAGCTAAGTATTCTATAAGTCTCTAGCTGTGTCATTCTCGATAAAAGCACTGGATATGTAGTCCTGATGATTTCTAACAAGAATGAAACGCGTAGATTACTTCCCTTGCTTTTATCGAGAATCTAATTGTAATACGTGACGTATTCTATTCTATAGCGATTAGGTCTTCAAAATGTTTATTATAAACATACAGAATATTTTCGAATATTCTATGTCTATATTCACATATATATCGCTATTTCAGAGCATTTATTCCAATTTCTAATTTCTGCCGGACCGGCAACCGCTCTTTCAAACCAGTTCCTGTACACAGCTAAGTATTCTATAAGTCTCTAGCTGTGTCATCCTCGATAAAAGCACTGGATATGTAGTCCTGATGATTTCTAACAAGAATGAAACGCGTAGATTACTTCCCTTGCTTTTATCGAGAATCTAATTGTAATACGTGACGTATTCTATTCTATAGCGATTAGGTCTTCAAAATGTTTATTATAAACATACAGAATATTTTCGAATATTCTATGTCTATATTCACATATATATCGCTATTTCAGAGCATTTATTCCAATTTCTAATTTCTGCCGGACCGGCAACCGCTCTTTCAAACCAGTTCCTGTACACAGCTAAGTATTCTATAAGTCTCTAGCTGTGTCATTCTCGATAAAAGCACTGGATATGTAGTCCTGATGATTTCTAACAAGAATGAAACGCGTAGATTACTTCCCTTGCTTTTATCGAGAATCTAATTGTAATACGTGACGTATTCTATTCTATAGCGATTAGGTCTTCAAAATGTTTATTATAAACATACAGAATATTTTCGAATATTCTATGTCTATATTCACATATATATCGCTATTTCAGAGCATTTATTCCAATTTCTAATTTCTGCCGGACCGGCAACCGCTCTTTCAAACCAGTTCCTGTACACAGCTAAGTATTCTATAAGTCTCTAGCTGTGTCATTCTCGATAAAAGCACTGGATATGTAGTCCTGATGATTTCTAACAAGAATGAAACGCGTAGATTACTTCCCTTGCTTTTATCGAGAATCTAATTGTAATACGTGACGTATTCTATTCTATAGCGATTAGGTCTTCAAAATGTTTATTATAAACATACAGAATATTTTCGAATATTCTATGTCTATATTCATATATATATATATATATATATATATATATATATATATATATGTGGGGGGGGAGGGGGTGTAGTATATATTTAAGTGATTAATCAATTAATTAGATATATGGCATCTGCTTATTTGCATAATTCTACTTTAAGTGATAATATTTCACCTTTATGATATATATTCCTATAGTGAACGTACATATATACACGTGGTACCTCTTGGCCATTGAGTAATAAAATAAACTGAACGACCTTCGTCAGACGGATGGGTCAAAGATTACATTATATATATATATAGGGATTTAATATTTAATATTTAGGGATTTAATCCTGGTATGTATATAAGCATTTCTAACTTTAATTGTATACCTAATTGTGTATGGTTGACCGTATATTTAATTAATTTCCGCGTGCTGTTGAAATGTTGGGTAAATATTCTATGGCGGTTGGCCGCGAAGACGCTGCTATCGTTTATTTATTTACTGTTTCTTCATAGGGGCCTTTTAATCTTGTAGCCTGGTCTAATTGATTTTTTGTGTGGTTAATTATGGTAATTGGGAGAAGAAATGATGTATATATATTATCAAATGTATCTATGGACATGCTTTACTTTATAGTATATATATATATATATATATATATATATATATATATATATATATATATATATATATATTTTATAAGGAGTTGACGGACCCAGCATATTTATTAATGCCAGTACCGGTTGTATCTCAGCGTACTCCATGGGCAATGTAAGATACATACCCAGAGTATACACATAGTTATTTGCTTAAACACAACACACGTAAAAGGGGTGTCTATACTGGTTCTCGGACTCGAAGTTTCTGTCGCACTAATGCATCAGTATAGTGCACTGCACCACCCGCAACAATGCATAATCGGCTTATGCGGCTTCATCATCGGGTATCGCCTAATCAATAACCAATCGATTGACAGATTCCGAACACCAGTCCAAGCCAGTCATGACTGTTTGTGACGAATGACACGGTAAACCGATTACCAACTGGCACCCGATACGATTTTATCTCTCAACTAGCCACCGATTTACAAATTTTACGTGGTGGCGGGATGCTAAAGAATCAATCTTTTCGTTTCCATCAAAAGTCTCAGCCAACGTGTCTCACACACAAAATTAAGAGGTGAAAAGATATATATATATATATGTGTGTGTGTGTGTCTGTGTAATCTGGTTATTATCTGGCATTTGGAAAACCATGCGCCAGTACAAGAAATGCTTTCTATGTGGAGAGTGTGGTTGTTGTGAAGCACTAACAAAGTCCACTAACACACTCTTTGGTCGTTTAATATTACGAATGTAATTGATACTCTTCCTCAAAATTCTGTGATCAGTGTCTTATACCAGTACGATCTTCCAGTGGAACTTAAAATATATATAAAACAACTATCAAATGGAAAAGTCCTTCGGAACACGGAATTATTGGGGACCTATAAATGTGTTTGTTGGTAATACTCTGTCTCAAAAACTTGCTAATCTATAAATAAATATATGGAATTCATGATTTATCTCGGAACAATGTAATGATGCTACAGTTACATACTTATATAAAAGTAAATGTAACAAGTCTGAATGATAACTATTGTAGTATTTCACTCGTTTCAATCTCTAGAAAAATCCTCTAGAGAGTGATTTATAATGGAATAATATAGACGTATTGCACGCAAAGAATTCAAAAAGCCAGTGTGATTCAAGGGTTTCCAGTGGAAAATTCTACATTATATTTAGCTTGCGATAGATGGAGAAAAATACTTGGGAACACTAAAATAATCTCAATGTTGTATTTGTTGAATTGACTAGGTCGTTAGACATGCTATCTCATGAGGCGTTATGGAAGGTTTCGGCACAGATTGGGTGTACTAACAAATGTTAGTATAACAAATGTTAGTACAATGCTACACATTTATTGAAAATATTTGTCATCTTAAATGACATTTGAAGTAGCAAGTAGTACAAGACGTTGGTGGGGTTTAACATCAGCGTTATTTGCATTGGATTTTGTATTCATAATAAATAATCTATTTGGTGATATTACAGGCTTTCTCGGGGAATATTGTACCACTGGATGAATTTACAATCAACAACGGTTTAAGTCTAAAACAAGCATATCCGTTCAAACTATGAAAGAAATACTATTGGCAGATGACTGAACACTTCTTGCCTATTTTCTTGCATACATACAAGTGATACAGAATAAGCAAAATCCTCTTCCATCTATATCCTAGTAGTAGTCCAGAGAGTTTGCAGAAAGAAACGCTCCATAAACAGTCACTGATATTAATCGGGATATGGAAATTGACACATGTACAGGCAAGTAAGATAAGCGTTTAGCAAACACTATAAGCTACACTGGGATACCCATGATGTATTTATTAAAACCAAAATTCAAATAAAAATCGCAGTTTCCTTAAAAACACTCAAATATATATGGCAGTGTTTTGGACACCCTATCGTAAATGTATCAATCAATTAAAATGCCTGAGAAAAATATACAATATAAAGTGGGAAGAAGGTGTGAAGAATAGAGTGATACATTGTCTATGTGTATATATCCCTGTCACAGAAACTTTCCTTATCAGGACTCAACTAGGGTGAGATGGTCATATTTTGCGATTGAATGATGATAGAATTTGAAAGTAAATCTTTTGTTGACAACTAGAACATTCGCAGCGTAATTTTAGACTGTTATTGCAGTATCAGGGAAACCTTAGAGATAATTTAAAACACCTTAACATGAACAGCAATGATTGGAATGATATTGCGATAAAAGAAACAACGATATAACTGTGATAGACAGTACCATATCGGACTAGTTAACCACGAAACACAAGGAGCAAGTCGGCATATCCAGTAGCATAGAAAATACGGATAATCCTGCAAACTATCTTTCTCCAAAGCATGACAATATTCAGACAACATATTTGCAAACATATCGAAATAGGGTTTGTCAACATTACTCGAAATATCATATTACTTGCAAGAAACGTATTACATTGTATGTTCCAGGCCTGAGTTTAAATGTTCGTTCAATTTTGCTCAGGTTTTCTTAAAATTATATATATTACCCCTTTATATAACATAACTTAAGATTTTTAATAAAAACAGTATAGTCTAGTATCATTGAGCATGGCGTTTTATTTAACGTTGCCCAATTTTACTGCGCTGGCGAAATAGGATGGAATGACACTGATACCAAGAAATATCGGATCTTGCCTACGCCTTACACACCATCGGTGGTATGGAGAATTATTCTTGCTTGTTGAAGTGACTGCTGGTCTTCCACAAAACACCTTACCCAGGCCCGTACCTTGGAGAGGCAAGCCCATGGTTAATATTTCGTAATATTTTGACAGTCATGACCGAAGAGCACACTTTCCATTACTTTTCTTTGACAGTATGTGGTTTTCTACAGAATTATGAAATTGACTAAATCATGCAGATAACAAAGAAAAGAAAATCTATACAAATATTACTTAAAATCTTCCGAAGCTTATGCATACAAAGATGCTTACAATATAGTTATGCATTTCAACATGCAGGAAGTCGCTTTATCAATTCGTTACACAAATTTAGCTGAATTTTTAAAACGATAATAATTTATACAAACGACAATCCCATTATATAATGGCAGTAATATTAGCACGGACATAGCGTTAATCGTAAAATGGTTGTATATGAAGCATATACGATAAACTTCTGGTTAAAAAAACAACATCCTTTTAGCCTGGCTATTAGATTTCTTAATAAGGCCGAATGCTACATCAAAGGAATGAAAGTCAGTGGTACGTAGACTGAAACATTCGTCCTCACAAAGAAGCCAGCGCCGTGCAATTTATATGTGAGTGGAGTTTCATTGAAATAGGTAGAGAAATTCAAATATCTCGGAGTCGTTTTCACGCGTGGTGGAAGGCAGGAGGCTGAATTAAGTGCAAGAAATTCACTCATCAGAAGAGACGTAGGTGGAAAGCCAAATTCGCCATCTTCAACATATTTTCCGTGCCAACCCTCACCTGAGTTCATGAATCTTAGTTAATGACCTAACTAATACGATCGTGAATACAATAGGCCGTAATGGCATTCCTTCGAAGGCTCTTGAGAGTAACGTTATTCGATGGACTGCGTAACTCGGAGATCAGCGATTCACTCCAGGTAGAGACTCTACTTCTCCGAATTGAGAGATAACAGCTCCGGTAGGTAATACGGGCATGTGATTATGTGATTAGAACGTCTAAGGAAAGAATCGCGGGTTAGGTTTTACGGGCAAAACCAATCGTCAGGAGATCCGGTGATAGACCCCGATCAAGTTGGCTGGATCACATCCATGAGCTCGGATGGTACCGCTTAAGGATCCAGCCGGATGAATTGGAGACAGTTGTTTCTGACAGGAGCAAAAAAAAAAAAAATAATAAAAGAAGAAAAAGAAAAAGAAAAGGAAGGAGAATTCTATAGTAGAATTTGTGTCTTTCTACATCAGTTATTCTTAAGTTAGGGTATGTGGCTGAAGATTATTTAAGAAAATGATTCAGAAATTTGAAAACATATACTAGTTGTATTAGTAAGAAAGATGGGATTTGGGAGAAACCGACTGGAACTTACAAATTGTGGAGATTTAATGTTGAAATTACACAATTATCATATCGAATGAAAAACCTCTGCGGCCAGGATCAGGGGTAAATTTCATATTGAAGTGACAACAATTATTGAATATGCATTTGAGAAGGTTGCTCTATTGAAGTAGTCCTGGAATATGAACTATGTCTTCCAGGTCATTTCTTATCTTAATTGCATTGGCATGCATTTAGAGTAAAATAGTTTAATTACAAGATTTCGAAATTGAAATATTTTTCACCTTAATAATAGGACGTGCGGTATTTTTTTTTTCTTTATTACAATTATTAGTTTCTCAGGGCAAACACATTTGACAACCATTCCTCTACATTAATTGTTTTAGAATGGATAATTTCTATCAAAGGGATGGGAGATGGATAACGTTGCATTGAATCAGTTTTCAGTTTTGAATAGAAGTTCGTTTTTTGTGCATACTTGCAGACACATCAATTGCTATATTATTAAAGAATTTTGAAATCGCAACAGTCTATATGATTTATTTCTTAAATAAAATATTTTTCATACCCCGAATCATGCTCATACAATTAATCTTAAAAATCTATTGACACCAAAACTTTATGAACAATAACCGCTTGCCTTTGTCTTAAAGTCATGAACATTTCCTATGTTTTAGCGCATAAATAAATATAGAATATTACGGGGTATGCGCTTAGCAACTGAATAGGAACATGGAAGATGAATTTGTAAAGTTTGATGTTTATCGGGAACCACTGAAATCTCTCTTTACACCTGATTAATTATACATTATTGCGGGTGAAAAATCGGAAAATTATCATAAAATTATAAGATAGTAAAATATTTCAGTTTACATTAATAACTAGTTGGACCCGTGGAAATTCCATGGCTTTTGATACGCGAACATTACATTTACTCTGGCATATATTTGTTATTTCACCATTATAATATTTGAATAATTATACCATAAATTATCGTTGCCATAATTTATATCATTCAGTAGATAGTTCTTTATACACAATGGGTTTAGTGATAGTTTTTTCACATTGTTTCCCTTAGTTATTGGTATCAGAAATATCAGTTAATTTCCAAACCCCAAAGAATTTAACGTAGAACTATTCATGAATAAACACTTCTTGTGTTAAGAAAATCTCTATCTTATTAAATATTTCTTTCTGTACTCTACTCTCATTGAGTAAGCTAATCTAATTGGAAACGTATTTCTATTTAAAAAGTTAGCTTTAGTCGAGGATAGGTAAAACCTAAAGCGCATTCAAATAATTAGCGAGGAAAAATTATATATTTGTACAAAAAATTAACTGACGTTGTTGCTTTTCCCACCCGAACATACCTCCGTCGCTACTAGGAGCAGTTCTCAGCATATCATGTGTTGTAAGGGTGTGCGTTTGATTATATCAGTAACCTACTGTAACTAAATGGCCTTCCCTACTTCAGCGTCATAGCGTTTCTGATTTCCTCTTCTATGAACGGTTAAGCACAGTACATCCTCTTTTTCTTTTTATTCTTGTTACAAAATGTTGCTGATTTCCTTTCCACCAAAACACAAGTAAATGGCCTTCTCTTTTCTTTGCTTCAAATCGTCACTATCTCCTTCCTTTCAACATCCTTCTCTCTCTCGTTCCTATTTATCACAGCGTTACTATTACACCCCTCACTATTTTAACCTTCCTCCAACCGCTTCATTGCATATTAATATTGACGACGATTTCTAATTTAGACACAAGGCAAGCAAGTTTGGGGGGAAGGGCAACGTTGATTACATTTAACTCTAATATTTGATGATTAATTTATTTTATTGACACCGGGTTGATGAAAGCTAAATTAGATTTTGGTGGGATTTTAACTCAGAACGTTAAGGTTCGTTACTAAATGCTGCAAGGCATTTTGCCAGACGCTTTAATGATTCTAGAAATCTACCTCCTTAAAAATGTTTAATTTAGGCATAAGGACAACACATTTGGTGGAAGGTAAAAGTTGATTACGTTAATAATAACCCGAAATGAAAGGCAAATTAGACCACACGGTGATTTGAACTTACCGAGAAAACGGTCGAGTTAAACACTGCAACGCTTTGCTTTTCACTCCAACAACTTTGCTTTTCATCGCCTTAGCCAGCATATTTCCGTTTGGGGTCGTTCTCTCCGACAAAATAGGAAACAAATTTCGGTTTCTAACTCATCTTACTCTTGTCCATCTATTTGTACTTTTATCCCTCGTTTTGTATAAAATATAGCATGGTAGTCGTAGGAAATATGGTGGAATATGTTTTAGAGGATACAGACATTATCTGGTGACAATCATTTATGCATAGAGGGATTTTTTTATATATATGTATCGAATTATGTAATTAAAACAAAGAATCCCAACTGAGTGTCATCAGTGTTCTATTAATATTAATGTAAAATTTACTTTTATATCTTTGTTGTAAACAACATACAAGGATACATATGGAACTTTAAACAATGGTAGCAGAAAATATCAGATAGAGGTTCATTATGTCTATCACAATATGTGGTGATGCCGGATGGGATGAATCGATATAGTGTAACTCGAAGAAACAATAGTGAAAGAATACCAGAGTAGAAAAGTTAAACAATATGTAAATGATATCAATGTAAATAAATACACACACATACACACACACATATATATATATATATATATATATATATATGCATATATATATATATATATATATATATATATATATATATATATATATGTGTGTGTGTGTGTGTGTATATAATGTGTGTGTGTGTGTATATATATATATATATATATATATATATATATATATATATACATATATACATACATATATGTATATATAGAATGAGTGAGATTTAGTACCTCAACAAACTAACAAGCCATGCATTGTGGTTTAAGTGTGATGAAATATTCCATTTATTAACAATATTTTCTAACACATACAAAGACACACACATATATATATATATATATATATATATATATATATATATATATATATATATATATATATATATATATATATAAAGAGAGAGAGAGAGAGAGAGAGAGAGAGGGAGAGAGAGATAATAAGAAAATGCGAAGTAGTTGCAGATGTTAAAGTCCTATTTGATAAGGCTGTGATACATATATCAATGACGACAGTGGCTCTGCAATTCCGTGCAACCAGTGCCATGATCTCATCAGAGAGCTTCATTATATAATAAGGTTAAGTTTTCGAGGCGATCCAAACCAAAACGACACGGGAACGAACAGAGACGTTGTTTTTGAAGCCTTCACCTGTTCCCTCATATATATAAGTAATAATGCTTTCTAGTATAGGCACAGGGCCAGTAATTTGGGGGAAGGGAAAGTCCAATAAATCGACTCCAGTATATTACTGGTGCATTATTTTATCGACCCCGTAAGGATGAAAGGCAAAGTTAACCTCGGCGGGATTTGAGGTTAACTTTGCCCAATAATGATAATAATAATTTCGATCTTCTTGTTTTCAATTTGCTCAACAAATTCATTTGGCGCATACGCAAAGGACAACTGTAATACTATATCCAAGCACGAACGTGTGAACGGTAAAATGTTTCTTGATCGGATTTGAAAAGCAGATCGCTGAGAGCCAGAACAGATATGCAACACTTTATCAACTATATGTAATCGGCGGAAAGTTCTTTAAATGCCCCGAAAAACAAAAACTACAAATTTGTATATCAAACTGGTATGGCGAAAATGATTGGGATTCAGAAAAAGAAACAATGGAAAGGAAAAAGAAAATGGAAACGGCCCAGAAAAGTTAAGAGAATCTCAGCTATGTTTGATTTTCAATAGATGTAGTGGCATTTCGTCATTTTCGCTGGAGGAAAAGGGTGGTAACACTTTGACACTTCATACAAAACATTTCAATCAAACAATAAAGTATAAGTTTTGTAGGTGTAACAACTCTCATTTGTAAACTTTTCGGTGAAAGGGGGTTTCATAATTCACAACTGTAGTTATACGTATACTAAATCAATCTTAAATTCACTAGTATACAGAATATATAACACCGCAATTGATGGGCATATGAAACCTTAAGGTAAAAACATATGTAGCTAGTGAGATATGTAAACAAATTTTGGGGATGTTTTTAATAAGAATTGAAACACGTGTCAACTCTTCATTCTTTTTTATCTACAAAAACATGCTTGGTTATGACATGCCATGTTAAAAATGTATGAGTTTACAGATACTTTTCGCTGTTTCTGTAGATTCAAATTGTATATGTTTAAACTCACACACACATAATATATATATACTTAAATATAAGATATTTTTCATATTCGCTTCTGTCTTTTCGCTTGTATTTTCGTAACTTCAGTTTTCTGTTTCTCACGTCAAAACAGGTGTTTACTCTAGAAATGTCCATCTATTCTAAAAGTTCTTTTAAATTATGCTTACATTGAATTCCTTTCCTTTCCTATTAAAATATTAAACTTAATTTTCCCTCAGTGTTATATTATTTTTCACATTTTATGTACATATTTTAATTAAATTTTGAATTTAAATTTAAAACGAAAAAAAGTGCAAAGTAAATGAATTAAATCCACGTTTATATTGATAGTTACGAAAATAATATTGTTTTGAATATGGTGCAAAGTTTGCATGCTAGATATTTGAATAAAATCACTGCTATAAATAATTACATTCGAATTCTGCAATGCTTGATAACAGCGTTACTGATATATTTTGCTTATACTATTGCTTCACAGAAATAATTTAACTCGAGATTCTTTCTTTGATTAACTCAGTTCTTGTTTCCCATATATGTTTAACACCTATTGATTAGTGAAACCGTTTTAGGAATATTCATCATGTGATGATACGTTACATAACACAGGAACTAAAGGCGGTGAATTAACAGGAAATCTGCAGATTCGGATACACCGCATTCTGGGAGCATTGCTCTCCGGATTCAAACCCTGCCAACATCAACTTTGATATTCATATCTCACTTTCTCGCTTCATATATATATATATATATATTCTAAAAGTTCTTTTAAATTATGCTTACATTGAATTGCTCTGATTATTATGCTTACATTGGATTGCTCTGATTATTTAATTTATTAATTCATCATTGAGCCACATCATGAAAGGTTGCCAAAACACATATATATCTGTGACTTTGTTTAGTTTGTGTATATGTAAATCTTTATATTTAATAATCTCCCATTAGGTTGAGATGCAATTTTGGCAATATTGGGCTGCGCTTTCTAGCAACCAGCCCACTCGCCGTAAGCAACTAATCACATTCTTTCTGACTTGACCACTGACACGTCACGATTCTTAGCAATTTTAAATCTGTTTCTGTCGGGGATCGCTTTAGAAAATTACTTGTCCTATGAGTTTGTTTCCTGACGACTTCGAAACTCGAAATTTTATCCTTAATAGGATATTTCAAAATGCCGAAGAAATCCGAGGGTAGAGACATAATCCTGGTAAGTGTGTACGCATTTCTTGTAACTTTAATGTTATACCTAATTGTGTATCGTTGACGGTATATTTAGTCGATTTCCACGAGCTGTTGAAATGTTGGGTAAATATTCTATTGCGGTCGGCCGCGAAGAGATTGCTGTCGTAAATTTATCAAATATGTCTTCATAGGAGACTTTTAATCTTATAGCCTGGTCTAATGATTTTTTATGTGGTTGATTATGCTAATTGGGAGAGGAAATGGTGTATATATATTATCAAATGATTCTATGGACATACTTTATGGTATATATATATATATATATATATATATATATATATATATATATATATATATATATATATATATATATATATATATATATACATATATATATATATATATATGTATATATATATGTATGTATATATATATATACATATATATATATATTTGCTCTAGGGTTCTTATATATTTGAAATATATTTATCTTTATCGAGCCCTCTTTGGATTTTAGTCTTCACATTTATTATTATTATTAATATTATTATTTGTTGTTATTGGACGCCATGCTTTCTAGCATAGTTACGTCCCTTCACATTCTGAGTTCAAATCCCGCCGAGGTTAACTTTGCCTTTCATCCTTACGGGGGTCGATAAAATAAAGTACCAGTAATGTACTGGGTAGTTGCTGGCCTTGTGCCTAAAGTAGAAACAATTATTATGAGACGGTGGTAACTACGGCGGAGTAAGTTAGTTGAATTTTTATGAGTTATCGAAAGTTCTATATACTATTTTTTACATTAGTGTGTAGTTAAAGAACCCCTCTGTCAAAGGAGGTGGTTTTTAAATTGTATCTCGCGCTCTTGAGGGCTAAATTTGCATTTATTTACAATCATACCCCCCCCCCCCTAGTTTGTTTAAAAAGAACATGGCGGACAAAAAAAAGTTGTACACAGGGAGGAACAGAGAGTTGTTCGGAGGCTGGAACATACATTTCCACCCAATCACAAGGCAAAGTAAAAATCAAGAGTAACAGCAGCAGTAGCAGTAGCAGCGACAGTGACAGTGGTGGGGACAGCAACAGCAGCAGCCACTGGAACAGTAGTAGCAGTAGTGGAAATTACAACGAAAACTTCCCTACGGTAGAAAAATCAAACACCACCACCACCCCAATAACAACAATAACAACAGCAACAGCCATAAAGAACCCAAAGAACAACAACTATAACAGCAGCAACACAGAGGGAAAAAAAAACACCAACAAAGACAAAACTAGTGATGAGTCAACACAAATCAAAACAAACACATCTTTCGCTAAAGCGACAATCAATTTTGAACAAGTACACATCACTAACGAAGAAATAAAACAAGCAAAGGTCTTGGTTAAAAAGACCGGACACAGGGTAAGTCTCACCCACCCAGCTGAGATAATAAGAAACAAGATTTTGTGTTCAGTCAGTTATCACACGATCGGATCAAAATCGCGGCGAGTTGAACGGGCAACGGAGTCACAGGTCCAAAGTGCTATGGGTATCGTCTGGGCACAGACAACATACATAGCCCGGGGATGGAGATATGGCACTGTGGTTGTGCTCTTCGCTACACCTGAAGAAGCCAGAGCACACTCCATTGCGCCACTCAGCAGTGACTAAATCATAATGATGCCCACATACTGCGGCCAGAGTGCCGTGAGGGTTCGTGTGGTCCAGGTCCGCCCTCAGTGGAGATAGCGTTGGTTGACGGCGGCCGTCCTCGCTGACGTTGAGGATTCAACAACCATACTCAACGTCATGCGAATAAGACAGGAAAATTGGACAGGGTCAGGGATGGAGCTAATCATCCAAGCAAACCATGAGAGCATTGAGGCCATCCCCGATGTAGTAGACCTGGACGACGGCAGCCATCTACTCGTGACTGTCGAAGGTAGGCGCCTAAGGTGTCTTGGATACGGTGACAATACGTACCTTAAGGCATACTGCCCCAAACTCACCAAAACATGCAAGCACCCACTGCTTCTTTCCACGCCGTGCCCCACAACAGGAGCGGACAAACAAACAAAGACCACAGTAGCAGAAGAGAAATCACCCTCCCCAACAACAAAAGCACTATCTCTTCCACACCCACAGAACCAATGGAAAGCATAACCATTTCTGATATAGCTAAATCTGACAAGAAGTGCGATGAGGCCGAAAAGTGGAGGACTATTCCAACAACAAAAAAAGGAAGAACTCCCTACCATCATCCCCTCCCCAATAAAAGGGGAAGAAAGAACCCTAAAAAGAAAGAAAATTAAAACTACCCCACCTCCTCCACCACCATCAACAGCCACACCCCCACAATCACTTATACCATCAGCAACACCACTAACAGCATCACCACCACCACCACCGCAACCCTTAGCATCTACCCCATCGTCACCTCCAGCAACACGACAGCAAACACAGAAAGCACCAACACCACAACAGCAGACACAATACACAGCTATAGACACAGACAACACAAAGCTTTTAAATTACATTCAACATCACACCAATATCACAGAAACAAACTACGTACAAACCACCAAAATTGCACACCCCACACACTTAAAAATAATAGAAATCACACAAAAAAATTAC
Organism: Eledone cirrhosa; assembly: GCA_964016885.1. Classification (NCBI taxonomy): domain Eukaryota; kingdom Metazoa; phylum Mollusca; class Cephalopoda; order Octopoda; family Eledonidae; genus Eledone; species Eledone cirrhosa. The sequence goes on along the minus strand of OZ024742.1, from coordinate 332,886,894 downwards.
ATAACATAAAAAAAAATGTTCCCCACATCAATTGGAGACTACCAAAGGAACATCACCAAAAGAATATTCGCGGATATTCTCGTGGAGAAACCCACCAATGGTCGGAGGGATGGATCACCCACCCCCTTCCTAAAAAAGAGCCACAGGTAATTTTTGTACCTCTCCCCTCTCGCTAAACATAGATGTTGTGGCCATCAGCGAGACCATTTTCGGCGGCTACGAGATGTAAACATCTCCAAGGCGTCCTGTATAGATGGTCGTGTTGTTCCGGAGAAGTCTGGATCTCGAGGGTAAGTTGGCGGTACTGGACGTAACCAGCGGAGAAGGACACGCTTTTTGGCTAGTGGCCGCCTATGCCCCAATAGGAGCAGGACGGCCTGAATTCTTCCGGCGTCTGGAGACCTTTCTTGAAACGTCCCGCTCACTAGTGTTAGTAAGCGACTGGAACGGGATCTTAAATGCACACTGGGGTTCTGTGGGACTAGCGAATAGGGGAGGAGGGTGTAAAAGCCTCACGAACCTACTCAGGCTTTTTCAACTGTCGGACAGTTACCCATTGGATTTCCCGAATGTGCCAATGTGGACTTGGACAAACCGTATCGGGTCATCCAGATTATATCTAGATAGAGTATTTTGTAGGGAAATATATAGGTCTAGCATAGGCTGTCCACAATTCAAGATAGTCAGCTACACCGACCACAAATTCGCGATCAGTGTGATTGACTTAGATATACTTCATAGACAGGGACCCGGCTACTGGAACCTAACACGCGTCGTTAACAGCGCGCAAAGCTTACAGAGACGTGATTAGCGAATTAGTTAAGCGGGCGTTGACAGGGGCCATCGTAAACTACAAATGGTGGTTTGCCTTGAAAGGAGTGATTAGGGATAGGATCCATTAGGTTTAGTAAAGCGCTAGTAACAGAGAAAAATAGAGCAGAAGGAAATCTAGTTAACAAATTAGACAAAGCTCTTAATAAAGGCATCGCGACCGACGTGCTTGCAGCAAAATTGGCTCTCGACCAATTTTTCAATGCAAAGCACGAAGGCTGTGTTGTCAGTGCTAGGGTGCGTGCTCTCAGACACGAGGGGGAAAAAGCCGTTCAATGGGCCCGGGTGGCGGAGACGCGTCGTGGCAACAAAGCCACGATCCGGTCTTTGGAGAACCACGACGGGCATATGATACTCAATCCCGGGCAGATGTGTGCGGCTTTTCAGCGGCACTTTGCTTGCTATTCGGAGGCAATGGCGGGCCGCATCGCGGAATAGACTTCAGTGCCTACCTCGATGGACTGCCGCGGGTCTCGGCAACTGAGGCGGAGTGTTGCGAAAGCCGATAACAGCTCCTAAAGTACGGGAAGCAATGAATAGCTGCACAATGGGTAAATCGCCTGGTTTGGATGGTCTGCCCTACAAATGTTACATACATAGGCCAGAATTGTTCGAAGACCTCTTGGCAGACGTCTACTGCAACTAGCAGCAGAACGGAAGGGGCGAGAATTGCCCATGTGAATGGCACTACTCTCAGCATACGCCTGTAGGCTAGTTAAATTGAGGAGGAGTATGGTGCCTTTCCTGAGTGCTCTCGAAGCGTCGGGTGGTTCATGATTGATGGGATACCTGAGTCGGCCCTGGGTTGTTATCATCCACATTAGGAAATTCGAGTCTATTGTCCTCTTTTTCAGTACTACTTTGTGCATTGGCTGCTAACTCTCAGACACATATTTGTGCAGACTTCATTTCTCCATCTAAACACAGTCCTTTATGCTGATATGGCCGCTTCCACTTTTAGATCAATTTAAGTAGACACTATCAATATCACTCCTATTGTGGAATATGCTGTTGGTAGTCATTAGCTTCCTAGTCTTTCTATCCATTTTTTTCTTGCTCAGTAACACTCCATTTCAGAATTCCCGCACTGTACCTAATAATAGACACAGCCCGGGAATTTACAGCACTTATGACATTCTTACTATTTAGATGTGATTTTAGTATGTTCCTTACTCTCCTTATGTATTCAGATCTTACCAATTCCTTCATTTTATTGTTCTTTATATCATGTGCCTCCAGAACACCCAAATATTTGTATCCCTCTTCAATGCGCAAACATGCGCTGAGGCTGCGACATCTCTGGTGCTTCATTGATGGTGAACAGGTGTGGTCGCCGTTCGCCAGGCACGTTTTCCCACAGCTCGTCTCCTTGACGGAGCTGCAGTCCTGGGTCAGAAAAAGACCGAGGGATAGCGCTTGGAAACTGGAATGTCTCCAGGCGCTCACTGCCCTCTGCCAGCTGGCCACCAGTATCGGTGGAACATCCACCTTGGCGTTCTATAGAGGACTAGTGGAGGAGAAGAGCGACGACGTTCTCGGAGAGATCCCGGGCGTCGAAGAAGATCAGCTGTTTGCTCTCTTCCGGAGAACTTTCAGCCCAGAGCCTATGGATACTTATGGATAACTTCCAAAAATCCCTACCGAGAAGCCCTGCCGGTTCGAGATAAGCTTTACAGGCACGGAAGTGCCGTCAGACGAGCCTGTCTGAGATGCGCGCAGACCGACGAAACCGTTGTGCACGCACTCGTTCAGTGCCCGAGCATTGCTGACTTGTGAAGCTATGTTGAACAGTTGCTGTCGCGTGTGGGACTGATCCGGTTGTCGACTGAGTCCATTGTGCGGATGGTCTCGCCGTCTTCCTTCGAGGAGGAAGGGGAGGCAGTTTTCATCTGCCTGGTGGCCATGGCGAAAGAGATTGTGTGGTGGACAAGGTTAAAAGGGTTAAAGACAGACACTTTCCTCTTCAGCGAATCCCTGATTATCATTTTCAAGTTTCACTTGAAGAGGAAAATCAGGGTGGAGAGGCAAGTGCTGCCTTCTCTAGCAAGTTTTTTGAAAGATGGGTGAATGTAGCGAGAATGGAGCGAGTAAACGGGACCACTCTGAATATACGTCTGTAGTTTGAGAGATGGAAAAATTGAGAGAGAGCGCTTGCCCTGGTGGTCAGGGTGGCCGTGGTCTTTTGTGTGGTTTTCGCCACGAGTAACCCTCGGAGGTTTACCCACCATTGAAGAATTTTTCATTGTTTCAATTTTCATTTTTATTGTTTATGTATATATATGTTTCTATGTCCTATTTTTATTTTCTTATATAAATAATAAAAATATTTACTCGCACAAAACCCACATCGTACCGTCCTGTACCGTCCTGTGTCGTCTGTAATGTTTTTTCTTGATGTCAGACTTGTGGCCAATAAAGAAATCATTATTATTATTGTTATTATTATTATTATTATTATTATTATTATTATTATTGTTATTATTATTATTATTATTGTTATTATTGTTATTACTCTTTGAGTCTCAGTCATTGTTGTTAGTTAACTGGAAAGTTTGTTGAAATGAATATCAAGCCACTTCCTGCAGCCTCAGATATTCAGGACGTATCGGATGGTTCTTGCTGTTCCCAGCAAGCATCCCTTTTGAAGCGTTCCAAAAAGCGTGAAGGGGTCAATTTTCTTTAATCATCCCTGGAAACCTTTTGAGATAGTACCTAGTGCGCCTATGACAATCGGGACCATTTGACTTCATGGCAGTTCCAAATCCTTTTTACCTCCCACTTTAAGTCCTGGTATCGGTTAATTTTCTCCCTCTCCTTCTCTTGCACTCTCATGTCGAATGGGCAGGCCACATCCACAATCAGGTACGATCTTTTTTCCTTGTCCAAAACCACCAGGTCAGGTCTATTGTGTTCCAGTTTCATGCCCGTCTGTATCCTTAAATCCCACAGCACCTTCACCTGATCGTTTTCTATCACCGACTCTGGCTTATGCTCATACCACTTCTCAGAATGTGGTAAATTGTTTAATTTGCATAGGTGCCCATCACATCATGTTTCCAGCCCTTATAGTGAGTCGGGGCTAGGTGTTTACACTAGGATACAATGTGAGCCACAGTCTCCTCTCTCTCTCCACAGATCCTGCACAGTGGGCTAGCCTCCTCCTTGTTTTTCTCCATCTGAACACAGTCCTCTATGCTGATAAGACCTCTTCCACCTTCAGATCTCCTTAAGTAGAGTCTATCGACATCACTCCTCTTGTTGAACATGTTGTAGATAGTTAATAGCTTCCTTGTCTTCCTTTCCTTTCTTTTTGTTCAGCAACATTCCATCTCAGAATTCCCGCACTGTACCTAATAATAGACACAGCTCGGGAATTTACTGCACTTATGGCATTCCTACTGTTCAGATGTGACTTTAATACGCTCCTTACTCTCCGAATGTATTCAGATGTTATCAATTCCTTCATTTGTTTGTTCTTGATGTCATCAGCCTCCAGAACACCCAAATAATTGTATCCTTCTTCAGTGTCAATTTCCTTTATCATCTCACCTGTTGGTACCTGGATTCCGTTGCTTCTGCTCAATTTTCCCTCTTCATCACTAGCACTCCACACTTACTAATACCAAATTACATACATATATCATTGCTGAAAATACGGACAGTGTCAACAAGTACATCCAACTCCTTCTCACTCTTCCCGAAGCGCTGAAGATCGTCCATGAAGAGGAGGTGATTGATGGTAAGCTCGCCCTTTCCCAACTTGTATCCTGCTCTCACTTTTCGCAGTATAATGGTCAGGGGCATCAGGGCAAGGACAAACAACAGAGGGGACAGACTATCTCCCTGGAAGATACCTCTCTTGATCTTCACGCCTCCCAAGGATTCTCCAGCTGATGTTAACTCTGTTTTCCAGGACTTCATACTTTTGCCCAACAACTGTCTGATGTTATCGGCCACCTTCAAGATCTCTAGGCTTTTGATGATCCAACAATGAGGCACCATGTCAAATGCCTTTTTGTAGTCTATCCATCCCATGGCAAGACCAGTGTGTCTCCTCTTGCAATTCCTCATTACCATTTTATCAATAAGTAACTGGTCTTTTGTACCACGGGACTTCTTTCGGCATCCTTTCTGTTCGTCCGGTAACAAATTGTTTGTGTGGAGGTGATGGTAGATTTCCTCAGACATAATGCTTGTCAACAGTTTACACATTACGGACAGACATGTGATTGGTCTATAGTTGGTAACATCATTACCCTTGATTCGGTCTTTCATTACCAGAACTGTGGTACCTTTTGTCAACCACTCTGGTACCTCAGCTGACATCAAGCAGTCATTGAATATGTTTGTCAGTTTCGGGTGGAGGGATGTTATATTTTTAATCCAATACCACTGCACACCATCTGGGCCTGATGATTTCCAGTTGGTTATTTTTCTGGCCTGCCCCATTAAGAGTTTCAACTGTGATACTCAAATCAGTTTGTTGGTGTGCCTGTTCACTGATCTCCTTTTGTACTGTCTCAATCCACACTGCCTGGTCATTATGTCTAACATCCTGCTCCCATATTCCACTCCAGAACGTCTTAGTTTCTTCCGCCTCAGGGATCAAGTCGTTGCCTCCTTCTTTCCCTTCAAGCTGTCCAAACAGCATCTTCTGGTTGTTGTCAAACATGCGGTTCTGTCTATTCTGACTGACTCTGCTCTCGTATCGCCTAATTGTTGTACTCTTTGCTACAATGCGATGCTTCAGTTCCTCTATGATAATATTTAGCTTTTTCCTCCTAGTTTTGTACTTTATTTCCAGACTATTTTTAGTGTCTATGTTTTTTAGTGTCACATTCAGTAGGGACTCAAGCTTTCCAATGTCATTTCTCATTTCCCTGATTTGACCATTCAGTCGTTTCTTCCACCAAGGTTTTGATCTTTCTTGTTTGTTGTTTCCTCTCGCTTTTATGCCAAGTAATTTCCTCACCCCATTTGCTGCTGCTTTGAGGATATTGTTGCACCGGTGAAAGCTCCTCACCTCAAGGTATGGGATGACTTTGTTTACCTTAGCTGTTGTTTCTTTTAACTTTTTCCTGTCTACAAATCTTAGGTTCATAGGTTTCCCACTATCATTGTTCAATTAATCTACCACTAAGTTTAGGATATCAACCACATCTTGTCCTAGCCCGTAAGCATTCATCTCCTCAATGGCCGTATCTCTGTTCCAGGTATTATTTATTTCAGCATTCAGATCATTGTCTGCTTCGGATGGTTCCTCTTCACCTTCATTTCCCACTGGCTCGTTTGCCTGGCATACTCCACTCTCCATCTCCAACCTAATCTCTCTGCTCAGTTCCTCCAGTTCCAGCTCGCTTATCCACCCATTAGTTCTTATTACCCGAGCCTGCCCGGCCAATTTTTGTTCATCTAATTTAAATAGACCAATCTCCTTCCAGATGTTATGCATCCGTTTCCTATAGCCTTTCTCCTTGGGGTTACTATTCAGGTAACATTGCATAACAGTTATATTCAAGTCTTTCGTCCAGTTGGTTCTGGTCCCTTTCCTTCTTCTTCCTCCGACACCAGCAGTATTTGATTGACAGCCAGGTCCCTGCTGCTGAGCCAGGGACCACCTGCTGGGTGAGAATCTGTCACATGACATTCCAGTCCTCACTTCACCGTTATTCGAGGATTGGTGAATGTATGGTTACATAACCACCGGTGATTTCATCACCCCCGGTGATTTTAGTGTGGCACTATCACGCTGTAGACGAACATAAATGAACAAACAAACAAATAGGTAAAAAAAAACAAAAAAAGAATAAGCATAAGTTTCATTTTAATGTAATGTTTGAATGTCTCACTTAGTTTTTTTTTTTCTTTCTCTGTCCGTTTGTTTGTTTTTCTTTTCATTTTACTTTTCTTTACGTTTTTCGTTGTTGCTGTGCTTTTTTATTTTTATTTTTTTTTTTTTTTATTTTTTTTATTTTTTTTATTTTTTTTATTTTTTTTTTTTTTTTTTTTTTTATTTATTTATTTATTTTTTTTTTTTTTTTTTTTTTTTGACCGGGTCATCAAATCAGTCTATTTATATCTTTCGATGCTTTCCTCTTTTAGTGGGGACACTGCGATGCATGTCTTAGCAGGAGGTAGTGGGAGAGAATAGCGGCGGTAGCGATAATGAGGCAGTGGTGGTGGTGATGTGATCGTAGTACTGTAGTGATGGTGTTGAAGTTGAAGTAGAAATAGAAGTTGAGGTAACTTGACTAGAGTTTTTGGCGTGGTAATGATGATGGTGGCGGTGGTGGTGTTGGTGGTGAAATTATTTGCCTGTCTGTCCACTTAGCCATTTAGCCATTTTGCCATTTTCCTCTTTTTCGACTATAACATTTCTGATCCAAAATTAAATATTAAATATTGGGGCCCTATGCCGTAAAGTCATGCGTTATGACTTGCTGAGCGTAAAAAAACCCAGTAATTTTATACTTCATTTGTAATAAGAATTATTCTATCACAGTTGTTTTAAATAAGTAAAAATCAAAAACTTACGGGAGCAATTCCATAACGATATATATCCACCATGTGCGTTTTCTATTATTATTATTATTACACAGCTGCATTTATCTTGCTTTATGTTCATACGAGTTATCACCAAGTCACAACCAGTGACCTCAAGAGACAACAAGGTCCTCCATGTTCAAGAAAGAACATACATACTCAGACATGCGTCTTTAGGTGTTTAGACTTGTGATGTACTTATATTGACAGAATCTTCCTTAGTATATGGGCAGTTCCCATTAGTACTATCTTTTGTATTTCTCCTATACGCGGGTTTCCTGGAATTTGCGTTAAGTAATCATTAGACCCCTTAGGTATCATTCCTAGAGCGCCTACAACCACTGGTATTGTTTTAGTTCTCAATTTCCACATTTTTCCAATTTCTATCTCCAGGTCCTTATACTTGCACAAGTTTTCAAATGTTTTTATAGATACATTCTTGTCTATTGGAACGGACATATCAATCAGCAGGCATACCCTCTTTTTAAAGTCCTTCAATATTATATCAGGTCTATTTGCATCTATTTTTCTGTCTGTTTGGATGCTAAGGTTCCACAAGATTGAGATGTGATCTTTTTCAAGTATGGGAGGTGGTTGCTGCTCCCACCAATTCTTTTGATGGGGCAGGTCAAAATGCTTACACATTATCCAATGTATATATTGTGCAGCTCTGTCATGCCTGTTTAAGTATTCGGTTGGAGCTATAGGACTGCACATTGAAATTATATGGTCAATGGTCTCTGGTTGTTTTTTGCATACATGGCATAATAGGCTGCATCTATTTTTTATTATGTTGGCTTGGTAATTTTGTGTTGGCAGACACTGATCTTGTGCTGATATAATCAGTCCTTCAGTCTCCGATTTCAGTCCAGAGGATGCCAACCACTGATGGGTTAAAATTTTGTCAACATCAGGATTGTTAGCTCGTTCTGGGTATTTTCCATACAGAGGCTTTTCTTGCCATTTCTTAGCCAGTTTCTGTAGCAGTTCTTTCTTTGCAGTTACTTTTACCTGCTTTGCTTTTTCTGTGTTTTCCATTTCAGCAGTAAATGGGACTTCTGAAATGTGTAGTCCATTACTGTATCTTTGTGCATCTTTTGTAATGGAGTATGATCTTTTGATGCTTTCGTGTTTCAAAACGAGTTTGATAATCCAATCATGTGCCTCCCTTAGATATGTAGATAATCGAATTGTTGCAGTTTTCAACGCAATGTCTGACTTGATTAACCCACGTCCCCCTTCTTTCCTAGAGAGATATAGTCTATCTGTATCTGCCTTAGGGTGATGCATTCTGTGCATGGTTAAGAATTTTCTAAATTTGTATCGATTCTACGGATTTCTGTGCTTGACCAGTTGATGACATTGTAACTGTAGGTTACTACTGGTATGGCAAGCGTGTTTATTGCATTCAATTCTGTTCTTAAGATTGCTCTTACTCTGCGGTAATATTCCTTCCTTATCCTTTCCATCATTGTCGAGTGCTTGATTCCGTCTCCTTCACAAACGCCTAGATATTTGTAAGTTTCCTTTTGATCAAGTTCTCTTATCACATTCCCCCGATCAAGATTAATATCTGAACACTTAAGCAGCTTTCCTCTGGTGAACGTTGCTTTGGCGCATTTATCTAGTCCAAACTCCATTTTAATGTCATCACTGAACTGCTCCACAGTGGATAATAGCCCTTGCAATTGTTCATCATTTTTTGCAAATAGTTTCAGGTCGTCCATGTAGAACAAGTGATTAATGGTTTTGTCATAGACTCTATATCCATGCTTTGTTTCATTGAGCATTTTACTTAATGGTATAAGTGCGATGCAGAATAAAAGCGGTGATAAAGAGTCACCCTGAAAAATTCCACAATTAATATTAACTGCTCCAGCTTCCAGTGACTTTTTTTCACTATTCAAAAGGAGTGTCGTTTTACACGTCTGCATACTGAATGTCAAAAACCTCCTGACAACGGTAGATATTTTAAAAATCTCTAAAGATTTTTCAATCCAACTGTGTGATAAACTATCGAATGCTTTTTTTATAATCTATCCAAGCAATTGATAGATTTTTGTGTCTATTATGACAATCTTCCAGTATCATTTTGTTAACCAAAAGCTGATCCTTACAGCCATATGAGCCTCGTTAACACCCTTTCTGCTCAATGGGAAATAGGTCATTTGTTATCAGGTGGTCATATGTATACTCATTTAGGACTGATGTTAAAATGTTATACATTGTGGTAAAGCAAGTTATCGGTCTGTAATTTTTGGGATTGTTTGTCTCATCATTCTTCGGAAGCAGGAATGTAATGCCGTTAATTAGTCATGATGGTATCTTTTCTGGCTCCTTAACTATTTCATTGTAAAGTTGGGCTAACAGCTCATGAGACTCTGTGAAGGCATTTATCAACAAATTATGTATTTTGTCTTTTCCTGGGGATTTCCATTTGCTGGTTTTTCTTAGAGCCAAACGCAACTGTTCAACTGTTATATTTTCCCATATTTGTTCCTCAAGGTGAGCTGTATCTTTCATTTGTCTATCTATCCTTGGTTATGTATATTATGAATTTTTTCTTCGGGATAGATCTTTTCCCAGAATTCTTGCACTTCCTCCTTGGGTGGTATTGATTTAGCAGTTAATGTTGACACCAATTTTTCTGTAGAAGTTTCTTTGGTTTGGCTTTTGAACATATTATTGTCCTTATAGAATCTAGATCGTTTTACAAAACGTCTTATACGAGCAGCTTTGGCCGAGACTTTTTGCTTGATTATTTCTATCAGCATGTCTATGTCACTTGTTGATTTTATACTGTACTTTCTTTTCAATTTTCTAAGTTTAGTTTGTTTAACATGTTCACCTAATTTATAGTTTGTTAAAATCTCTATGTCAGATCGGAGAAGGTTTATTTGGCGATTGATGTTCTCTTGCCAAGTAGATTTCTTGTGGGAATTCCTTTGTTTTTTCATCTTCACTCCACATAAGTGAGTGGTGACTTTAGCCGATGCATAATAGAGATGATTTAAATCAGTAATGTTTAGTTTGTTTGTGATGATAATATTTTTGAGAATTATGTTAGTCTTGTGTATTATCTTTTGGTTCTGTTTGGAGTTCTGGATCTTAGGGAGGGTGTCTCGTTCCCCCATGTCAGATTCTTTCATTTTCATCCATTCGATCATAATTTCATCCTTCAAGTTGGCAAGTTCATTCTCATTCATTTCGTTATCATTTACGATCTCATTGTTTTCATTTGTAGTTTCATCTTGAGCATGTACTCCCTCCACTTTTTCGATCCTTTCTTTAATTTGTTCTGTTGTCAGTGATTCCGCCTCAACCCTGGGATTCGAAGTGTTAAAATTTACCTCGTTTTCACTGACACATGTTTCATTTTCCCTTCGCTGACATTGTGCTAATAGCTTGATCTGATCAATTTCTATATCAGTTAGTAACTTTTTTTTTACAATATTTCTTCGTATATTGGCTCGTTTGTTACCGTCAATATAGCCTCTGTTTTCGGGATGTTTCTTTTTCTAGTTGATGTATGTCTGTTCTGATTTCGATGTGTTTGATGGGTAGTACATGGCAGTGTAGAAAGCCTCAAGGACTTCTTTATTATCTTGCCTTGACCATTTTTCTCTCTTTTTCTTTGGATTTCTTTGTGGTGAGCATGGAGGGCCAACAGTAGGAGTATTCCGGTTATGAGAGGTCTCCAGCTCCGAAGTGATGGGAAGGTTTGAACCATTAGCTGATTTTTCGACCCCAGTCTGGTTCCTCTCTGAGGGACGTTGCCCTTTTTGACCCGGGTGACGGCCGATCCGGTATGAGATTTTATCATTAAACATTTACTTTATTTTGTCGCGTTTTATCCTTATCCACCAAGGGGTAATCATTTTGTGTTACCACTTCTAGGACGAGTGTCAACCAAGACTAGAGGGGTCGTCGTCCCCTAGAGACACGGCTATTCCCCGCCGACCGCCATCCCGGTATTTCTTGGTCACGGGGTTTTCTTTTTTGTTGTTTTTTAAATTGTTATTATCATGAGTGGTTCCTTAATGTGAGCATTGCGTGGCTTAAGAATGAAATTATTATTATTATTATTATTATTATTATTATTATTATTGTTGTTATTCCTTGAATCTCAGTCATTGATGTTGGTTAACTGGAAAGTCCGTTGGAATAAATATCAAGCCACTAACTGCAGCCTTAGATATTCAGGACGTATCGGAGGGTTCTTGCTGTTCCCAGCAAGCATGCCTTTTGAAGCGTTCCAAAAAGCGTGAAGGGGCCGATTTTCTTTAACCATCCCTGGAAACTTTTGGAGATAGTCCCCAGTGCGCCTATGACAATCGGGATCACTTTGACTTCATGGCAGTTCCAAATCCTTTTCACCTCCCACTTTAGGTCCTGGTATCGGTTAATTTTCTCCCTCTCCTTCTCTTGCACTCTCGTGTCGAAAGGGCAGGCCACATCCACAATCAGACACGATCTTTTTTCTTTGTCCACAACCACCAGGTCAGGTCTACTGTGTTTCAGTTTTTTGTCCGTCTGTATCCTAAAATCCCACAGCACCTTCACCTGATTGTTCTCCATCACCGCCTCTGGCCTATACTCATACCATTTCTCAGAATGTGGTAAATTGTTTACTTTGCACAGGTGCCAGTGGATCACCCTGCCCATCACATCGTGTCTCCAGCCCTTATAGTGGGTCTGGGCTAGGTGTTTACACTCGGACACAATGTGAGCCACGGTCTCCTCTCTCTCTCCACAGATCCTGCACAGTGGGCTAGCCTCCTGCTTGTAAATATGGTGCGCATTATTATTATTATTATTATTATTATTATTGTTATTGTTATTCCTTGAATCTCAGTCATTGATGTTGGTTAACTGGAAAGTCCGTTGGATTGAATATCAAGCCACTACCTGCAGCCTCAGATATTCAGGACGTATCGGAGGGTTCTTGCCGTTCCAAGCAAGCATGCCTTTTGAAGCGTTCCAAAAAGCGTGAAGGGGCCGATTTTCTTTAACCATCCCTGGAAACCTTTGGAGATAGTCCCCAGTGCGCCTATGACAATCGGGATCACTTTGACTTCATGGCAGTTCCAAATCCTTTTCACCTCCCACTTTAGGTCCTGGTATCGGTTAATTTTCTCCCTCTCCTTCTCTTGCACTCTCGTGTCGAACGGGCAGGCCACATCCACAATCAGGCACGATCTTTTTTCTTTGTCCACAACCACCAGGTCAGGTCTATTGTGTTCCAGTTTTTTGTCCGTCTGTATCCTAAAATCCCACAGCACCTTCACCTGACTGTTCTCCATCACCGCCTCTGGCCTATGCTCATACCATTTCTCAGAATGTGGTAGATTGTTTACTTTGCACAGGTGCCAGTGGATCACCCTGCCCATCACATCGTGTCTCCAGCCCTTATAGTGGGTCTGGGCTAGGTGTTTACACTCGGACACAATGTGAGCCACAGTCTCCTCTCTCTCTCCACAGATCCTGCACAGTGGGCTAGCCTCCTCCTTGTAGATATGGTGCTTCAACCACTTCGTTTTGAGGGCCTGCTCCTGCGCAGCCATTAGCATTCCTTCTGTAGCCTTTTTGAGGTCTCCTCTTCTCAACCAGTTCCATGTCTGTGGATCTCTAAATTCAGTTTTCTCAAAGAAGGTACTATGAAGGGATTTTCCCTTAAGGCTGCTCTTCCTCCTTGATGTTATTTCCTCCTTGGGTATCCCCTGGCCTACTCTCCCCTCCTTCAGTACAGCTCTGAGCATTGGCTCCTTACTATAGGTCACGTATTTGTATAGGTTGTTTTTCTCCATCTGAACACAGTCCTCTATGCTGATAAGACCTCTTCCACCCTCAGATCTCCTTAGGTAGAGTCTATCGACATCACTCCTCTTGTGGAACATGTTGTAGATAGTCAATAGCTTCCTAGTCTTCCTATCCATTTCTTTTTGTTCAGCAACATTCCATCTCAGAATTCCCGCACTGTACCTAATAATAGACACAGCTCGGGAATTTACTGCGCTTATGGCATTTCTGCTGTTCAGATGTGACTTCAATACGCTCCTTACTCTCCGAATGTATTCAGTTCTTAACAATTCCTTCATTTTTTTGTTCTTTATGCCATCAGCCTCCAGAACGCCCAAATACTTGTATCCTTCCTCAGAGTCAATTTCCTTTATCATCTCACCTGTTGGTATCTGGATCCCGTTACTTCTGCTCAACCTACCCCTCCTCATCACAATGACTCCACATTTACCAATACCAAACTGCATACATATATCACTGCTGAAAATACGGACAGTGTCAACAAGCACATCCAACTCCTTCTCACTTTTCCCGAAGAGCTTAAGATCGTCCATGAAGAGGAGGTGATTGATGGTAAGCTCTCCCCTTCCCAACTTGTATCCTGCTCTCACTTTTCGCAGCATAATGGTCAAGGGCATCAGGGCAAGGACAAACAACAGAGGGGACAGGCTATCTCCCTGGAAGATACCTCTCTTGATCTTCACGCTTCCCAAGGATACTCCAGTTGATGTCAACTCTGTCTCCCAGGACCCCATACTCCTGCCCAGCAACTCTCTGATGTTATCTGCCACCCTGAAGATCTCCAGGCTTTTGGTGATCCAGGAATGAGGCACCATGTCAAATGCCTTTCTGTAGTCTATCCATCCCATGGCAAGATCAGTGTGTCTCCTCCTGCAATTCCCCATTACCATCTTATCAATAAGCAACTGGTCCTTTGTACCACGTGACTTCTTTCGGCATCCTTTCTGTTCGTCCGGCAACAAGTTGTTTGTGTGGAGGTGATGGTAGATTTCCTCAGACACAATGCTCGTCAACAGTTTCCACATTACGGGCAGACATGTGATAGGTCTATAGTTGGTAACATCATTACCCTTGATTCGGTCTTTCATTATCAGAACTGTGGTACCTTTTGTCAACCACTCTGGCACCTCACCCGACACCAAGCAGTCATTGAACATGGCCGTCAGCTTCGGGTGGAGGGATGTTAAATGTTTAATCCAATACCCCTGCACACCATCTGGGCCTGGTGATTTCCAGTTGGTTAGTTTTTTGGCTTGCCCCTTAAGAGTTTCAACTGTGATACTCAAATCAGTCTGTTGCTGTGCCTGCTCACCGATCTCCCTCTGTACTGTCTCAATCCACCCTGCCTGGGCATTGTGTCTAACATCCTGCTCCCATATTCCTCTCCAGAATGTTTTAGCTTGTTCCGCCCCAGGGATCAAGTCGGTGCCTCTTTCTTTCCCCTCAAGCTGTCCAAACAGCATCTTCTGGTTGTTGTCGAACATGCGGTTCTGTTTATACTGACTGACTCTGTTCTCGTATCGCCTGATTTTGGCACTCTTTGCTACAATGCGTTGCTTCAATTCCTCTATGATAATATTTAGCTTTTTACTCCTAGTTTTGTATTTTATTTCCAATCTATTTTTAGTGCCTATGTTTTTTAGTGTCCCATTCAGTAGTGACTCAAGCTTTCCTATGTCATTTCTCATTTCCCCGATTTGCCCACTCAGTCGCTTCTTCCACCACGGCTCTGCTCTTTCTTGTCTGTTGTTTCCTCTCGCTTTTATACCAAGTAGTTTCCTCACCGTATTTGCTGTTGCTTTGAGGATATTGTTGCACTGGTGAAGACTCCTCGCCTCAAGGTATGGGATGACTTTGTTTACCTTAGCTGTTGTTTCTTTTAACTTTTTCCTGTCTACAAATCTTAGGTTCATAGGTCTCCCACTATCATTGTTCAACTCATCTACCACTAAATTTAGGATGTCAACCGAATCTTGTCCTAGCCCGTCAGCATTCATCTCCTCAGTGGCCGTATCTCTGTTCCAGGTATTATTTATCTCAGTATTCAGATCATTGTCTGCTTCGGGTGGTTCCTCCGCTCTCAGGACCTCCTCACCTTCATTTCCCGCCGGCTCGCTTGTCTGGCATACTACACCCGCCATCTCCAAGCCATTCTCTCTGCTCAGTTCCTCCAGTTCCAGCTCGCTTATCCACCCATTAGTTCTTATTACCCGAGCCTGCCCGGCCAATTTTTGTTCATCTAATTTAAATAAACCAATCTCGTTCCAGATGTTATGCATCCGTCTCCTGTAGCCCCTCTCCTTGGGGTTACTTTTCAGGTAGCATTGCATAACAGTTCTATTCAATTCTTTCGTCCAGTTGGTTCTGGCCCCTTTCCTTCTTCTTCTTCCTCCAACATCAGCAGTATTTCGTTGACAGTCAGGTTCCTGCTGCTGAGCCAGGGGGCACCTGTTGGGTGAGAGTCTGTCACATGACGTTCTAGTCTCCATTTCACCGTTATTCGAACTGTTTATGTTCGATATTTAAACACTCTTATCGAGGATTGGCGAATGTATGTTTACATAGCCATCTGTGGATCCGCCATCCCACTTGGCCCTTGTGTGGCATCATCACCACGCTGTATACGGACACACATAAACAAACAAACACACGGGCAGAAAGGGCCCCAAAAATGAATAAGCATAAGTTTCATTGTAATGTAGTATTCGAATGTCTGACTTAGTTTTTGTTTTTTAAGTTTTACTTTTTCCCCCCTCTTCTCTGTCCGTCCGCCTGCCTCTCTCTTCATTCTTATTTTCTTTACGTTTTGGGGGTTTCTTTTTTTGTTTTTGTTTTTCTCTGTTTTTCTCGTTTTTTACTGTTGTTGCTGTGCTGCTTTTGTTGTTTATTTTTTCTTTTTTCTTTTGAGTCTATCTATATATTTTGATGCCTTCCTCTTTTTTAGCAGTAGGGATTCTATAATGTGGTGGCAGCAGCCAGCTAAAAGAAGAAGTGGGAGACTGGCGGCGGTAGCGATACTGAGACAGTGGTGGTGGTGATGTCGATACCGAGGCAGTGGTGGCGGTGATGTGACCGTATTACTGTAGCGATGGTGCTGTAGCGGTGGCAGCAGTGAAGGAGTGAAGGGGTGGTGGCGGCGGTGATGGGATAATGGTTGTAATGATGGCCGTAGTGATCGGTGGTGGTTTAGTGTACACAGGTGATAGGGTGGGTGGTGTATCTAGTTTCTGGTGTTGGTGAGTTTGGCTGTTCTATATAGTGTATACAGAGGAGGAGGGGGGGGGGGGGTTCTTCTTCCATTTATAGCCATTTTCTTTTTTGGATATACAGTGTACAATACAAAGTTGAATATTTGAATATTTGAGCCTTATAACAATATATTTTGGGTCCGAATTTTTTGGGGCTCAAGCCGGGTGCTTTACGTAGCATTTGTACTAAGAGTTGTTATTTCACAAATGGTTTAAATATGTTAAAAATTCAAAACTTACGGGAGCGATTTCATGACCTCCGTCACCTCGTGCGTCTTCTTCCCTCCCTTATTATTATTATTATTATTATTATTATTATTATTATTATTATTATTATTATTATTATTATTATTATTATTATTATTATTATTTTATATATATATATATGAGAGGGAGAGGCTCCTTTTTCTTTTTAACCTCCGAAGAAATCAGATGAAATCAAAACTGGAAAAGAATGGGTCCTGAGAGATTCACAATACCCGAATAATTCGTATGTCCCATCAGAAACCTTACGACACTCTCAAGATTTAAAGACTCCATGCATGCCACATAAATTTGTCATGATCAGAAAACAGGGAAGTTGTTGTTTCACGTTTATAAACAGGATAGAATTCAATTTATTTGAGTATGGGCAACATTACTATTTAAAATAAATATTTTTGTAGGTATGCTCACGGGAAACTGTCGTCGATCAAGCTCTGTTTTTGATAAGCTATCCGATAAGTCTCATAATCACTACATAGAAGATGATCAGGAATACCAACGATATGAATATATTTCATATTATCTCTGCAACATAAAAAAAACAAACATCAGATATACAATTACAAGTAAAGCATCAACAATTATATTAATGAAAATGTTTTCTATTTTAGGCAGTAATTTTGTGGGAAAATTAGGTTTGTTATATTGACCCCACTACTGAATTGGCACTTTATTTCATCGACTGTTGTAAGATGAAATGTAAAGTTTGAGGAATCAAATATAAAATATTCTAAAATATATACATTTCCCGACGTAATTTTTAAGATAAAAACAACAACAAAGAAAGAAAACAGTAGCTTGAATTGAAATATGTAAATAATAAAAGATGTTAAAGATTTGCTGATTCTAAAATTTCAAATGCCTTTAATATTCGTGACATTTTCCTCTAAACTAACAGGTTAAGTGGTTTTTTTTTTATTTTCCGTTCCTACTAAATGTAAACTAGAAATGTTTACTTGCATAAAATACTTATGATGTTTTAAAAATGTTAATGTTAACATTACTACATTTTTTTTCAAAATGTGAATAACTAAAAAATAAAAAAATAAAAAAATAAAAAAATAAACATTCTACTTTTTTTTTCTATAACTTAGACGATTTCTAGTCGTAATATGTGAAAACATCGTAAAGACGACAAAAGCTTGCCATCAAAACTGTCGGCTATTTTAATACCATTCTTAAGATTCTGATTAAAATGGCCGTCAGTTTTGATAGCAAGCTATTGTTAGTGTAAATAGTAAATGTTCGTAAGCAGCATTTTGTCCATCGAGAATTGACATTCCGTGATTAATATTTTAGAATCATATTTCACAGTCTTTCTATTATCACTGAACAGAAATCTGAGAGATAGAGACATAGTCTATTATATCTAAACAAGTATATTACGAGTATTTATAAAGTCGAACTTTACAGTGAAAGAGACCGAAATAAAATATTACTATAAGTGTTCAGATCCTTTTCTATGCCTACACTGCCAAAATAATGTGTTTTCTGAACTTAAAAATAGAGAGGAATAAGACATAGTCGGTTAAATTGACTTAGCTTTTAACATCAAGCCCTAAAGTGTAACGGACAAACCGAACTTCGGCTGCGTTTGAACTCCAGTCGAAGGGACGTAACGAAATATCACAAATAACTTTTTTCAGATTTATATCAGTCTTTGTCGGCTACCACCCACATATCACCCTAATAATTAATTTTCAGTTAGCTGTGAAGCTATAAGCTTAGTGGATTTGGGGGTAGATTATAAAACCGACTCCATTATTTGTGCGTTTCTTTATACAATCGACACGGGAAGGACGAAAGCTAACATCGACCTTAATGGGATTTGAACTTGCACTGTATGAATATTGATTACTAATTTAAACAAACAGGCACATATTTTGAATGAGGTAACTATAGAAACCTCGACTTGAATAGTAATTACGTATTTTAAGCAATGCCAGAGGATCTAATGTAAAATGATAGATAACGATTCCGCAGAAATCTAGTATGATTATAGCAATATAAACTCGGCTACAATAATCATAAACAGGTATATTATTTTAGTGAATCTGAAGGGAAAGTAGTAAATTACTTAAGACAGAAGAATGGCCCGCTGCAGCCTTTTGATTAAAATAACAAATGTCATTCTTTATTGCGACTTATTTATATTTAATGTGATCATTGCATTGTTTTAGAAAAAAAAAAAATCATATTGTTTGTACAATATGTTAATCTAACGTGCGAGATAAAATGTTCTCGGCAATGTTCATTCTTCGTTTTTGCAAGAATGATAAATTCATTTGTAATTCCTAGATAAGTTATTAATTGTTTCTACTTTTATGTTTCTACTTAATGTACCAGTACATTACTGGTAGTTTATTTTATCGACCCCATAAGGATGAAAGGCAAAGTTAACCTCGGCAGGATTTGAACTCAGAATGGCAAGGGCCTTAATTCTATGCGTCAAAGCATGGCATCGACCCTAATGGCAGGCATTGTAAAATATCACGTTTGTTTTCATGTAGAGGAATGAGCTACAGACCCACCTTCGTTTTCTACTCAGTTTGGTTCCCCCTTTTTTATGTATTTCATTTACATTATTCTAGATATACTCATATGAATATGTATATAAGTACATACATCATCTCATATCAAGTTACTGAACAGATACAACTTCATAAACTTAAATGCCTTCTACTCTGACTGGGAAATTAGGCAGCTGATAATTTTAAGGGGCTCTGATCGGTATTACCTGACATTTTTTGTTATTGAATATATATGTATGGGACACTTATAATGTCACATAAACAATACATTAGTTTATCTGAAGTTTTAAGGGTTAAATATCGATACTCCAAGTGTAAATAAGCAATGTGAACGTAAATCTATCTTCAAACGTAATATCATGATATGCCGGACACATTAAAAATAAAGAAGGAAATTATATAACTTTTATTTGCTCAATATTTCACCTGGACTGGTGATGAGATTGAACCATGTGGACTGTATGTCAAACCTGGAAGATTGTAAAGTAATAATAGCTTAAATTCAACTAAACTAAAGTAACATCAGGTAATATATTCCGATGTAAAAATAAAAATTTAATTAAAGAACATTTTCAAAGAAAGTGTTTAGAATTGAATGAAAGGAACGTTTCGTGTCTGTAAGTTACGTAAAAAAATTACTTCCTTCATTTCAGTGATTATCAAATGGAATCACATACAATTATGAAAAAAAAATTACAATAAAGAATTTGTGGAATAGATGGTAAATAAAGAAAAAAAATCTGATGAAATTTTGAGATCGGACCACTTTTCAAGATATATTCTGATATGCCATTTATGTGTGTATGTATATGTGTACGTGAGTGAAAGAGAGAGAGAGAGTGTGTGTGTGGGGGGGGGGGGCGGTCGAAACTAAGCTAAGGCGTCTTAAAATGAACACAATATTTTCACTTCAAATGGATGAGACATCTAATGCTGATAGTTTAGCAGATTTACTTGTGTTGTTTGTGCGTTAGTTTTATGAAGAGAACATTATAAATCGTACCTATTTTTGAAGTGTTTTGCTACTGCGGAATAAATCTGAAATTAAAATGTTTCATTTCTGTAAACAAAATATTTCGGTATTTTCTACAGCATTTACATTGATATAACTGCAACAATGGTAGAGTAAATTTCTAAGTAAAACGGAATAATCATAATTTTGGATGTTTTCTTCATTCCCATGCACTAATTGTGAAACCTAGGCCTCAATAACAAAAATTAGAAGGAAACGAAGCTGTAAAATTACCCACATTTATTCAATTAAAAACAGTAAACAAAAGAGAAATCTTCATTTTATAATATATATATATATATGTATATATACGAGAAATTTTGTATAATAGTATTATACATACTGAAATGTGAGGCATATCGCTAGAAAGCGCGTTGGTAGGGTTTTGCGATTTTCGAAAAGAAATGTTTCTATTTCTACTGGAAGTTTCTTTTGTACTCTCAGCCAAACGAATATCTCTATGTTAGATGTGAGAAATGGCATATACTTTTGATATATTCATTCAGTTGAATGGGGTTAATCACTCAAGGCATAGTAATATTAGAACACGTTTCAAAATCAAAAGTAAACCGAAAGCATACATTCATTAATTGGCTTCTTAAATCCTGTTAGTGTCGTCCAGGTTCATACATGACACAGGATATTTATAACCTGGTGGACCCACCCTAATGCGCGACCGATTCTTCTTCTTCTTCTTCTTCTTCTTCTTCTTCTTCTTCTTCTTCTTCTTCTTCTTCTTCTTCTTCTTCTTCTTCTTCTTCTTCTTCTTCTTCTTCTTCTTCTTCTTCTTCTTCTTCTTCTTCTTCTTCTTCTTTTTCTAAGAGCGAGAAAGAGAGAGAAAGAGAGAGAGAGAGAGAGAGAGAGAGAGAGAGAGAGAGAGAGAGAGAGAGAGAGAGAGAGAGAGAGAGAGAGAGAGAGAGAGAGAGAGAGAGAGAGAAAGAGAGAGTGGGGAGAGAGAGAGAAGGCGATTCAACTCAATTATTGGTGTGGTAATTGGTTTATTGAATCCGAAATTATGAAAGGTGAATCTAACCTCTACTGGATTTGAAGTCAGAAGGCAGAGGTCCGAAATAAATATCGCAAAATATTCGATCTAATCATCCAACAACTGCCAATTTATCACCATAATTTAAATGAACTTACGTGCAAATTAAAACCAAAGAGTGGCTATGTGCAACCTTTACAATATTCAGCCAAAATAAAAGATCAATGTTTGTTGGAGGAAACGTCATATACGTTTGATAAATTCATTTAATTGAAAGAAGATAATCTCGTAACGTAGGGCACCTAACTAACGTGCTTCAAAGTCTCATGTAAATGTAATGCACTTAAAGTGTATCTTAAGTTCACTTTAATTTCCTTTTGGAAAACACTGTAACTGGTTTACATATATCAAAAAATCTTGCAAATTTGGTTGTTTTGTAACTTACTCTTCATGAAATTTTCTTCGCTAGTAAAAATGTGCAATACACTTTACATCAACCTTAGCTATTTAGTCTACCCCAGAGTTTGCACTTAAAGTGTAAGAACAAACTCTGGGGTAGACTAAATAGCTAAGGTTAATGTAAAGTGTATTGCACATTTTTACTAGCGAAGAATATTTCATGAAGAGTAAGTTACAAAACAACCAAATTTGCAAGATTTTTTGACATATGTAAACCAGTTACAGTGTTTTCTAAAAGGAAATTAAAGTGAACTGAAGATACAAGGAACGCTAAACTTAGCCAATCCTTCACAGGCAGAAAAAGAACAATAAATATACATTGTGATGCATTTTATCTTAGAATTCTTAAAATGAACTGGAACTCTTTTGATTTTATACTTGGTTTACCCAGGTATAAATTAAAAAAAGCTTTAAGAGTGTTAATGCGATTTTCAACTACACAGTGTGTAACTGAAATAGATTGAATGCAGAAGCTCTCTCATTTAGTTTTATTATCTTTTTTTCCAAACCACTAATGTAAAAAATAAGGTATGCTAACACTATATTATCTTAATGTTTACATCTAAAACAACATTTTAAAAATATCATCTTCGTTTGAAATAATAATAAATAATAATAATAATATTATTATTAAAAGAAAAGAATATTATGATTATGATGAATCAAGAGAATCACAAAAGAAAAATGAATACAACAAATGTAACAAACACTCTTAGAATACAATGGACTTAAACTAGAGTAAATATTTAAGAAAATACAAAAAATAGAAAGTAATTACATAAAAATTCCAATAATTTTTTATTGTTCCCAGTCACAAATAAAGGTCACAAACACAAGTCCGTTGTTGACCCCATTTCATTAAATACCTGGAAGGAAGAAGCCAGTTATACTGAAATACAATTGAACATTTTTAATTATATTGGCCAATAATAATAATAAAAACAATATTAATCTAAACTATAATAAAGAAGGTTTGCGGGACTGCGTACGGTTTTTTTTTTATCCCGTTAGTAAAATAAGTTGGATTACTTTGAATAAATAATTGTTACTACTGTTGGCACAAGGCCAGCAATTACCCAGTGCATTACTGGTACTTTATTTTATCGACGCCGTAAGGATGAAAGGAAAAGTTAACCTCGGCGGGATTTGAACTCAGATCATAATGGGAGGTAACTCTATGCTTCAAAGCATGGCGTCCGACCCTCTACCGATACTGCCAATCGAATAAATATTACATAATCTATCTACTAAATTTCGTAAACAAAAATAATTTTGTAAAAATAAATAATTTTAAATTGACTTCTTTTCAAAGTTGCACTTCCGGTATATCGTTGCCACCACCATCACTTCAACTACCACATTTATAGAAAGAGAGAGAGTGTGTGATGTCAAAACATCCGGTGGCGATCACTTAATTAAACATACTAGAGGTTGACTTTGCCTTTCATCCTTACGGGGTCGATAAAATAAAGTACCAGTAATGCACTGGGTAATTGCTGGCCTTGTGCCTAAAGTAGAAACAATTAATTTTCTCCTAATGCAGTTTATATATAATATCGTCGTTTTTTTTAATGTATCATGGATTATGTTACTGATTACATAAGACAGTGTAACAACGTCTTCGTTCAATTTCTGTTTATATTGTCAATTACGATTTTATTTGATGTATCATATCTACATGTATATATACTTGCGTATAATATCAAAAAACAAACTACACATGCTGCAAAAAACTACCCGAAGGGTGGTTTTTAGATGCATTGCTGAAAATGATGTTAAATCAGATCAAAAGAATTATCAGCAGATTTCTTGAAACCAAGTAAATACAGTTATGTTAGCTATATACATATATATACCACCAAAGGGCGTAAGCCCCGGTGTTTCCTAAAACCGTATTTATTTAGAAATACGAAATTTCTATACATATTGTATAAAGCTATGCTTGAAGCGAAATCTTATTTCTTTGTTATTATAAGTTGAACAACTTATGCAGCTTCATATGCAAAAGAGATTAATCACCTCATTTACACAGACGAGAAAACTATATATTCTCGACTGTTTTTTAGTCCAGCATTCGCAAGCAGTGGGAGGGACCGTCCTGAAGAAGGCCATTCAAAACTGAAAAGCATAGACGGTTGTCCCCCTTGCTTCTGCTGGACACCATCAGGGGGCGTTAGCCTCGGTGTTTACATAGCTACGGCTTCCTAAAACCGTATTTCTTTAGAAATACGAAATTTCTCTCTCTCTCATTCTCTCTCTCTCTCTCTCTCTCTCTATATATATATATATATATATATATATATATATATATATATACATTAAAATATAAATATTAATAAAATAGATGTTCTTTTGATCAATTACATTTTATTATACGTATTTCGGATGTACAACAGTACGTCCTCATCAGACAAAATATAATGATACATGACATACGCTGATGTGTTAAGATTTAATCAAGGTAGTGATTACCCCAGAGAAAAGTTTACATATATAGCCTAATTATGAGAAAATGCGAAAACGTAATAAATTCATTAGAGAATGTGTGAGTAAGAAAAACATTGCTTACTGTAACTGTTCTAGTGGTTTTGAAATGTATGATACTACGATATATCTACGAAAACGTCTCATGAATCATAACAGCCAGTGATAGCCACTGGAAAAGGATTTATAAAGAGGGAAAGATAAAGGTTGATAGGTCACCAATACCTCAGATCTCTAAAAGATAAAATCACTGGAATAAAAAATGTTAACAAAGTATTGGTTAAATCGGACAAAACTAATAATTTATATGGGATAAGCAAAGATGAATATAACGACCTGATTTTGAAAGAACTTAGGAAAAATTGCAAAAAAGCCCCGGCTGGGGATCTTACTGGAATTAATGAAGAAGCCTATAAATTAATTACCAATTTAGGCCCAAAACATTGCCAAATTAAACGCCAAAATCCTAAAACCAAACCAGCATAATGATCATAATAATAGAGTTAACATAAATGATACTAAACCAAAATATAATTGTAGGAATAAAACTAATTGCCCTTTGGAAAATAATTGTTTAGATAGTAATTTGGTTTATAAATACACCGTAAAAACTGATCACAAAACATACAACTACATTGGTTCAACCTCTTCCACATTCAAAGACCGTTTTGCGAACCATAAATGCTCACTATCGAACTCTAAGAGGAAATCATCCACGTCTTTATCACAGCTCATATGGTCATTAAAAGAGAAGGATTTAAAATACTCCATTCTTTGGACAAAACTTCGGAACTGTGGAATTTACCCCAACTCTAGTATATCAAATAACTGCCCGCTCTCTACAATGGAGACCCTGTTGATTATTAATAACTATGAGACCCTATTAAACAAAAAAGTGAATTATTCTCTAGTTGCCTGAATAAAGCTACGTCCACTTTTTTAGCCTCCCATAAAACGAAAAAAACAAAAGAGGCAATAACACCAAACCAATAATAACTTGGTTACCAGGAATATATAATTTACAGTGAAAAACATTAATGGCCTTTAATATTGCTTTATATTATAGCTATCTATAGAAGAAACAACGCTCGAATGAATGACACTTGTTCAATAACATGCCTGAACATTGATACACATAACATTATTTTGTTAACTTTGATCAATACCATCATTTCTTTATTTCTTTATTTCTCTATCTATCTTCCTATCTATGCTTATAATTTAGTATAATACCTAACCCTTACATATTTACGGAAGTTATCTATAACTAAGAATTTTTAATACATTTTTGATCTCTTTTAAATTTTAGTTTAATACCCAATCCATAAACTTTTATGGAACTTATCTATAACTGTGAATTTTTAATGAGTTTTTGATCTCTTATTTATAGTATAATATAATATAGTATATGCATATATTTCTTTTAAATATATTTACTGCACTTTAAAATCTAAAATTTAAGACAGATTCACACTTATATATAAATGCGAATTTTTGCTGCGCTTTGAATCTCTTATTTATAATATAATGTATTATAATATGTATGTAGTTATATATTATATTTTATATATTTTTTAATATTTTTAAATATACCTACCACATTTCTATATATATGATTCAAATATAGAGAAAATATCCAAACTAAAAATTATTATAGTCATTATTCTGAACTCTGAATTATCCATGCACTCATTATTGTTTTTCTTATATATATTTATATATGTATTTAAATGTAACATGTTGAACTCTACTTTATAAAATTATAACTGTTATCACTTACCTAAAGAATACTATACTACTAATACCTAATATATATCTATATATATACCTCCCTATATCTAATAATATGTTGATATCTTGGTTGAAGAATAATTAATACATTTACACCCAGTTATACATAGGTGTATATTTATACTTAACATGCCTCAATCTATTATCTTATTTTATTTTTATCTTCGTCGTTATTATTTACATGGCTCATTAATATATACCTATATACATAATCGTTATTTAAATATTTATAACAATAAGTACTTCAAAAGCTTTACATACCTAATATGTTGGTATCTTTGTTAAAGTTTAAATTTAGGTAAATAATCAACAGTATAATATTTCATTATTTATGTGCCAGCTAAATCCTTTAAATGTTACCCTCATAAAATTCAGAAGCTTAGAAATGATAACACACTTATCGAATTTATAAAAATAATATATAAATAACCAGCAAATAATCCTGAAATCTGGAGTCTTCACCATAAATATTTTCAAATTTAACGGTTTAACTTTCGGAAACATTCTCCTTCTACATATATATACCCCCCCCCCCTAAACCATTTATCTTTCCCTCTTTATAAATCTTTTTCCAGTGGCTATCACTGGCTGTTATGATTCATGAGACGTTTTCCTAGATATATCGTAGTATCATACATTTTAAAACCTCTAGAACAGTTACAGTAAGCAACGTTTTTCTTACTCACACATTCTCTAATGAATTTATTACGTTTTCGCATTTTCTCATAATTAGGCTATATATGTAAAATTTTCTCTTAGGCTAATCACTACCTTGATTAAACCTTAACCATTTAACATCTCAGGGTATGTCATGTATCAAAATATTTTGTCTGATGAGGACGTACTGTTGTACATCCGAAATATGTATAAAAAAATGTAATTGATCAAAAGAACATCTATTTTATTAATATTTATATTTTAATATTAATAACTCCGAAAACTTTTTTCGTAGAGTGCTTCCAATCTACTGTAAAACACATTCTTTGACATAATCATTGAATATCGTTTAACACTTTAATATATATATATATATATATATATATATATATATATATATATATATATATATATATATATATATAGGAACCAGTAAGACCCCGACGGCTGAGCTGAAGCCGTTTCGACGGCTAATTCTGGACTAAATGAAAATGTATCCTGGTATTTAAATAGTCGATCTTCTCAAGGGGTAATTCCATATATGGTCAAAGTGATTGTCAAAAGTCAGTAGTAATTCTGTGATTGCAAATTAGTAGGGGAGATGGTGGCTAAACCTGCCAGTAGGAGAAAGAGGGGAGGGGGTGGAGTAGACCCAATCAAGCATTGGAAGTGCCAGCTACAGCTAGGCATGAGGTCAAAGAAGATACTGGGGAGGGGGAGGGGGAGGAAGTCGGAACGGTAGGTAGAACAATGAGGGGTAAAAATATATATGAAAGAAAAAAATACTGAGAGTGAAGAAAAGCGAATAAGTGTAAAGAAAAAAGTAAAGCAAGTTCTACGACCTAAGTCTCTAGCTATTGTTAGGCTACTTTTTTCTTTACACTTATTCGCTTTTCTTCACTCTCAGTATTTTTTCTTTCATATATATTTTTACCGCTCATTGTTCTACCTACCGTTCCGACTTCCTCCCCCTCTCCCTCCCCAGTATCTTCTTTGACCTCATGCCCAGCTGTAGCTGGCACTACCAACGCTTGATTGGGTCTACTCCACCCCCTCCGCTCTTTCTGCTACTGGCAGGTTTAGCCACCATCTCCCCTACTAATTTGCAATCACAGAATTACTACTGACTTTTGACAATCACTCTGACCATATATGGAATTACCCCTTGAGAAGATCGGCTATTTAAATACCAGGATAAATTTTCATTTAGTCCAGAATTAGCCGTCGAAACGGCTTGAGCTCAGCCGTCGGGGTCTTACTGGTTCCTATTACCCACTCTACTGCCCCAAGTATTGAGTACTTTGGTGCGTTATGGTCCACCTGGTTCCTTACCACATTTCCTTCGTTATATATATATATATATATATATATATATATATATATATATATATATATATATATATATATATATATGAAATACAATATGTTGAAAAGGTAATACACTAAAGAGAGATAGTGCGCCATCAATAACACAGGGAAAAACCACCTGTTTTTGTATAAGCTATGAAAGGCAGGGTAGACAAATGATAATTAAAAATAAAAATTAAAGTGTATATACATACCTCTCTAACTATAGTTATAGAGGTATGTATATACACTTTAATTTATATTTTTAATTATCGTGTGTCTACCCGGCCTTTCATAGCTTATACATTCCATACACTGGTGGTTTTTCCCTGTTTTATTGATGGCGCACTATCTCTCTCTAGTGTATTACCTTTTCAACATATTGTATCTTAAAGAGATCAGGATTCCTTCTCCTTTGAGCACATTATTGAAAGGGAATAGCGAGAGTCTATGGGTCCGTTAATTTATCGTGATATATATATATATATTTATATATATATATATATATATATATATATATATATATATATATATATATATATATATATATATATATAGTAATAACATCCCAATAAGGGTGAAAGCAGCGATTCTTTGCTTAAACTTTAATATGTTATTCTAATAAATATATATATATATATATATAGGAACCAGCAAGACCCCGACAGCTGAGCTCAAGCCGTCGAAACGGCTTGAGCTCAGCTGTCGGGGTCTTACTGGTTCCTATTACCCACTCTACTACCTATAGTATTGAGTACTTTGGTGCGTTATGGTCCACCTGGTTCCTTACCACATCACCTTCGTTATATATATATATATATATATATATATATATATATATATATATATATATATATTGTTATGCTTTCGGAGGGTCATGTTGCCAATAAGAAACACACGCACCAGTTGCTTTCAATTCAATTTATTATATATTAAATTTATAAATTTAGGAATTTATAAATTTCCGGTTGGTTTGTTGGTTCCACAACCAGACGATTGTTCATACATTGTCAAAGTTCTTTCGTCACACATTATGTGACCTCTTCAGTGACTGGGGTTTCTTCTCTTTGTTTTTGTGCCACTCCTTTGTTCTGTCCTACGCCATATTGTTTTTGTTGTGTGCTTAGTTTGCGGATGTGTTACATCGGGTGTCTGTGTGTGTTTATATTCGTTTATTTATTTGTTTATTTACATGTTACTGGTTGGTTGTTTGTTCTATGTGTGTGTGTTTTTTCATGTTGTCCTTAATTGTAAGTTGTGATGTTGCTATTCCATTCATGTTTTCTATTTAACTTTGGTTGGAGTTCATTTATGTTTATTGCCTCTGTGATTTGTCTAAACATTGCGTCTTTTCTGTGTGTAGATTCTATCTTTATTTCTATATTTTCTAATTTACCCTTAGGTTCTATTTTAGCATGTTGGTGGAGTACAGATAATTCTTTACTATCTTGAAGCTCTCGCCAGTGTTCATTTATCCGTTCCCCTATACTACGAGCTGTCTCACCTAGGTACACTATATTCTTATCTCTACATTGTCCTTCAGTACATCTTATGCTATATACAACATTTCTAGTTTTACAGTTAATATGGGGGCTTAGTTTACAGATTTTACATTTCTCATCTATACAGGGAGGTCTTTGAAAAGGGTATGTATTGCTAATAAGTGTTTTTATGGAGGTACCTGGTCTTTCTACTATCTTAATATTGAGTTTATCTTTATTTAGGGCCCTTTTAAGTTTGTAAGCTAATTCACCTCTAGGGGTTCTATCGATGAACATTTCACTCTGGTATTTATTCGCTATCATACCATGAGTTTATTCTATTAACCTTATTCCTAGTTCTTTCTATTCTATTCCAAAATGTGCTCCTATACAAGGGGCAGGTCCCATTTGTATCATTATTTACCATTTTTCCCATTTGGTTCTGGCTGCTCTATATACTCTGATTTTATCTCTCTGATTGTAACCAGAGAACTGCATACGGTGGATGAAGTGTTGTATGTGTGTCTCTAGTTCTTTGGGGTTGCACATGCGGGACACCTTTCTCATCACCCGTACCAAATCCGCAATCAGTATGTTGATTTTGGTATGGTCCGAAAGAGCTGAGTTTCGGTGGATCAGATATTTGGAAGTCATGGGTTTGGCATAATGGCAATGGAGAATTTTTTCTTTGTTATTAATGGTATATAACTGGTACGTGTGTTTCTTATTGGCAACATGACCCTCCCAAAGCCTAACAATATCGGTTTCAACACACGTTTTCAGATAAAGAATCTTGCTAAACAAATTCAAAAACGAAATATATATATATATGTATACATATATGTATATATATATATATATATATATATATATATATATATATATATATATATATATATATATATATATATATATATATATATATATATATATATATATATGATCCGGTAATTCGTGAGGGAGTCGCAGGGGTGCCGTGTTGACATACAGTATGGAAGAACCTTAATAAGAGAAAGGACAGCAACATTTCTCACCCGACACTACAGATTGTGATCCAAGAGAAAGTGCAGGTAAACAGTGCAGAACGTTGAATTCGTCCATCTCTGTATGTATTATAGTAAATATAGTACATATCAACATTATTACTTCAAATACATGTCTGATGAAAATAGTTGGTGGTTGCATGACATTAATTGTTAACACCACAAGAACAGGTATTGCGGCAGATTATAAATATAATGAACACACACACACACACACATACACACACACACATACACACACACATACACACACACACGCACACACATATATATATATATAATATATATATACAGACAGACACACACACACACACACAAATACAGTCATATATATATATATATATATATGAGTGTATGTGTGTGAAACTATTAGAAAAAAAAAAAAAAAATGAACACTCCCAAAATAACGATAATGTTTTTTAATTGAACACAATAAATAAATATCATTTTTTACTTCGACATGGCCTGGAAAGGATCATATAACAGAGAATGAGTAATAATATAACATGAAATGAAACGCAATAATGTTCGTATTTTGTTCATAGTTCAAAATTTCAAATAATATATAATATATATATATATATATATATATATATATATTTATATATAAATTAATAAAAACAATGAAATAAAAACAAAGAACAAGTTTCTTATATTAAAAAATTATCATTTTACGATCGTTTCTAGGATGTATATGTGTGTTGGTATGTATATCATATAGATCTATGTACAAATATGACCAATTATCAGAGGAAATATACATACCTTCACATATACATGCTGTCTTCAGAAATGAGATTTGTTTATTTAAAAAAAACAACAATATTTGATATATATTTATCTTTATTGAGCCCTCTTGGATTTTAGTCTTCACTTTTATTATTATTACTATATATATATATATATATATAGTAATAATAATAAAAGTGAAGACTAAAATCCAAAGAGGGCTCGATAAAGATAAATATATATCAAATATTGTTGTTTTTATTTCAATAAACAAATCTCATCATTTCTGAACTGAGAAACGAAAAAATGTGGATAGAGGCATCTACGGGGAATTGAAGTGCGTATCTCAACTAACATATATTTCCATCTACTTATATATGAATATATGCTGAAATATATGTTAGTTGACTTCTTTGCAAATATATGTTAGTTGACGCTCTCGCACGGCATTCGAGAGATACGCACTTCAATTCCCCGTAGATGCCTCTATCCACATTTTTTCGTTTCTCAGTTCCATTCATATGGATAAACTTGCATTACATTTACTTCAGTATTCGAGATCCTCATATTTTCAAATAGCAAGTCTCTATCTAAATTTTAGCCTGAATCTGTTTCCCATAGCACCCTAGAATAAATGGAAAAATGTTTCAGTTATCCATTAGCACAAAGTTAAGGCTTTCACATGTTATTCGTTAGAAAACGAATTCAATCTTCCGTAGATGCCCCGGTCCTGCTTTTTCCCACGTTACGGTTATTGCACCAGATTTAGCTATTATTTACAGTGATCGACTGTTATTACTGTTATTTTCAACATTCGGGATTCCCACGCTTTCATACACGCACACACCATACCCACACACACACACACACACACACACACACACACACACACACACACACACACACACACACACACACACACACACACACACACACACACACACACACACACACATTAACAAGCAATCACATATATCAATAATAACATTTCATTCGTAATTACGCGTAACGCGTGTTTCGCAAATGACCAGCTTGGAGCCGCAATTGATTACAATTGTCTTCGGCTCTTGAATCGATTTTATCGCTTATAAAAAAAAGTGGAGATAATAATCTGATAAAATAATCGTACACCCACAACAGCAGCCGATACTGAGAATCGAATATGCTATATCTCACAAACCGCTAATGGGCAACTTACCATCCATTCTATCAAATTTACTTCCGGCTCTAGCTGCATTATACGTACAAATAAAATAGCTGCCTGAAGAACACGATCAACCCCTCGATCCGCGAATCGAACACTTGAACATATACCGACGAATCCAAAACGTTAATCACTAAACATTGTAGAAGCGATAGGGGAATCATGAAATAATTTTGTTGGTTTGTGGGTGAAGTGAAGTAAAAAGATTAGACTGGCTTGCCAATTAGGTTTTCTTTTTAGACTTAGTGGACAATCATATTTGTGTAGCATCTGCAGCACAGCTTATATCTAAGGACTAATTTAATACGGATAACTCACATATAATGTTGGGTTTGTTAGTAGTGATCTGTTGATGTTGCATTAGTTGGGTAGTGAATGACCACGTCCTTTGAAATGTAACACATTCCATACTTTCTGTAGGAAGCGTTTGTGAAAACCTTATGATCTATGTTGCTCCTAAAGGACAAATGTGACCGCTTCAGAGATTTCAATGACATCTTCATGTTTAATGTTTCATCTTTATAACACCAACTTCGTTTGTTTCTCCTGCTGTACGTCTTTTAACACCCTTTTATCACTTCCTCTTTCCGCGCTCACTGTATCTGCCTCTGTATATATATATATATATATATATATATATATATATATATATATGTACATACAAGCACACATACAGTCTTCTTATTGCTTCTTTTTATCTGAATATATACACATCACTACAATCTGATGTATCTTTTTATTTAAGTTTTATGAGATGAAACACCTGCGATGTGAGATATCATAGATCATTGCTGACTTGAAAACAAAATATGGTTAAGTTGAATTACTGAAAATATTTATCAAATAACAAAGAAATGTTCATTTGTTAAATATTCTAGAATTAAGAACTGTACTTACATAATTGTTTATCACATTAACGTATATAATAAAGCAGAAAGTTCAAATGAAGGATAATGTAACACGCTACTCGTCCTACATTATCTCATATATGTTTGTCCGTGGGAGTGTCTAATCTTTTCCTCCCTTAATGCTTTACGCATTTCTTACACCTTATTACACTGTCATACCCCCTCCTCTTTCTCATCTATGAAGCTATTGTTTTCCTTCTTAAATATTGGGCCATCATGTGTCCACGGTTTCAATAATAAAACAATGTTAATGACTTGTAAGGGCCATACATTTGTGGGCAGGGAAAGTCGATGACATCGACCCAGTCCGTAACTAGTATTTATTATCGATCCTAGAAGGATGAAAGACAAAGCTAACTTCGGAAGGATTTGAACACAGAGGATAAAGGGTGCTGCTTCCAGTACATGTTTAAAACGGCTCTGAGCATCCTTATGTATGTTTCATTTAGTTTCGTCACGAGTTGCTTAGTGCGTCTCCGCCTAGTACTCCCGTACACCTGGACAGACTCCACACTCACTTGGAATAATTTACAATTTTGTGGGGAGCTTCGATTTCTAGATTTTCTTCAGCATCTGATCGACAACCCAAGATTTCCTGAGGCGCTTTTTTATGACAATTTCAGTCAAACCTTGTTTCGAGATGTTGCTTCCAATATAGGTGAACTGGTAAACTTCTTTGATGAGGTTTTCGGCTAGTGAGTTTATAGTGCCATCCTGGTTTAAATATATATATCCAGTATTTAGCTGTTTCCGATGTGTCTATCTTCCCTCTCCAAATCGTTTAGCAGTTATTTTGATTCGTGTATCATATCGGATATGGTTCTAGAATCATCTCCACAGTCAGCAT
The DNA here is from genome assembly GCA_964016885.1 of Eledone cirrhosa. Lineage (NCBI taxonomy): Eukaryota > Metazoa > Mollusca > Cephalopoda > Octopoda > Eledonidae > Eledone > Eledone cirrhosa. The sequence goes on along the minus strand of OZ024742.1, from coordinate 332,852,710 downwards.
TTTTAATAATCTCGGCCGAGTAGCGTCTGCTTCTCTCTGAATTCAAGATGAAATCGTTCTCTTTCATATAATCAACTGACGTTCGAAGTACATAATCCAGGCTGATTATGAATAAATCGGGGCCAGTGGAAACCCCTCAGGAATGCCATCGTCGATAATGAAAGACTATGTCACCATCTGGATATCGTGCCATGGCTTAGGTACCATTGCACTGCATCATTATTGTGGTCACAATAGTTTGGACTGCGGCTGCTTATTTCCATATTTGCAGATAGTCTCAGCAAGGTCATTCCTTTGTCCGATATCTCTCTCTCGCAACAAGTATTACTGTCCAGTGAAGGTTTCCAGTATATCACTGACTGGTTTGCCTTGTTGATCAAATGCAAGAGGTTTGTAAATTCCAATTCGAGATAATCTTGTGCACATATCAGCAGCATCCCAGGCATAGAAATATGTTTAAGATCCCTCTGTAACACTGAGCTACCATATTATTTCGCTGCTTCTGTCCATGTCTTTGATTGGTCTATGTTCAACGGGGGTAGGTGGGAAGTGTCTATGTTTGTGGGAGAGACTGAGAATAGGCGTGAGAAAACTTAGAGTTTAGAGATCAGAAAGACAAATCTACACCTTCCAGCGCGAATTTTACTTCTTGTCGAAAGTTTACGAAAGTTGGCAGGACGGTGATCATAATGTGTCTGAGTGTGAGTGAAGTGGGATACTTAAAATAAATTAAGAACAGCCTCAGACATTGGTGTGAAAGAGAGCGGGTTAGGAAAGAGGGACAGAGAATGACATTGTGGAATAGACTTTCGTAGGGGGATAATAAAATATTCTAAAACTTCCAGCAAGAATTAGTTATAATTCGAGCAAAATAATAACGCAATTTGTGCGTTAGTTTATCGACCCGGAAGGGTAAAAAGCAAAGTTGACCTCGGTAAAATTTGAAATCAAAGCCTGAAGGGCTGTAACAATTTACTACTAAGGATTTGACTGTCACTATAAAGAATGCCAATACAACAATCCTAATAATGAAAACAACAACTGCAATTACAATCACAACAACAACAATATTACAACTACCGTTATTATAAACACTACAATAACAATTTCATCAAAGTTAGAAAGATAAAACAGAACTACTAACATAAATTTAAACAACGGCAATAATTACAACGTTCCAAACACATTCAACTCTCCTTTTAAAAGTACCGCCATTCCTACATCACCATCGTCAATATATCATACTACCAGACCCCAATATTGCTACTGTCACACCACCTCCATCATTACCATCACCATTACTCCCCCACATCTACCAGTGTCTACACAAAATGTCCAACACCAGTACAGACACAATGTTAAATAATCCATTTTATTATGGTATCCTTTGATATGTTAGGCTGTAAAATACTACACTCAACTGGATACAAAGACGTTTCTAGAAAGATGTCTACACACTTGTCTACAAACGACTTCTACTTTGATGTTTATAAATCCTTTATTTGAATTATATATATATATATATATATATATATATATATATATATATATAATATATGTATATATATATATATGTGTATATATATATATATATATATATATATATATATATATATATATATATATATATATATATATATATATATATATATATATATATTATATATATATATATTTATAAATTGGGGTAGTAGAGTATGGTTACAAGAATAAACATATATGTACCTATGAATGTATCCTTATATACATATATATATATCGACATTCATGGATAAATGAATAAACATATATATATATATATATATATATACATCATACAGTTTTACTTACATACACATAAGTGCACTTATAAATACATACGCACACACACACATATATATATATATATATATTTAGAAAGTTATATTGTAATAGTTCAATATTTTCTCTGGTAAGATGAGTTAAGCCCAATGCGCATTTTTACCCTTCATTCTTCAGTAATTCAAAAATCAATAAGTCCGATAATAAATATTATTATTTATTAGGGCGGTGGATTGGCAGTATCGGTAGAGGGTCGGAAGCCATGCTTTGCAGCAAAGAGTTACGGCCCTTTATGGTCTAAGTTCAAGTCCCGATGAGGTTAACTTTGCCTTTCATCCTTACGAGGTTGATGAAATAAGTACCAGTAATACATTGGGATAATTGCTGGCCTTGAGCAAAAAGTAGAAACAATTATTATTTATTTATACATCTACGGTCCTTTCAACGCAACTAGAATATTTCATCAATTATTATCAATTATTTAACTCCATTATAGGTGCTATACTTTAAGCAGTATCTCTTCAGGAAATATAATAAAACATAACAATAATTTGTTTAAAATCATAAGACAGATTATCAAGAATTTTACAAGATTCAAAGTACAAAAGCAACACATTAAGCTAGTGAATATAGTACTTTTAGCTTTTACAAATAATGTTTTAAAGGTTTTTTTCACAAAGATGTTAAAATACATTTAAGCTGTTAATTGTTTATAGCATGAGTTGTTAGAAAGGATGTTTTCATCAGATAAAATTACAACGTTTTTCATTTCACTAATCATTTTAACGTAGAAAGATTTTCGTTAGTTAGAAACTCATATAAAATGTGAAATGGAGTACAGATTTTTAATAATGTATCTATCTCTCAGAAACTATATGCAGACATATACCAATTATTTTCCTAATTAGGAATTTTAATCGGTCGTTCATATATTCAGTACCTACCGTAATCAGGGTAGATTTAATTAAACGGCAATATATAATGTTTTAAGTGGGCAACATTCTTAAAACTTTTCATTCAATGTCTGAAGAATTAAAAATGTTTTCTTTACTTATCTCAATGCATCGTCTCATGGGGATCTGTCATCTTCAACGGTTTCAGTGCATTGAGCCAAATGTGTTTTAACATAACAAACCTAGTGATTGACAGAATAAAACAGATTTCAAATAATTCTATGAATATTATCAACATTTTCTCAATAAGTTATGTGTGGAACACCAGTGTGCACAAGTTATAAGATTTATTTTATTTCTTAGGGGAGTTGATATCCCTACTCATTTTGAAATGCCTGAGGTAATTAGTGGTTGGTAGAGTCGCTAAAGCGTAAGATTAACGGCTAAGTTCACATCGGCCCTATTTGAACTCAGAGCGCTGGGAGTTAGATCAAATACTAAAGATTAATACCAAGCGGAAATTTACGAAAGCGTCACACATCTTGCAGTATCTGTTTCGGCGCTTTTCCTTCTGAATTCAAATCACTCCGTGTTTTACATGGATAAATTCGCTGTGATTTTTTAATCAGCACCACACGAGGCTTTCGTATGAGGTATTGCTAACGAGTGTCAGTTTTGAGAATATGGCACTACCTCTCTCTTTTTCTCTCCATTCTTTGAGGTCCTCAAAACGGTCCATAAAGAATAAAAGGAATTTCAAGTAAATACGAAAACACTTTTTTCAATAATGAGGTGTATTAATAACTTCATATTAAGTAGGATAATATTGGCATAATATCATGCCAATGGGCTAATCTGAAAAATATCTGAAAAATATAAAAGCAAAAATATAAAAAAATGTCTGAAAAATATAAAAGCATCGGATATAATAATTTGCGATGTTTGTTCTGGAAATCTGCGCTCTGTTTAAATTCAAATGAGGTCAACTTTGCCTTTAAACGTTTGAGGTTGATAAACATTGTACCATTTTAGAACATGGAACAAGACTTCCCTCTTTCTCAGAAAGCAGCTGACTTTTGTTTGACATGGAATGGTATGGGACCCAACAAGTTTGACACGCACAAGATAGGTCATACATGACGGCGGCTGGTTGAGGGCACTGGTAAAGCATGACAAGTATAAATAAGCTGGAAATGTCAAAATCACGCTCACGATTGTGTTGTTTATTATCGCCTCGAAGATGAATAGTCAAAATTGATTGTACTTGTTCAGACCACAACGATTTCTCTATAAAGAAAAGCGGATTCAATTTTTATTCAATACAAATTTACATAATTAAAATGTATGATGAGGTAAAGGAAAATACTCAAGAGGGCGAACGGCTTTGATTCCGGTAAATCAGGTAAGAGCTTACTTAAGGACGTACGAAGCGCACTTAATGACATGAGAAAGAAATCTCGATTAATTGAGAAGATATTCCTCTAAGCATGTGAATTATATAGAATTAATTAATTTTTCGAAATTATCTCTCCGTTTTGAGAATAGCTAACAATTATCGATAATGTTTTGTTTTTGTTTTATTTCATAAACTAAGAAACAAATTTCAATTAATCGGAAATATTTTGAACATGTTATTCAATACACGTCTCCTTCACTGATTTAGATAAAGAAGATTATAGTTGTTGCGGTTGCCGAGAGAAAAAGGAAATTCAAGAGACGCACACAGAAACATACACACACATAAAATACACTCCCAAACACATAAACACACACATACACACACGTATGAACAAAATCATACGCACCCAGACACATACATAATCACAAACACACACACATGTGTAGGCAGTAAAGATAAGAGGCGACTTGCCGAAAGTGTTCGGAAATCAAGCACATATATACTCACAAATATTCACATTGATACAGACATACACACGTCAAGACATACATACATATATTTATGAAATTAAACACAATTATGTGTAAACGCAAATAAATTCACATACACGCTTATATGAGGTTTGTCAGAAAAGAAACAGGACTGTGGTTGCAAGAAAACACAATTTCAAATATTAACTACAAATTACAAATATTACCCCTCAAGTTTAAGGTACTCTACCATCCTTCTCTGCCACATCTCCATGCATTCCCGGATGGATTCTTCCAGGATTCTCCGCAGCACCCACGTCATGGCCCCTCTTGATAACTTCTGCGTTAGGAAACCAAAAATGTATGACTCATCACTGGTGATGACTCTCCCCAGCAAGTCTGGTTTGGATTCAAGACGCTTGTGGATGTTCTGACACACCTGCATGCACTGTTTCTTCTGGACATCGTTCACTTACTTCGGCACCATCTTTGCGCAGATCTTCCTATATGCCCAACTCATCGGAGATAATCTTCCAAACACTGTCGCGGTTCATTCGAACTGTCAGTCGACGATCCCCACGCACTACGTGCTTCACATGCTCAACGTTGGCCTCTGGTCTGCTCATTGAAGGCCGTCCGCTCCTGGGCTCGTCTTCTCCGTCCTCGCGTCCTTCTTTGAACCTCTTGTTAAACTCGAAAACCCATGAGCATGACATCGTTTCGTCTCTGTACTCTTGCTGCAATATTTCAAGTGCTTCCGACGGAGTTTTCCACAGCCGGACAAAAACTTCAGGTCGGTTAGTTGCTCTCTTCCTATCGGTAGAAAGCTTAAAATTGAGGAATGGTTTACAAAATCACGTGAAAAACATTCCAGTGGCTAGAGAGTGGTGACATCACAGTTATCTACTCACTGTATTTTGCGTGACAATGTAACACAACCGCCTAATCCCTACCCCACTTATATCTCACACAGCACACGGTGCCCGGTTACTTTTCGGACATACCTCGTTTATATATATATATATATATATATATATATATATATATATATATATATATATATATAAAATAATAGAACAAGAAGCCAGGACTATCCATCATCAGTGATCTTCTGGCTATCTTCGTATTAAAGATCAGATACCTCAGGCCAGCGCGAACAATAACTTATTTTAGTTATTGGGATAAAAAGAATTGGGTGGAGAAAGACAGACATGTAAACAAACAACAATGGTGAGGCAACGTAAAGAGTGGAAAAATGAGAAAACATGTCAGTGATACATGTGAACATAAGATGTAGTGAATCATTGACGAGAAACGAAAGACGCATCCAAGCCATGGGAAATGTGAGCGAGAATATAATTTCACACGGGTCAGACGGAAGGAAGTGAGAGAGGGTGAGTAGCAGAGAGTGAGTGAGTGAAAGTGTGAGGAAGAGGCTAGCCGAGAGAGGGTTACTAGCAGAGGGGGTGAATGAAAGTAAGGGGTACAAGGAGAGAGAAGGGGGAGAGGATAGCAGTAAAGGAAGAGAAAAAGACAGGTCACAGCGAAGGGAAAAAATATAGGATGAAAATGGCGTGCTGCGTTGTTGCGGAGGTGTACATATGAATTAAAAAATAGAGCAAGAAGCCAGATATAATAGTATAGTCTATTAGATAAGTGTAACGTCATACCTTTCTGTCAATCTACCTCTTTCTGTCATTTCGAAAACACACGGTGTTCCCTTTTCTCTCTCTATCTATGTACATATCTTAAGATTGGCATTCCATCTCTCTCTATATAGATGAAGACGACGTCATAACTTTCTGTTTATCTGTCTGTCTCTGTCACCTCGAAAACACACGGTGTTCCCCCTTTTCTCTCTATCTGACGCTTCTCTTTATTTAAAGTCAGCATGACGGACCAATGGACCTCTTTCATTTTCGTTTTCAATTTTATTTACATCATTCTTAAACTCCGGGCTAATAGAATATTAGTCTAACGACTCCATTTATACCATAAACTTGGTCTTGTCTTTGCATGAAATTGTTCTTCACGCTCCACATAACGACGTATTATCCTCGCGTTTTTCTCGTTAATTGCCAGGGAACGTCTTCACGAACCAAAATATCGTCTTCCTGTTTTCGTTCGGTTGCACCGTTTCTCGAAATAATTACTTCTGCGTTCACAGATTATTCCCAGTTCAATTTGAATGGACAATTCCTGTTTTATCGATTTTCTCCGTAACTATCGAAGATTGTAGCTTGAAAGTCGACCCAACGCCTCATCGGGTCATTCTGCATAAATGTGTAAATTTTCGCTGCATTCCACCAAGCCGTTTCGACGTTTATCCGACTACACCTACATATACAACGTCCGACCACTTCCAATTTGTTTACATATGAATGACAAAAAGAAAAGTACAAAACTATACATGAATTGTTTCTACTAAACCTTCAATTTAAGACAACCTACATATTTGATAGGACTCCAGCTCACTTCTTCTTCTTCTGGAACATTGGGCTGCGAACCACCCTCACACAACGTCATGTTCTGAGTCTGCTTTTCAACTCCACCTCACGGTGCGTCATGGTGTATCTAACCATTTTTTTAGGTCTTACTACGGCTGATTTCTTCCAGAGAGAAAGAAAGGGATGGAAAAATGCAGAGAAGATTCATCCCCAGAGGAATAGTAAAAAATGTTTACACTGCACATTTCATTTTTTCAAAGCTAAAGCTGCCGATCCAAAATCAGTAATTCAACTCCCTGAAAACTTTCAAATATATGCTGTTCTAGCATGAATATTATGCTAAGGATAAGCTGTCCACAAAGTAAGATTTACTTGCATATCCCCGCTCATATAAACACATAAATACATGCATACATACATTACAGTTGATATTTTCTCATAATCCTTTATTTACTGCTTTATTTGTATGAAATTGTAAATAAGACAAAAGTATTAGAACAGGGGGAAATAGCTCACCAAACGCGATAGTTTTGGGGCCCCAGGGACCACAGTTTTCAAGTTACATAGGTGTGTAAATTTTCATGTCAGTCCGACCACGTCTACTGCCATATAACCGTGCACATCTGAATTTCAACCACCGCCCATTTCACCACCACACATTTCACAAATATATATTAGATATATATATGTGTGTGTGGAGGGAGGTGTATGTATGTATTGAGAATCCGTTGGTTGAAACGCATGTCCTCGTGTATGGTAGCAAATTTGTAGAAATAACTTTATACATATGCATAAATATATATATATGCGTGTATGTGTGTGTGTGTGTGTGTGTGTGTGTGTGTGTGTGTGTGTGTGTGCTAACAGCCAATTACGTGCATAATCCATGTTGAAACGTGGAACTTTCGAAAGAATATGAAAGAAAACTGTGACGTCAATAATCACGTGACAGTAAAATGTTTATCCTACTCGTTAGCAATGAACGTCTGGGTTATATATGGTAATGACTGTGGTTGTTTGATATATATATATAAACATAATTGTTTATTGCCCTATCATAAAGGTAAACAAAGTGACTCCAAACGATTGCTTTCGACGAAATCAAGAAACGGAATGACCTTGTAAGTGTGGATATGAAAGAATGGCCGTGTGCGTGGATATATGTTAATACATGGTATTGTAGAGTTCTTTTTTAATGAGCTGTTGGTAGATATATTTGAAATATTGTGAAAGCTCTTAGATAGTCCTACTAACCAATGAAAATGTATGTTGTCATAGAGATAAACGGACAGATAGTCAC
>OZ024742.1:332821901-332836901 GCA_964016885.1 Eledone cirrhosa | reverse complement strand
TCCTCCGCCTTTACTCCACCTGCCACCCCCTCCTCGCCCAAGCCATCCTCTCCTTCATCCACAACCTCAACCACAACCTCTTCTCGTTCCTCAGCTCCACCAAAGCCCGCAAGCTACACTCACCCCCCCCCTCTCCACCACCACCCGCCCATCCCCATGCGCCCACCACTCTCCACCTCTCCCTCGACCCATACCCCTACCCAATCTCCACCCTCCACCTCACCCCTCACCACACCCTCCCTTCCCTCCCCAAACACCCAAACCCCACCCCTTTATGTCACCATACCCCCTGACCTCCCCCTCTCCGCACCTGAGCGCTCTCTCCTTAGTAGAGGCCTTCGCTTCATACCCCACACTCCGCTCAGCGACGAGTTCCGCACCCGAACGGAAGTCGAGCGATTCGTGCGACCCACTAAGCTACGGGCACATTTCAGCCGAACGCCACCGGCTCCGGACGCCCCAGACCCGTTTCTCGCCCTGGGCCGACGACCATCTTTTGGGACGCCGGCCCCAGGGCAATTTAGCACCCTGGACGCCTTCGTCGATGCCAGCCGTAGCGCAGTAAATCGTTTCGACTTCCGCCACCGTTCCAAACGGCACAACATCTCACGGGGCGAACTCCTCGCTCTCCGCTCCCTCCGTAGCCGAGATGACATCGTCATCAAACCGGCGGACAAGGGAGGCGCCGTGGTGGTATGGCGCGCGGACCTCTACACGGCCGAAGCTCTCAGGAAGCTCTGTAACCCCTCTTTTACCGCCCTCTACCCTCCGATCCCACCCCCCTCTACCAACAACAAGTCTCCTCCACCATCAAAGATCTTATCGCCTCCTCCCTCCTCCCCCCCACCGCTTCCCACCTCATCGTCCGCACCCCCCGCACCCCCACCATCTACTTCCTCCCCAAACTCCACAAACTCGACAACCCCGGCCACCCCATCGTCTCCGCTTGCAACTGCCCCACCGAACTCATCTCAGCCTTTCTCGACTCCCTCCTCGCCCCCCTTGTCACCACCCTCCCCTCCTACATCTCCGACACCAACCACGCCCTGCGCCTTTTCGACTCTTTCACCTACCCGGCCCTCAGCCATTCCTCTTCACCCTAGACATCAAGTCCCTCTATACCGTCATCCCCCACGCCGACGGCCTTCGCGCCCTCAAACACTACCTCGACCTTCGCCCCTCCCCCATTCCCTCCACCCCCACCCTCCTTCGCCTCGCCGAGCTGGTCCTCACCCAAAATTGTTTCTCCTTCTCGGGTGAGTTTTACCAACAGGTCACGAGGGTAGCCATGGGCACAAGAATGGGCCCGAACTATGCCAATCTTTTTGTTGGCCATGTTGAGGCCCAAATCTTTGCCCAGTACACCGGCCCCACGCCCGAACTGTACGGTCGTTACATTGACGACTGTATCGGAGCCACTACCCTCACCCGAGTACAGCTCGACTCCTTTCTCTCCTTCTTCTGCTCCTTCCACCCCTCCCTCCACTTCACCACCTCTATCTCCACCACACACGTCCACTTCTTGGACATCTCCGTCGCCTTCGACCCTACCCACCACTCCCTCGTCACCTCCGCCTTCTTCAAACCCACCGACTCCCACTCTTACCTCGACTTCACCTCTTCCCACCCCACCCACACTAAACTCTCCATACCCTACTCCCAACTTCTCAGGATCCGCCGCCTCTGTAGCCGAGATGCTCACTTCGAGTCCCAGGCCCTTTCCCTAGTCAGCCATTTCATCCGCAGAGGTTACCTCCCCTCTCTCGTCTACACCGCTCTCACCCGCGCCCGTGCTATCCCCCGCTCCACCACCCTCACCCCACGCCACCGCACACCCACCCACCGTCTCCCCTTCCCCATCACCTACCACCCCTCCACCTTACCCCTCCACCGCACCATCCGCCGCCTCTTCCGACGCCTCCAGTCCGACCCCTCCACCTCCCACATCTTCCCAACACCACCACTCCCCTCCTTCAAGCGCACACGCAATCTCGGCACCCTCCTCGTCCACAGCTCCCTACCCCCCAACCCACGCTCCGTTTCCCCCCCGGTTCCCTCCCCTGTTCTAGGCCCCGCTGCAACACCTGTCCCCACATCACCAACACCACCACCTTCCAGGGTCCCAACGGCCACTCTTTCTCGTTCCGGCATGCCTTCTGCTGCACCTCCTCCAACCTAGTCTACGGACTTCGTTGCACGGAGTGCAGCGCGACTTATGTCGGACAGACGGGACGTCGCCTGGCGGACCGAGTCACGGAGCACCTCCGGGATATTCGTCTCGGGGGCAGTTCCCCCATCGCCCGCCACTTTGGTGGCCCTGGACACTCCGCACGCCATCTCACAGTCTGTGGCCTACTCCAGTGCCACGGAACACCCGCCCATCGCCTTACGGTCGAACAACGCACTATCATCATCTTACAGACCCACACTCCCCCCGGCCTGAACTCCCCACCCTTATTCCTTTAGCGTTCGACCGCCCCCCTCCCCCCACACGTATCCCCCACTAACACCACTAACACACCCCTCCTTTTCACCGCCCACCCCACACTAACAATACTAACACCTCCACTCCACCCCTCATCTGACCACCCTTCCCCAACTAACATACTAACATCCCTTCCCTCCGCTCTTCTCCTCTTCCCCCCTCCTTATCACACGCACACACGCACCCACTTACACCACCCACGCCAGACGCAACTAACATCACTAACACCCTCCAACCCCACGCACACGTACCCACACACCCTCGTACACCACCAACTCTACACACCCTACCCCCACTAACCCCCACTCACACCTGCATTCCACCCCTCCACCTTCCCGTATACTAACACCCACTAACACCTCTTCACCAAACTACACACACACCAGTACACCACACTCCCTCCATAGAACCACACACACCCTTCTCTCCCCGCTCCACACTCACTCATCCCCCTAACACCCCTTAATACACACACACACACACCCTCCTCACTCCAACTCTCACACCTACCCATCCTCGCCTCCCTACCATTCCGCCGACTGCTGCTATGCCCTTCCGACCACCTCTCAGCACCAACTGACCACAGCACTCCCACTGCTGACCACTTCCTGTTGCTCGCGCACCCCACATCTCTCCTCTTCCGACCACCGCTTCTTGGATTACCCACATGCGAACTTGACTTCTAACCAAAATCACCAAACATCCGTGGAACTTACCAACTTTTCAACCATCCTCTTACACCATCACCTATATAACTCACCCACACACACACACCCAAAACATTTTTTTTATCCACACGCCACCCACACCCACACCCACAACACGCTTAAACCACACACACGTGCTTCCCACCACATATTTACACCCTCAGCCTCCTGATTCCTCTCCCCCCACCCCCCTATCCACACACGCACAGACACTCCGACCCACAAAAACACCCCCACACACACCTTCCTGAACATGCAACCCCGTCTTCCCCCAACCCTCACTTTCACATACACACACACACACACGCACACCTAACCACACACACCACCTTCAGCCCTCCCCGCTCGGACACCCCGTCTCCCTCTCCCCAGTCCACCCGCCACCACCCCTACTCACCCCACACCCTTCCACCACCTGTTTACCCCCCTTTTAATTTCAGTTTATTTTGATCATGCCTTTATTTTTAAATTTTCTCATTCCTTGTATTTTGATCATGCTTTATTTTTATTTATTATATTTTTTGGCTTTATTTGTTAATTTTTCATTCGCACCGTTTCCTTTCGCTATATGTCTCTCCACCACTCCCCTACACACCTTTTGAACTCTGTTCCTACACACTTCTCACCTGAAGAAGGGCTTATGCCCGAAACGTCGTCCCCCCACCTACCCCCCACTCTCCTGAGCGTGAATTTAATAAACATTTATCGTACTGCCTCTCTGTTCTGTACCTGTTCAATTTTTCATTATATATATATATATATACATATACACACATACAAACAGACATATACATATATACATGCACATATATATATATATATATATATATATACATATATATATATATATATATATATATATATATATATATATATATATATATATATACACACAAATACACTTATAAATACACACTCATACATATATATATATATACACATACATATAAATACACATGTACACAAGCATACCTGCATACACACATATATACACATACACATACACACATACAATACATACATATATATATATATATATATACATACATACACATACATACACATATACCCATATATATATATATATATATGTATATATATATATATATATATATATATATATATATATATATATATACATTATTTAGAGAGAAGAAACATTTAGATATAATTAGTAATAAGATGTGTCATACCTAAACTGCTACTAGATTCCTCTACTACGTAGTTTCGTGGCATAATCAAAAACAATACATCATAGAGATATAGAGCCTTTGTGAGGTCTGCGACTTATCAAGGCGATACTTCATTTTACTAGCTTCAGAGAGCACGTCTATAAGATGTGAGATAGAATCCCAAAAGGCGGAGGGGGAGTCAATCACGTGATACGACGGTCAAGAAACAGAGCTAAGCCCCTTATAACCCTGAAAAAAATACCACGGGTGCGGAGGGGGTATTTATATCGAGGCCGTAGAAGAGGTGGTTAAGGTGGCAAGAAGTATGAGTAATGGCAGCTTTCCAGCAGTCACTACACTTTAAGGATTACTCGTCCAGGAGGAGTTATAAACAATATATTGAGAAACACGCAGATACATGCGGACACATACATATACATAAATATATCCACATCCATCCTTGAGTTAATGGTGCCAACCTTAACCGTCTATTCCATTCGGATTGGTTTGTCCCAGTTATTCATAGAGCAAAATCGGTTAAGCTTGGCACCATTAACTCAAGGATGGATGTGGATATATTTATGTATATGTATGTGTCCGCATGTATATGTGTGTTTCTCAATATATTGTATATATATATATATATATATATATATATATATATATATATATATATATATAGACACACACACATACATATGTGCACACATACATATACATACATATACCTACATACACACAAATATATACACTAACAAATAAATAAGTACTCAATAAATATACGCATATACACAGGCACAAAAAAAAACAGCTCTACAGGCAGAAAATGTAGATAGGTAAGAAGTACTCACATAACCATAGTGGCCGTATTTCAGGTTCAGGAGGGGTGGGGGTAGGGTGGGAAGGAGGTATAAGGGCCGATAGGGGATGTCGTTTTTAGCCATCGGGCTTTAACACTGGCTTAAAGTGTTTGAAAGTTGCAAAATTATTGTGCATGCAGTTCGGGCAGTGTTCAGAGAGTTTGTTCAGTAGCGGATAAAATTGGTGAATAAAATTTCGTAGCTCTCTGAGATACAAAGGTCGCAGCCCTTGTGTCCTCCGTTGTAAGAACGCGCCTCCTGGAGTATTTTCCATTTAAGCGTGAAGGGGTGGGGTTCCTTTTGAGGTCCCAAACATAGGAGGCGAGTGTTGTATATATATATATATATTTATAGAGGATAATTGTAAGATATGCACTCAATATTTTGAATTTGTCTACAGAATTCTAAACCTTTGTCACTTAGTAAAGAATTAGCTCTTAAAGAGTCTCCCTTTCCTTTAAATCTATCTACCATGACTGACCCCCCCAATGATTTTATAGACACCTGTTAGCTCAAGAGAAACTTAATAATAAGGATTGGCATGCCATCCTGAACCTGTTTATAGAATTCTTTCTGCCTTTGTTACTCTAAAATAAAAATAAACTATAGCTTTGTAGAATTAGCTTTTAATGAATTCTATCAGCCAATGACCTACACCCATCCCACTCCCCGCCCTCTCTTACCACTTGTAGAGACCTATATATACCATACTTATTTTTTGATACCCAGATTCCTGATGATTTCTAATGAATGAAACAGTTCTAGTCCTGTAGAATCTCATCTACATTAACACTTTTATACTCTGCTATGTATTGAGTACCTTACTTACTGTGGTTACCTCCGATTCAATCCGGAATAACGTATATATATATATATATACAAAATATATGATTTTGTGTGTGTGTGTGTGCATGAGTGTATGTGTATGTGTTGTAAGTAAGAATATCATACCGTGGTCCCGAATGCGGAGGAGGGTATATGGTGACTTATACGATATATTTAATTATACATACGCGAGTCTCACAATGAATGTTTAAAGATGTATATATGCCCTCAACTATCTACTGTACACACACACACACATACACACACACACACACACATAGATACACACCATCACACACACACCAATTAAGAAAGAGATTGACAGAGCGAACGAGAGACAGAGAGACAGTGAGACACAGAAACAGTTTTTTTGTGTGTGACAGTGTCTTTGCGTATGTGTGTGTGAGTATATGGCTGTGTTTATGTGTGTGTGTGTGTGTGTGTGTGTGTGTGTGTGTGTGTGTGTGTGTGTGTGTGTGTGTGTGTGTGTGTGTGTGTGTGTGTGTGTGCGTGTGAAAGTCAGTAAAGGAGGGGGAGAAATAAAGACAACCAGATAGAGAATGTGCAAGGAAATTGAATATGTTAGAATTAAATTTAAAGAGCGTCAGAAGAAACAATATGTGATATATACATAGAGGATGTATGGTATAGACAGGAAATGTAGAGAAGAATGTAAAATTCTCCTTGACACAATGCTGTCTTTGCAGTGAGTTCATGCAGAGAGGATTTCAATGGAATTTGAAACGAATAAGCTCAAGCCTCGTTTGGTAAATACAATAGTAAATTGTCGAACAGGAATGACGTACACAATTATTCTTAACAATCTACAATATATTATACTTACTAATTAATTGGATATACTTAATTATAAATATACACATACTAATACACAAATATATATATACAGATACGCAAATATATACTATATATATTTATATATATATATATATATATATATATTTATATATACACACATATATATATTTAATTATGTATCTATACACGCATACATACAGACATATTTATATCTATGTCTCTCTCTATATCTCTATATCTCTCTATCTCTCATATATATATAAATATATATATATGTTTGTGTGTGTGTGTGTGTGTGTGTGTGTGTGTGTGTGTGTGTGTGTGTGTGTGTGTGTGTGTGTGTGTGTGTGTGTGTGTGTGTGTGTGTGTGCGCGTGTGTGTGTGTGCGTGTTGTTGGGCGTGTGATACTCCGTTTATGATGAATGGTTAATTTAATGGGTAGAACTTGTCATTCCCATTTGATCGTAATGCAAAAAAACAAAAGCAAAAAGCACTCAACATTGTGCATAGCATCCATTATATATTTGGTATCCTGTGATTGGTCAGGAACGGGGTCAAATACTACTATGTAAAAAGGAGGGCGGATTCCAATATATATTCTTTAATGCTTCGCAAAAACACAACACATATTTATAAAGACCCGTGGCTTATATCATCATATCATGACACAAAACATTGAAGTCCACGTGTCTGAGCATTCCATAGACACGTTTATCCTTAAAGTACTTCTCAGTCAGATTTAACACAACACAGTGTGTGACAAATCTGCCTCTTTCAATTAAAAGTGCAAATTATCTGGCACAAGGACACTGTACACCTCCAGGGATCCAACGCACGAGATTACAATCGTGCATTGAACATTCAACCACTAAGCCACGTGTCTTCACATATTTACAACGCTATTATAAATAAAATCTGTGGTAAACTTCTATCCATGGAGTTATAAGTGGCGCTGCGGTGAAATTTATATCTGGTGTCCTCCTTCAGGTCGTAACACAGTCGAAACAGTCGATTTCTTCTAAAGAAAGAGTATTAGTGTGTGTGTGTGTGTGTGTGTGTGTGTGTGAGAGAGAGAGAAACATAAAATTTCGAATATCGTTTATCGACCTTGAATTTTTGAAATGCTAATTAGACCATGGCGGGATTTTAGTTCATAGCACAGAGTCCAGGAACAAATAACTGTTTCTACTTTAGGCACAAGGCCAGCAATTACCCAGTGCATTACTGGTACTTTATTTTATCGACCCCGTAAGGATGAAAGGCAAAGTCAACCTCGGCGGGATTTGAACTCAGATCGTAAAGGGACGTAACCATGCTGGAAAGCATGGCGTCCGACCCTCTACCGATACTGCCAATCCACCGCCCTTGTCCAGGAACAAATAACGCAACCCATTATAGCTGACTTTCTTACGACTGGGCCACTTCATAGTAAAGGACGGTAAAAAAAAACGACCATATAGAGTTCATTATGCAAATTAAGGCAAGAAAACTAACATATGGCTAGGGGAAATGCAACAAGAAATCGTCCTTCTTGCTAAATATAACTAAAATAGGGTCTTTTAGAGGTAATAATGTTTGATAAAAATTCGATCAAGATCGACATATCTCAAACTAGGAGTTATTACAATCTACAAAAGCAGCATAGAGCTTAGGTAAATCCAATACTAAGTATTGATAAAGATTTGTACACAAAATACCTGTTACACTGAATTTGATCTTTAAACATAACCTCCGCAAGCAGCTACACGTTGCTTTCTGTTTACGAAACACAGAAGTGATCGGCATATGAAAAAAATAAAGAATTTAACAATGCTAATGATAAACATCAATGGTATGGCCGAAGAAAAAATATTCTACCCAAAGTGCACGGCTAAGTAGAAGAGTGGTTGCTACAATTGTTTGACTCGGTTGAGTATCTACCTCCCTCTTTTTCACTTGCTCTCTCTCTCTCACTCTCTCTCTCTCTGTATCTCTCTCTCTCTCTCTCTCTCTCTCTCTCTCTCTCTCTCTCACTCTCTCTCTCTCTCTCCCTCTCTCTCCCTCTCTCTCTCTCTGTATATATATATATATATATATATGTAAATATGATGATAATAATGGAGCTGCGGCGTTGCAAATGGGATACATATGAAAAAGTGAGTCCTTCATCAGTGACCCTCCAACCGTCCTCGGCATTTCATCGCTTTAAGGGCCATATGCCTCAGGTTGGTGCGAACAACGGCTAAAAAAAGTCGTTGGGACACGTAAATAAAGGGGGACGCTAGAGTAACAACAAAAGGGTTTAAGCAACGGAAAGTGAGTAGAAATAGACAAGTCCCAGATCTCTATGAATATAAACTCTGTGAAATCGTGAACAAGAGACGAAAGACCATCGAACCTGGTAGAAATGTGAGCAAGGAAAGAATTTCGCCCAAGTTTGACGGGGGGGGGGGGGGAAAGAGAGATATGCTCACGCTTTCACTCTTAAGCCGTTTCGATAGCAAACAATCGAAACTGGCCAGGCCTGACCATAGAGTTTATAAGTATGAAATAAATTGTGTATGCTACATTAAATATAGTGAACTAATGTGAACAATGGTTTTACTAGTCTTTTAATTAATACGATTTTATCCCCTCACACACACGCACGCACACACACGCACACATGTATATATATATATATATATATATATATATATGTATATAGGAACAAATAAGACACCGACGGCTGAGCTCAAGCAGTTTCGACGGCTAATTCCAGAATTAGCTGTCGAAACGGCTTGAGCTCAGCCGTCGGGGTCTTACTTGTTCCTATTACCCACTCTACTACCCTAAGTATTGAGTACTTTGGTGCGTTATGGTCCACCTGGTTCCTTACCACATTTCCTTCGTTATATATGTATATATATATATGAGTCAAAGTGGAATCTTCAACGTAGTCGTTCGACTTGCTCTTAATAGCATATATAGCTCTCTTACAGCCACACCCTACCGTCATGCATAAAGTGAATAAATTAAAGTTTCGATTATATAAGGCAATTATAGACAAAGCCCTAAATATTTGGGATTGACATGAGTAGAATACCTTAAACTTGTCTTTGTACGAACGTGTTTGATGTGGTGTAAACAAAAAAAAAATATTAGATCATTTTCTAAAAAACTGGAGAAACGAGAAGTACAACACGGTCAGATAGCCATACTGAGCCATATGCAGTTTATCAATGCATGTAAGTATGTGCAGTTTGGTTTTCAGCATAACTGGATCTAAAAATCTATGGATTACATTGTTGGATCTATAGACCATATCACACTTCATGTTGATGGTGAATAAGCCGTATCACATACTTATATGAGATAAGGCTTAGTCATCCTCAACAAGAACTCTCTATACTGAATCTCTTCTGAACCTCGACAGAATTACTTCACTGAAAATTAAATTCGAATTCATTTATGAAAATCAGGGTTGATGTAGTTTTTAAATCAGAGAAAAATAGGGTAAGAAAGAGAGACAATAAGAGAGTGAGAGATTGTAAAAAGATGTTAAGGTTATATACAAGTTTGTTGCAGATCAATATATTTTATTCTACTGTTGAGTATAGACAGCGTTTTATATATTTCATTTATTGTATGTTAGTGATCGTACATATGTTTTCGTTTGTAAATGTGTATGTATATGATTTTGCTTACATACATCTAAATGTATGGATTCCTTTCTGTTAACGTGCATGCCTTTGTGTGTGTATGTGTTTGCGTGTTTGTGTGTGTTTCTAGTGTGTGGTTCTTCGAGTGTGTTTTAATAGTGTATGTATGTATGTGTGGACGTAGCAAGTGCGAAAGGAATTTGCCACACAATGATTAGGTTCTGGTTTTGACCCCACTGCGTGACATTTTGTGCGAGTCTGATTTACCATAGCATGGGATCGATCTGAGAGTGAGATTGTGTAGACAGGAACTATCTACATGTTTTTTACCTGTAACGAAAGTGACCAGCCTTGTCACAATATGTGGCACTAAATCTCATAGCGAATTACCTTAAGATCACACGTAGAATGCTCAGCCACTTGCACGTTAATTTCCCGAGCATGCAGTTCCGTTGACCAAAAAATCGAAAAATTCATCGCTGATACAGACCGATATCCATTCTATTTCACGCCATCATATATATATTTCGAGAAAAGCTATTTTGTAAGCTGCATGTGCGCTTAAAAAAGAAACGCAGTTTCGGAGTTGTAGTATTCTCTAGCGGCTGTCAAAACGAAGTCTACATCTTGAAATGTTATGTGGACTTGGCTATGTGAAATATATACCTTCCGTACACATTTTCAAAGATATTTAGTTGGGGTTTTTTCTGATTGTTTTAGTTGCTATTTTGCAAATTGATATTCATAACATCAGTTTTATTTGATCATGCGATTGCAGCATTCAGGACTGGCGCTACCAGGAATGCCAACTAGTCAGTCATATATGATGGAGAGCGCAGAGAGGAGCATTACTATATATATATATATATATACTCCTTTACCTGTTCCAGCCATCCGGGTGTGGCCATGCTGGGGCACCAATATATATATATATATATATATATATATATATATATATATATATATATGTCTATGTATATATATACATACATATATATGCGTGTGTGTGTTACTCCCGATTGAACCCGGGATAAACTTGTATATATATATATATAAAAGAAAATGTTCGCTTTACATGGCTGAATACAATAAATGTAATCTGAGTTTTTCGAATATTAATAATACAATTCGATTCGTTTGCAATTATGTAAACAAGCCTCAATTTTATAGCCATGTCAGTAGAATGAACTTTTCATTCTTGATCTTGTGTTGGCATGTGAACAGAACTGCAGACACTAATGTTTCTGGGTATCATCCTTCATCAGTACAGCTCACTGTTCATCTGCCAAACTGTGAGAGCTAGTGAAAATATATGTTATTTTCAAAAATACACAGTGACTGATCGGCCTGATTTACATATTAGCAGACTGGCCAGTCAGTTTCCTGTATACGAACGATAAATGGCCGGCTTTGCCAAATTCAAATAAAAAAGAAAATGTTCGCTCTACATGGCTGAATACAATAAATGTAATCTGAGTTTTTCGAATATTAATAATAACATTCGATTCGTTTGCAATTATGCAAACAAGCCTCAATTTTATAGCTATGTCAGTAGAATGCTCTTGTGTTGGCATGTGAACAGAACTGCAGACACTAATGTTTCTGGATATCACCCTTCATCAGTACATCTCACTGTTCACCTGCCAAACTGTCTACAGACATGGCTATACAATTGAAGCTTGTTTGCATAATTGTAAACGATTCGAATGTTATTATTAATATTCAAAAAACGCAGATTACACACACACACACACACACACATATATATATATATATATATATATATATATATATATATATATATATATATATATAGGTGTATAGGTATTGTTAAATGTTGGTACAAAACTGAAAGTTAAATAGTGTTTGTTTTATTATCAGTTATCAAATATTTCGTCAATGTTCTATAGTCACATGTTCTGCAAACTCATCAAAGCCTATTTATTTCCCTACGTACCGCTTATGCTATCTACTGTTATTTTTACTTCATCTTGTCGAGAGTGAACAGAATAAAGGCAGGAAGAAGACTTGGCACAAAGGAAAGCAAATATTCATTGAGGAGGTTACAGTTATGTGACTAATAACAAATAACAGAGTTGAAGTGAAAATGAAATATTACGTGTTTTTCTTGGCAATATTTGCAACATGACCATCTCCAAGTATAACAACATCTGTTGCAGCGCACTTAATCACACGAAGAGACTTGCAAGACAAATACATACATATATAAATAACATCATGCGGTAATATTTTTTTAAAGGGGTATCAAAATGGATAACGTAGCACTAGATAAACTTTCGAAAAGTTTTAACCCGCAGCGTTCCGATGTTAGAAAAGCATCACGTTGATTCGGAATTGTGACTACCATGTCTTACATTCTATTTGGGAATATATATATATATATATATATATATGTGTGTGTCTGTGTCTGTGTCTGTGTGCGTGTGAATGCACGTGTGTGTGCGTGTGTGTAATACGATAACACAATACAATTGCTATCTAAGATATATGACTGAACAAAACAAGATGGATCGACTATTTTCTCTTTATGTCTCCCCCCCCCCTTACAATTACCTCACCAGAAACCTGTCAAGATTATCATATATATATACATACATGCATATATATATATATATATATATATATATATATATATATATATATATGTGTGTGTGTGTGTGTGTATATATATATATATATATATATATATATATATATATATATGCGTGTGTATGTATATATTTGATAACAATAGCTAAAAGAAATACTTGAATAAATACATGAGATACGGAAGTTATGTTGAATAAAGAATCTCTTCAACTAGAAGACGTTTTAATGAAATACTGTTCATCCTGTCTTTACCTCACATGTCCTATTTTGGTTTTCATTTATTTTTCTGTTCATTTATTTGTTGGTTTATTCATTTAATCTTCATTTTCTTTTTCAATTTGTTTCTTCTTGATTATGTTTACAATTTTAGTTTGTTTGTTTATTTAATAATGCATTCATTTATTTGTGTTCTTTAGTACTTTTACATGTTTAAGCGACCATACTGGGGCAGCGCTTTGATGTACTCTGTCATATCGACACAAGTTGATATTTCATACATACACATCTACAATATATGCAATACATATACATACTCATCTATACAATATATATATATATATATATATATATATATATATATATATATATATATATATATATCTAAGGCGGGTAAAATTCCCGAGATCCATGGACGAGTTCTCTCCAGCGGTCTCTGTCCCTCATTATCGCTGCCATATCCTGCATCTCCAACAGACCAGTGTCTGTCCTTAGGGTATCAACATATGTTAACCTTGGTCTTCCTCTTCTAGTCTGTCCATGTAGGGGCTCCCAAAGGAGCACGGAGTCTGTGCTGCTGTATGGGTCTGAGACTTGGACACTGACCAAGAAACTCACTCAGATGGTGGATGGGTGCTACACGAGAATGCTGAGGATATATATATATATATATATGTGTGTGTGTGTGTGTGTGTGTGTGTGTATGTGTGTTAGTGTGTGTATGTGGGGGGGGGGGGTATGTATGCGTGTGCGTGTGCTTATTTTGCGTAAATTATTGTTCTATGAAAAAGGAAAGACCAAGACATAGGAAATATGTGCTTAGGTCGATATGACTGAGTAAATTAAGGCGCTGCTCCAGAATGGTCATTGTGTAGTAACATAATCCTGTAAAAGTACTAAAGAACATATATATATAAATAAATAAATATATATATATATATATATATATATATATATATATATATATATATATATATATATATATATATATATATATATATAGCAATAGTAATAAATT
This sequence comes from Eledone cirrhosa, assembly GCA_964016885.1. Taxonomy (NCBI): domain Eukaryota; kingdom Metazoa; phylum Mollusca; class Cephalopoda; order Octopoda; family Eledonidae; genus Eledone; species Eledone cirrhosa. The sequence continues at coordinate 332,822,572 of OZ024742.1, read as the reverse complement.
TGAAGACTAAAACCAAGGAGGGCTCGATAAGGATAAATATATATCAGATATATAAGAACCGAAGAGAAAATATTTATTAAAATAACAGACTAAAGTTTAAGCAAAGAATCGCTGCTTTCACCCTTAACTGGATCTTCTGAAACTTCAGGCCCATCAATTCTCACCAATACACCCAGCTTTTCATATATGTAGGCGTAGTGCTGCACCCTCTGTAAAAGCCCATATTAATTTCCAAGTGGAACTTGAAAAAGTTGGTGAGGAATTGGCAGAAGAGGAAAGTAACTGTCCTCAGTCCTTTTACTCGAACCCACCACATAACCACTTTCGTTACAGCAAACAGACAGATAACTGCCTACCGTCCTTACCAAAAGAAAGAAGTGGCAGCGATATTCATGATGGACTCAGTTGAAAGCCGGGTCCGTCCTACACGTGATTATAGCCTACTCGTGGATGTTATATTAGGAGTTCACATATCGTGGAGGAAGTACTCCTTACTCTTCTTGTGGCCCCTAGTGAGATTCGCAATATCATTTGTGTTTCAGGAACTACAAATGAGCTGGGTCCAAAAATCGCCTCCATTATGTATTTGTCCTTTTTACAAGGGAACACAAAGTATTTCTTTGCGAGGTTCTCACATTTGAAGAGAACTGATATACTACCAAACTGATCGG
>OZ024742.1:332809401-332819401 GCA_964016885.1 Eledone cirrhosa | reverse complement strand
TTATCAAGCTTATTTAGTCGAACAACTAAGTTAAATGAAATAAATGCATAGACAGAAGTAACACACATGCAGAAATACACAGACACACACGCACGCGCACGCACACACACACACACACATACACACATACAAAAACACACACACATACATATATACATATATATATATTTAAAGGTTAAACAAGGTTCAATGAATAAATCAAAGAATTAGTTTTACAATGTATTGGAAGCAATCAACAAACACGGTTTTCCGGAGTTATTAATATTAATTCAAAATATTAACAAAAATCGACATTCGTGTGATCAAGTATATTTTGTTATAGACATTTCAGAGGTACTGAGCTATATTCAACAGTACGCTCTCATCAGATAAAATAAGATGATGCAGGGCATACCCTGACATAGTAGATGGTTAAGATTCAGTCATGGTAGTAAATATGATATCACAAGACTCAATATTTATATACCTTAAGATTGAGACATGAAAAAATGTACATATAATACAGAGGGTGCGTGTGAGAAAGCTTAAAAATAAATAATAGCGATTTACATAACTGTTAGAGATTCAAATAATTTAAACTATTGAAGAAAGAAGAAAGAAGAAAGACAGGGAGAAACAGATGAGGAAAACATATAGTTACTAGTAATATAGAAAGCAAAAGAGAATTGATCAATGATAGAGAGACAAAAGAGGAATAATTTTTATAGCATAAAGCATAAATAAATATACATTTGGGCATAGCTTTGTGAAAGAGTAAACTCGAATGATCTAGAAGTATCCATCTATCTAAATATTAAATATACCTCGGTTTAATTTCGAGTCCTCAATTAATATGAAATATACTAACAATTATTTATACACCATATATATCCAAACTTATTCGCTGACCGTTAAATTTCAAATTCCTTACGTTAGTTCAGAATAATGGATTAAAATAAGGGTATAATATTTCAGGCTATAAAAGTTTATAAATGTCTATATTAATATTAAAGTATACTAACATATTTAATTTATAAAATCATATTTAAAGTATTTTCAAACATGAGAAAGAAACTTAGTATTTTCATCCACACGAAGGTAAACCATATTAAATGATATTATCTTCTATTATTTTCCCATACTAAAATAATTCTCACTATATAATTTAGAAAATAATTACAGTTATAACTTTAAACATTTTAAATTAACAATTAGAATGCCCTAAAGCATCTAAAGGCCTTATAATTCAACTTTAAACAGTTATTATTAAATTTGATATATGCATTTGTCCAAATATATACAAAGAGTATATTGCCTAAAGTTGAAGACGATATTAGTCAGTTATACATAACACAATATAATAGACTAGAATAAATAAGTTACTGTTAATATTGTTACAATTATAGTTTTAGATCAATTATTGTATCTTAGGATCATGTAATACATATATACTATAAACATTTCATGAATCGTAAGAAAACGAACCAGATTCAAAATAAATAAGTAAATTGTTTGCGATCATATAAGTGCCAAATATTTAAGCTATATCATTTAAACTACAAGAACATTTTTTTAAAGAATCTATATAGTAGTATAGTATCATATTTAAAGTGTCTGCAAACATGAGAAAGAGAAAACCTAAGATTTTCATCGACTCGAAGGTAAGCCGAATTTAATTAAATTAAAAAATAATAATCGTTATATAATTTAGAAAATATTTAAGAATTATAACACTAGAATGTCCTTAAGTATCTAGAGTACATATAAATGTAGCTAGAAGCCTGTTATTAAACCAGATATTCACATTTGTCCAAACACATACAGAGTATTCTGTTCGGAACTCAAGACAATATTAGTGATCCATATACATATAATAAATAAATAATAAAAACATTGTTAGTAAAGTTATAATTGAAGTTTAACATCAAGTTAAGTGGAAAAGGTTTGTCGACTTGCATCGTGTACGACGCATATACCATACATATATATAAACAAATATGAATATATAAATCAAACATCTTGAATCTTAAAACTAATATACTCCAAAAGAATAAATACATAAAAGCATGAATTGTTTACGTATCATTACAACTGTCAACCATATAATCTATATATTTAAGAAAATACAAGAATCCCAAACAAATTAGATGTATCTACACAATAAAATATATGCCTATTCATCAAGAGATCGTGTTAACAATCTATATGTTAATATATTTATATAGAACCCTTAATCTAACAATTATCATATCATAAATGAGTAAAAAAAAAAGAGATTAAAATAACATTTTACGCACTCAGCTGATACAAGACGTCAAAAATTAAAACGTAATTATTTAGTGTTTTTACCATATATTTTGCGAGGCTTGGAATGTAGAGGAAGCTTTATAAAGGCAATTTGAGAATAATTCACTTTTTTTGTTATTTAAATTATCATAATTAGTAATTATTAATAGGGTCTCCATGGTACAGAGATTGCAGTTAGATGATATTGACGTTTCGAGTATATTCGAATATTACACAGCTTCGACCAAGAAATCGAGTATTTTAAACTTTTGTCTTTTAACGACCATATAAGTTGTGATAAAGAAGTCGAAGATTTCCTATTAGGGTACGAAAAAGAGTATTTATGATTCGCAAATCTTAATTTAAATGTCGATAAGTTGCACCAATGTAGTTGTATGTGATGCTATTTGCTTTTACGGTGCATTTATAGACCAGATTACTATCCAGACAATTATTTTGCAGAGGACAATTTGATCTATTTCTACAATTACATTTCGATTTATTGTTATTACTATAAATTGGACAAATGACATTCACATTGTTAGTACTTTGAAGTGTTCTATTGGTTGTGCTTAGATCAATGTTATTCTATTCCTAGTATTAATATTGCTAGTGTTATTAAATTTATTATCGTTAATTGTTTGTTGATTATGATTTAGAATTCTACTATTTATTTTTGCGATATTCTGGGCCATATTTATAGTTGTAGAATAAAAAAGCTTAATTGTGTGTCTGTTAAATATGGACCGGTATTTGTGTTGAATGGGGAAGCATTTATCTAAAGCTTTAAAGAATAGCTTTAAAAGCTTTAAAGAATAGAATTATTTTAGTATGGGAACATAATATAAGATAATATAATTTAATATGGTTTACCTTCGTGTGGATGAAAATATTAAGTTTCTTTCTCATGTTTGAATATACTTTAAATATGATTTTATAAATTAAATCTGTTAGTATACTTTAATATTAATATAGACATTTATAAACTTTTATAGCCTGAAATATTATACCCTTAGTTTAATCCATTATTCTGAACTAACATAAGGAATTTGAAATTTAACGGTCAGCCGAATAAGTTTGGATATATATGGTGTATAAATAATTGTTAGTATATTTCATATTAATTGAGGACTCGAAATTAAACCCTCATATAATTACACCGGGGTATATTTAATATCTAGATAGATGGATACTTCTAGATAATTCAAAGATTCTAGTTTACTCATTCACAAAGCTATGCCCAAATGTATATTTATTTATGCTTTATACTATAAAAAGTATTCCCCTTTTGTCTCTCTATCCTTGATCAATTCTCTTTTGCTTTCTATACTTCTAGTAACTATATTGTTTCCTCATCTGTTTCTCCCTGTCTTTCTTCTTTCTTTCTTCTTTCTTCAATAATTTAAATTATTTGAATCTCTAACAGTTATCTAAATCGCTATTATGTATTTTTAAGCTTTCTCACACGCACCCTCTGTATTATATGTAAGTTGTTTCATGTCTCAATCTTAAGGTATATAAATATTGAGTCTTGTCATCTCATATTCACTACCATGACTGAATCTTATTTTATCTGATGAGGACGTACTGTTGAAGATAGCTCAGAACCTCTGAAATATGTATAATAAAATACACTTGATCACAAGAATGTCTATTTTTGTTAATATTTTGAATTAATATCATATATATATATATATTGTCATGGATTTCAAACTTCGAATTCTTGATATATAAATATATATATATATATATATATATATATATAAAGAATTCAAAGTTTGAAATCCATGACAATGCGGATTGGACGAAAACTAATTAAGCCGTCAGAAACTAGAGGTGTTTTTTACTTTTATTTACTCATATGTCCTGATATTTCGAGATTAATATCGCTTCTTTCCTGGAAAATAAAGGAAATATTCCAGTGTCCGATGTGGTTTGCTATACGATGCTGACCGGAAGTGGTTTCATTTTTATTTTCCCAACATCTTTTCTTTTAAAATTTAAGGTCTGTACAGATCAAGGGGGCACAACTCTGTCCTTTTTCAGAAGTTGTTATAAATAGAAGATAGATTGAAAGTAAAGCGTGATAAGGGGACGGAAGGAGTAACATGAGGGGGGAAAATGGCGGAGAAAGAAACACACGTGCGTATTCAGTCGGCTATCTTGGAGAATGATCTCCTCATTGAGCCAAGGGAAATCCGACATCTTCCCATTTATACTAAGGAACTGAATAAAATAGATTTTGAAAATGTTGCCAATCATTGTGTGTAAAGCTCTAATATGCGAAATAGTGGTGCATTAATTAAATCATTGTTTACAAGATGTATTACGCACGAGTGCACCGCAGAAAACTACTGTAATTACAGTCTGTTGCAATAAAACAACTTACAAAAATCTGGTCGAGTCCGTTAGAGACGGAAACAGATGGTGACAGCCGCCATTACGAAGAATCGAACTCCGTATCTCTCAGATACCATTTGAGTGCTCTCACTACGGGGCCAAGCGAAAGGCAAAGCATAAACGAACTAAGAGGGAGAGTAAGAATAACAGATATCAAATGTTATGTTCTGGAGAGGAGATTGCGTTGGTATGGACATGTGATCCGTATGAAGGACGACAGCTGTATAAAAAGGTGCAGGGCAATGAAAATTGATGGAAGCTGCGGAGAGGGGAGATCAAGAAAAACATGGGACGAGGTGATAAATACTGACCTTCATCACCTACACCTCTCTAAGACAATGACACTGGATTGAGACCTTTGGCGCCATGCAGTTGTACAGAACACACGACTACCATTGCATATAAATCTAGTCAGTAGGCACATCTTAAATCAGTGTACACCCCACCGCCACACCCTACCCTATTCTCCGTCTCCCGTTCCGTCCACTGTGTCTATGACACAACATTCCACACTATAAGGTGGCCGTGTAGGAGACACGGCGAAAAGGGTCCCAGTCCACACTGTAAATGTGGTTGGTGTACAAAAACCTGCTAGATACGGTTGCTGTACAAAAACCTGCTAGATACGCTTCTGTGCGAGCGAGACATGGTCTCCCGACTATTCCCGCATCTAATGGAACAAAATCGTCCAACCCATGCTAGCGTGGAAGATGGACGTTAAACGTTGATAATAATTATTATATAATATATATATATATATATATATATATATATATATATATATATATATATATATATATATATATATAATCTCCCTTGGGAGACATGAATGAAATGCAATACTATTAATTAGTTTGTAGAGATTAATAATAAATTATGTATCCTCAAAAACATTCCGCTCGCCAAATTTCACTCGCATGGCATTGATCAACCCAGAGTTATAGTAGACGTCACCTACTCACATATTCACTGAACCCCCAAAACACGAGGTTATGAAACGCACTTCTTAATTACAAAACTATGCTAAGCCTACAGCCATTTTCTTTTTTAGTTTTCTATAATTTCAAATGATTTATTGCTTGCCCGATGGTGGAATTACGAAGCATTGACTGACCGTTTCCTTTTTGTGGCAGACACCATATTGAGAGCAGCGCACCATAAATGATGAAGGATGCTTGCGTGTTAGAATGGCCTATGAACGTACCTTCGTTCGTTGTAGTCTACGGCAATGTTTTCATCAACAAATATTCAGGTTGCAACTGAAATATATGATCAGGACAGGGGTGTACACTTTTCTTTCAATCCATCTCTCTTTTTATATTTCTTTTACCTTTTACTTCTCTTTCTTCTTCTTTCTGCCTCTCATGTTATTGTATATATAATCTTCTTTAGTTAACATTCTTAATGGGATTTTCATTTGTCAGTGATTGGGCAATTTAATCAATTTGATAAATTTGTTGGTCGTTCTATGATAATATTCCTGTTTCTTAGAACTTCGACTTTACAATCTTAGTACATGTTGCATGCAGTATTTACAGAAATTGCTTTATTTACAGAAATTGCTGTCTTGTGTGGAGAAAATATTCATTACATTTATGTTTTGGATGTGTTTCTCAGTTAATTCGAGTATATAGCGTTGGACAAGTTTTCTAACATGCTGAGTTCCAATCGTTTAATCCAATATCTTTACCTGTCTTTCGTAGATAAAGTTTCTCTCTCTCTATCTCCCCCTTCTCTATCTCTATTTCTCTCTCTCGCACTCTGTATATATATATAAAGAGAGAGAGAGAGAGACAGAAAGAGAGAGAGAGAAAGAGAGAGAGGGGGAGAGATTGAGGGCTACCAGCTAATATTAATAAGTCCATTGTTCAGTTAAGTACGCAGCTATGTACTCGATACTATGGAAATTCTGGTGTAGGTGTCCTAAATAGTTAATATAAATATCTATTTCCGAAGCCATACACACACACACACACACACATATATATATATATATATATATATATATATATATATATATATATATATATATATATATATATATATATGTGTGTGTGTGTGTGTGTGTATGGGTGGGTAGAAGTAGCTCTGCCAAATGTATGTGTCTATTAATGTTTCGAAGCTTTCTCAGCTCCAAATTCTGAAACAAAATGTTTGTATTCGTGAGGTATTCTTCACGTGCCTAGTAGTAGGCGTAAATGATTATGGTAGAAGCAGGAAATCCTATTATTGGTGACTGGGTAGTTAATTATAAAAATGAATATTGTATTTTGGTTACTATAATAATTTGAACTTGCAATGCAATTTATTTCTCTCTTGAATTTAATATCACGCCATGAACTAATTTCCTGGGGTTGGTATTTCAGCTGCTATACTTTAGAGACACAATAAGAAAATGTGTTTTATATATATATAAGATATATATATAAATCTTAATTTTCAAAGTCGTGATTAATATCATACTTGAAGTGATAGGAACTCAATCAGAGTTCGAAATCCTATCCTGATTTACAACTAGTTACAACGAAGAAACAGGTGAAAATAGAGTTATTAGAAATACAAAGAAAGTAAATGTATATATCTTCTGTCATTATTTTAGGAAACCTTTCTACTATTCATTTAGGCTTCCAATATGCTATCATGATAGTCTTGTTCTCGAACATATCCTGAAGATTTGCAGCTTTCTGAATCCCGAAAATTTTCGGAAGCAAGGCTATTTCAGAATTCCAAGTTTTAAGGCTTCCCAGGTCACCGCAAGAATCAACTAATCGAGTGAAATCTAATATAGTTAATGAATTTTACCATGGGGGAAATGCTAATCTATTATCTTTTAAATCAAACTTTGCGTTACCCCAATGTGTAAGTTAAATATAGCAGGCTTTATTCCATGATAATATAGATGACTCCCGTCAGGTTTGATGTAAAGTATTTAGTTTTCGGCGAACTGATAGCTGCCAGTGTCGTATAAAATCTATATGATTCCTTAGAAAATGCTCAAGTTTTAAATCAGCGTCCTGTATTGATCATCACTGCTAAAGGAATATATGTTTATTGCCTGTCAATCTATTTCGTGCAATAGAATAGCATTCGGTTGTGTGAAATGAAAAGTGTTTCATTCTCATCAAGTAATTTGCCTGGAGTATGTAGTGGTCATCTCAAGAGAGTTGTGGTGATATTAACTGTTTCAATCCCTCTATACTAACTTCCATGCAATCGATTATGGTGCTTGTCGTTAGATATAAACATTGTGAACATAAAGTAATGCAAGTTGGGGCTGTAAACTACAGATATCTTCAGAACATATGTAAAATTTCGAATACAGACAATCTATCCAGCAAATTTAGATTTTTCTGTAATTCCCAGATTTCCTTTCGTCTCACAGGTGGTCACATGACATCAAAATGTAGACAAGGTGACTTTTGCATTTTGCTTAAACAGTTGAAATATCTAATAATGTTACTTTCGTATATTGACATACACAAAAAGAATGAATCGCGATTTTTCTATAAGAGTAAGCAGCTTAAAATACAGTACAGTAAAGTTGCTGGTATACACATGTTTTGTACTTGAATAATAGTAGACACAACCAGCTTTCTATCTATTTAATTTCGAAAGCTTTTTCTTGAGACGTAACCTTACAGCATTTCTTCCGTTTCAGTGCTCTCTGAGTTCAATTTCAATTGGTGACAACTCGACGTCTCATGATTTTGAAGGAGATAAATCAAATACCAGTCCAGTGTGGTGAACTAGTGAAATTTTTCGAGCATCTGATGCTATCTGTTCTAACTATCTGCGTTGTGAGTTCATATACCACCTAAAAATGTGACATAATAGGACTGGACACCGTGATATAAAATCATTTAATAACTTCCCATGCGATGCAACCACATGGGAGGCTGGACATACTTGTCTTTAATCGTGACAACAATAACAACAACAAATTGTCAGGATGGTCAACAAACAAAATATCTAACAATGTGACTTTGATAATGGAAATTAAAGATCACTTTAAAAATATCTATCTTACTTTGCAGTTTAAAATTAAAATCCACCTATATCAATTTTATCAATCACCCAATCATGATATTCAGCCCCAGATCAAGCTTGATCGAGAAATCCACTCTTCGCTGACGATCAGGACCTAAATACTTTAAACTGTCTTTAGAGGTAATCAAGTTAATACTAGATGTACCTATATTTTCTGGTTGGAAGGAGATTTCGTTGCCATTTTTTTTATTATTAAGAGTATGTGGAACTAACATCATCAGATCAATTCTGCGTTGTTATTGGAACAATTAGGAAGTGTGCACATATGTTGGTTGGTGACTATGGAGCAACCTCCTCGAAGAGTGTCGCGAGTGTGCCAGCTGTATACTCACTTCCTTACTACGGATGGTTTATCTGATGGCACCTACCGCTCCCTCATTTAAATGTAACATATTTAGGAAGTATTTATCTCTAGGTGCTCGTCCCCTCCTTGTTCTTTTAAGTGTTCGTAGCTTGTCATTTTGGTGTTTGACGACAGTTGTGTAACCATTTTCGGAGAGAACTCTCTGGAATTCCACCGTGCTAGTATGTCAGCCGCTACCCACGCTAAATCTGTAACGTATCCGAGAAGTCTCTGTATAGACAATTTTTGATCTGTACAGAAGGGCAGTCAAGGTCATGGCGCACAAAAATGTCAATGCAGGCGTCCTTCTTATAAAATGTGGTCTATATGGATAATTCATTTGGGATTATTAGTGTAAAGTCGAGTAGAGAAATGGAACCAGTGGTGTCTGGGTACTCAACCTCAAATTTCCCGTATGCGTCTAAGTTTTTGATGATGTAAATGTTGACGGCTTCTTCACTTGCTCAAGTGAGCATAAGAATATCATCCACGTATCTGGAGATTCAGGAACAATGGCGGCAGGCGATGTGTGCTGTGCACTCCAACTGATCCTTGTCCGGGATGGCCAGCTGTCTGACGGACTTGACCCCAACGAAAGTCCTGAAATTTGTTTTCAGATGGAGCCTTCAAGTTGGATGAAGTTGTTGCATATGACGATAGAGAGCAGCCAGTGAGCAGCTGATAGCCAAATTTAATTGAGGTCGGTAGTATCGATGAAGTATTCCATAATTAAATCAATGGACAGGGGAGGGGCGGGTACACAGTTGTAGTGGTAAATTATGTCTAAACTAAAATGGGTATCAATTCTGTGTCTGGTGCGGTTAAATTGTTTTAGTCTGTTAATTAATTGTTATGAGCCGTTTAAGGTTCCAGCAAAAGGGGGAAGGAGATGTTTGAAACATCTCAAGAGAATCCAAGTTATGTTATAGAAAGGACCGTTTATGC
>OZ024742.1:332796901-332804401 GCA_964016885.1 Eledone cirrhosa | reverse complement strand
GAGGTGAGTGCAGGTTCCACAATTAGAGCGACCACATTTTTTGATACTTGGTTGTGGGTTTGTGGTAGGTAATTTGGCATTGGTGAGTAATGTTTTCAGTGATTTTGGTTGTCTTTTGCTTTTGATTATTTTGTGTGTTTCAAGGGCTTTTTTCATTCTTGGGTTTTGTTTTAGTAGTGGGATGTTATTGTGAATAGTGTTGTAAGCTTCCGCATTTCTTGGGTTGTGTGTTGAGATATATGATAGAATATTGGACGTACCTTGAATTTGTTTCTGTTTCCGTAATTCATCAATGCCTATTGCTTTAGCCCTTTCTATTCCATTATTTATTAGTAATAGTGGGTACTCTCTCTCAAGTAGAATTTCCTTTAATTCTTGAAGTCTTTTATTTCGCGTTTCATAATTGGAGACAATTGTGCAAATTCTTCTTGCTAGGTTAAAAGGAATGTTCGTCTTCGTGTGCTTTGGATGGTTGGATGTGAATAGCAGATATTGTTTGGAATCTGTTGGTTTGTAGTGTATGTCAGTTTCGATATTTGTGTCTTTTTTGGTGATTAAGATGTCCAGAAATGGGAGTTGATCTTGGCTGTATTCCATTGTGAATTGGATGTGGTTATTGATGCCGTTTATTAAGTTTTTGAAATCCTTCAGTTGGTCGAGTGTGTGGGACCAAAGAATGAGGCAATCATCCAAGTAGCGTTTCCAATTCTCTGATAAATATTTGTGGAAGTTCAATCCGTATTTTGATTTGGACTGTTCATATATCTGGACTTCTAAGTATGCCATGACTAAGTTGGCATAAGTTGGAGCGGCTTTTGTGCCCATCGCAGTCCCCGATATTTGCTTGTAAGTATTGCCATCGAAATCAAAAAAGTTGTTCTGTAGGATGAATTTTAATCCCTCGGTGATGAAGCTTTTTTCTATTCTGTCAGGTATCTCATTGGGATATTTCTCTAGCCAGAATCCTATTGCTTCTAGTCCGTATTGGTGTGGGATCGTTGTGTAGAGATTCACTACATCGAAAGACACAATAATAGTGTCGTTGTTGACATGTTTGGGGAGGTGGTTTAAGAGGTCCAGATCGTCTCTTACAAGGCTTGGTATGTGTTTCAGTATTGGTTTCAGTAGTATGTCTATAAAGTTGCTCAATCTGTGTGTTTCACATTGTGGGCCCGCTACAATTGGTCTTAATTTAAGGTCTGTGGGGTATTGTGTGTTCACGCAGGCTGAGGTGGATTGTTTACAGGCATCGTTGATTATTTTACATTTGTGGATCTTCGGAAGTCCGTAAAGGTTGCTGGTTTTGTATTCAAAATTTGTTAAATAATCGCGTTCCTTTTTAGTTAGGTCTTCCTGGTATCGATAAATCAGTGTGTTTAATTTGGTCATTATTTTTGATTGCTGGTAGTTTTTTACTCTTTCATAGTAATTAGCATTTTGTAAGAGAGAGAACATAGAATTTTTATATTTTTCAGCCTCCATAATGACAACAGTACTTCCCTTGTCCGCTTCCTTAATTACAATGTCCGGATTGTTTTTTAGTTCATGGATAATCTCCCATTCCCTTCGACTTGTGTTGGGTTTGGGTTTAGGTTGCGGTAGTTCATGGTATGGGAAGGTAGCTATGTGGTCACAAAATTTGTCCAGAACTCTGTTTCTACCTTTTGTTGGGTTGTAGCTGCTTTTATTCCGTACAATTGATTCGTCGTTATTCTCCTTGTCAAAGAATTCCTCTGTGAGACGTAATTTTCTACAGAAGTGTGAGATATCGTCATTTATCTCGTTGGGGTTAGGATATTGTGGTGTTGGTGTGAATTTCAGACCTTTGGAGAGAATTTTTACTTGTTGGGCTGAGAGGTTTGTATTTATATATATATATATGTGTGTGTGTGTGTGTGTGTGTGTGTGTGTGTGTGTGTGTGTGTGTGTGTGTGTGTGTGTGTATATATATCATTCAACATTTACCTCTCAGCTGCTAGATCTGTTTCACTCCGTTGTAATCCTCAGAAACATAAATAACGAAAGAGTTCTAGTCCTGCAGGCGTCGCTTCTATAAGAAATAAACTTGCATTTTCTTAAATAATATAATGAAAGAATTATCTATATATGCTTTCTTCCAGATCCCCTTCAAAAATCTGTCTTAATTATATATATATTTGCCTCGCACTGTTTTTGTAGCTTGGTAATTGGAAGACCAGTCCAATATCTTGTAGCCCAACCAGTTATATTCTTTTAAGAGTATGAATGTGGCACAGCCGAAGTCCAATAATTATAATTTGCATTACCAAATCAAGAAACATAAATATTGAGCGACCCTCTAAAACTGTTCCGGTGACTGCATCGCGGGCCATAAGTTGCTGGGCAACAGTGCATGGTTCTCTCAATTATCGGTCATGTACGTCGCAGCTATTCGGAGGCAATTTCTTTCACCTTTTGAGAGGTTTTGTTTCAATCACGCAGGATGTTCAAAAATTACCTTCTTCGCCATGCAAGCAAGTTTGGTGGCGTTTCCCGGTTAGTTACCGATGTCCCGACCATCGGTATACATGTTGCCAGTAGTGCTTGATAGTGACCTGACAACTTGGTCTCAATACATCGATAAATGTTTGCTAACATATATATCTTCAAATTAACGAATATTTATATATCGTAAGTTCGGGCAAGAGGTTCGCTTCGCAATGATGTGGTTCGTGCAATTTTGGCTAGATGTTTTCTACTATAGTTTCGTGTTGACAAGTATCTTGTGAGTTGAATTTTGTACATTGTATCTATAAATCTCCGACATACTGAAATAGATACTCGCTGATACAACTTGATCAAAATATAAGAGTACAACATAATCCGTGTACAAAACTCAACTGACAAGGCATTTGTCAAACAAATCTATAGTTGTAAACAGTTGCCCAATGTACCACGCCTGTGGGGTTAAAGCCAGAATCACACCATTGGGAAGTGAGAAACTTACTCACACATAAGAGTTATAGATATTAATGTTGGTTTGTAGTTTTATACGTACACAGATATCTGTGGAGAATATGTATATATTTGTTGGTTTGAGGAAACAGGTATGGTACCAACTTTTCTTGTAGGATACACATATACACTGGGAACTGAGAACTCTCTAGAACATAATACATTAGTTTCGAAAAATATTTGAGAATCGAGAGTTAAAAAAGAGTCCACCGGTATTTACGTTCAATAATAGATAAGGCACTAGCATTAGAAATGGGACAAAGTACTGTGGTGTATATGTTACAGAGAAACAGAATTTGCTATGTAACTGTAGAGGCGCATGGCTTAGTGATTAATGTGTTGGGCTCTTGATCATTGTAAGTTCAGTAAACTAGTTCAAGTAGTCTCTTATCTCGATTCTCGTGGACAGAAGAGACTGCCATGCATAGTCGATTATTGGTCTTCTACAAAACACACTGCCTCGATTTGCAAAGCCAACGTCAGTCACAACAGAAGAGGCTCTATTCATCTCTTACGGTCTCTTTAACTATAACAACTAACTAATTTCGATCATGCCCGAAAATGGGTTTAGGAATTTAAAAACAGACGATGCTAGCTTGAATCTCTGGAATATTAACTAGTAATCCAATACCTTCAAAAAGTGAAATAATGAAGATATAAGGAAAATGTTTAGAATAAAACTATATTAATCCGAATTGGAAATGAAATTCTAGCACCTAATAAATATAAGGTTTGCTTAAATATATCATATAATAACAAATATATACATTGTTCTCAACAAATGTTGGTAACAAATGCAACTAGATAATAACATATCCAATAGATAAATATTTTAACATACATTTAAAAAAAAGGCATATTCTTCAATGTGCTTTAAATTTTGAAACAAATGTTAATAAAATAAGAACACACACACTCATATATATATATATGTATATGGGGGGTAATATTTTTTGAAAGTATTATAATATGTCTTATAATAGATATCTCAACTAGATATAATCATAAGCTTTCAAATATTTACTTTATTAGAAGTATTGAAAAGTATGTGGAATACTTGTCGCTATAATTACACTCAATATTCTTTCTTTAAAAAAAGACTCCTAATTTCGCAATATCATAAAATATAATGTAATTGTGTAAACTGAACATCTAAATTTGCAATGTAACGCCTTTCATAAAACAATTATTTTAACACTACAAATCTGTCAGATAAAAACCGTCAATCATTAAGCTAGTGTTGATACATTTATGAATGCCAAGTAAATTCAAACCTAGAGTACGGTACAATAATTAATCTATTATCAATGAATTCAAATATATCAAACAAAATGTGTTTTTGATAATTGAAATGGATCACTTGATTTGACCAAGTGTTTAAATAGTTTACTTCACATTAAAACCGGAATAACCATGTATTTGGTTTTACCCATTTCTACCATTATTACGCAGTATTTAGTTAGGATATTCTACGTCCTCAGTACAAATACTTCCAATGTTAACTTTGTCTTTCATTCTTCCAAAAGTTGATAAAATAATGTACCAGTGAAGTGCTAGTCGTTAAAACATCAAATTCTCCCTTAGCTGCTGACATTTTGTAACACACTCTCACACACACACACACGCACAGAGGGAGAGACACTCATATACATATATATATATATATATATATATATATATATATATATATATATATATATATATGTGTGTGTGTGTGTGTGTGTGTATGTGGGTGTATGTATGTATATTTGGTTTCATGTTCAGTCCAATCAGCGTTACACTAGAGGTTAGCATCGGATTGACCAACGATTTTTTAGTGAAATCTGGACGGTGGCCGATGTTCGTAATCACAAGTTATATACATATAGGTGGTCAGCCAAACTGACAACAACTGGCCCTCTTGATCGCCTTCGAGTCAAAAACATTTTTCTTTGTTTTTTTTTTAGCCTCTTGGATTGTGTTTACAATTATTTCTTTATTATATAACTATTTTGTAATAAAGACCTGATGATGTACATAATGTTTGGTATGATAAATCTTAGAAGGAATTTCGCCAGTCCGGCCTCATGTAATTTTACTCAATGATATATATATATATATATGTATATAGGATGTGCGCGCGCATGTTTGTGTGTTAGTGTATGTGTGTGTGTGTTTATATGTGTACGGATGTAATTATGTATGAATGTATGCATATGTGTCAAAATTAATAAATGCATATTATCGCGATAATTATTTACCAATGGCTTCTGTTTCTGTATGTCATGTATCTGTATATGAACAGAAATGCATATTGTCTCAACATATCACATGATGTAAACTAAATGAAACAGTTCTAGTTCTGTAGAAGTCATTTCTATATCGAATATAAATGTAACTTCTCAACTAATGAGTACATTATTCAACTATGGTTGCTCATCAGGAATCTCGATTCGTGATGATTTCTAAAGAATGAAACAGTTCTAGTCCTGTAGAATCTCATCTATATATATATATATATATATATATATTAGAAAGTGAGGTTTTTTTTACAAAATGAAAAATAACCGAGGTGTCCTATACGAGTGAAACTATAAAGAAAAATAGATGAAACCGAAAATGCAACTGGAGTCTTATTATTTAAAAAATATATATATTTATTTGTTTCCTTTACCAGTTTCGCAGTTCTTCTGCTTTTCAAAAGTAGAGTTGAGATGGAGGGTCTGTGGTTTTTCTCACATCTGGTTGGTTACTGAATATTACTTGTTTTATATGGAAAAAGTGGCTCGAAATGCCAGGTTTTTCGAGAAGTAATTTGATTGGTTGATCAATACTTATAATAAATTTTGCGCCAGTTCGCGTTACAAAGTTCTTCAAACAAAGGGGAGGGGTCACAGGTTGTTTTTTTTCATATATGAGTTTTTGAATTTCTTTTTACTTAAAAAAAAGGGGGCCTCACGAAGGCTTTTTTTTTAATAAACGTAATTTGATTGGTTATAAATGAAATTATGGCTATCACGTGAACATGTTTTCATTAAATTTTCGCGCCCTTATTTGGAAATCTATTCTGTAGCCTTTTTAGAGAATTTTATGACAAGTAAAAGATAATGGTCAAAAGAAATTGGATGGGGCATTTGTTCTGGTTCAGTGAATATGGTTAGTTCGCTGGGGTGTCAGAATTCAGATTTTCTATTGAGTAAAGAAAGTAAAGATGTCATTGTTTATTTGTGTGGTTGTGTGTGTGTGTGTGTGTGTGTGTGTGTGTGTGTGTGTGTGTGTGTGTGTGTGTGTGTGTGTGTGTATTGTGGTGTGTGTGTTTGAATTTATTTTTACTTAAAAAAAGGGGCTCACAAAGGCTTTTTTTTAATAAACGTAATTTTATTGGTTATAAATGAAATTAAGGCTGTCACGTGAACAAGTTTTCAGTAAATTTTCGCGCCCTTATTTGGAAATCTATTCTGAAGCCTTTTTAGAGAATTTTTTGACAAGCAAAAGATAATGGTCAAGAGAAATTGGATGGGAGAATTATTCTGGTTCAGTGAATATGGTTAGTTCGCTGGGGTGTCAGAATTCCGATTTTCTATTGAAGTAAAGAAAGTAAAGATGTGTATGTTTATTTGTGTGCTTGTGTATGTGTGTGTGTGTGTGTGTATTGGAAGATGATTCTATTAGTAGAAATGGGAGAGGGAGTTGTGTGTGTGTGCTTTTTGGGTGTTATATGTGTGTGTGTGGGAGTATGTTAAGATGGAGAGAATATATATATTTTGTGTGTGTGTATATATGTGTGTAGGAAAGTGATTCTATTGGTAGAAATGGGGGAGGGAGTTGTGTGTGGGGGGTGGGGGTTGTTGTGTGTGTGTATGGGTGTTATGTGTGTGGGAGTATGGTTAGCATGTTAAGATGAAGAGAATATATATATATTGTGCGTGTGTGTGTAGGAAAATGATTCCTTTAGTAGGAATATTTTTGAATGAACATATTTTCCTTACTTATTCGTATTTGTTCTGTTGTATTGTCAGTGCAAACGTATGTTAAGGTTTATTTAGTTCGGGTTTTTATTTTCTAAAGTAGAAGGTGTTATGTGTGTGTGTATGTGTATGTTTGGATGGTTAGCATGTTATGGTGTTGACATAATGTATATTAAACCATATTTAATGCTGGTCTATATTTTTGAATAAACATATTTTCCTTATTTATTTGTATTTGTTCGGCTGTATTGTTAGCGCACAGGTAAAATGGGAAGACTTGGAATTTGGGTGTCTTATTACTTGTGCATATGTCTAGATATGCGCTTAGTGGTATCTGTCTCGTGGTTGGATCTCGTAATTGTTGGCGATGAACTGTCATTCTGTTTCTGAGTGTGAGTTTAGATTGTCCTATATAATCTTCATTGCATCCTTTACATTTAATGGCATAAATTAAATTTTTTGATGAGCAAGTGAAGTGATTTTTTACAGTAACATTTTGTCCTGATTTAAATGTATACGTGTTGCCTTCAATGAGGTGTGTGCAGGTTCCACGATTAGAGCGACCACATTTTTTGACACT
>OZ024742.1:332786901-332791901 GCA_964016885.1 Eledone cirrhosa | reverse complement strand
GTGGAACTTGGTCACGGAGGAAGTGCAGGTGACAAGTCAGAGAAGTCGACGCGAACCTTTCTCAGGCTTTTACACACTTGGGGATGGCCTCTGCTTCTGCCATGACGTGCATGGACTGTTTGACGTTATTGGGGTACCGTTTGTGCCTAAGGCTATTTATAGACAGCTCCACCACAAGTTTGAAGGCACTCCTCCTCCACAATGGAAACAAGTTCCCGACACTGCCGCTAGCTCATTCGTGTGTTTGAATTAGAAAACGTTATTAAAGCTTTGTAGTATTTGTCATTCTATCCTGAAGTCCTAATTTCAAATCACTGTAACGTCAAATTTATTGTTCTTCCTCTTGTGAGTAAGGGTATAATTTCGATTCCATCTGCTGTTCCCTCTCCCTAATTTGTGGTCGTGTGCCGATAATAAAATCTATTATTATTAGAATTGGCAGTGGACTGGCAGTATCAGTAGAGGGTCGGATGCCATGCTTTGACGCCCTTGCCAGGTTAACTTTGCCTTTCATCCTTACGGGGTCGATAAAATAAAGTACCAGTATTGCACTGGGTAATTGCTGGCCTTGTGCCAAAAGTAGAAACAATTATTAGAATTGGCAGTATCGGTAGAGAGTCAGACGCCATGCTTTGCAGCATAGTTACGTCCCTTTACGATCTGAGTTCAAATCCCGCCGAGGTTAACTTTGCCTTTTATCGTTACGGGGTCGATAAAATAAATTACCAGTAATGTACTGGGTATTTGCTGGCCTTGTGCCAAAAGTAGAAACAATTATTAGTGGTCTTGGTAATACCATTAATCCTGTAAATGTCGATTGAGTGTCACGTGATGTCAAGTTAAGTAAAGTGTACCTGGTGACCCTTCTAATCCGCTTGAGCCTTTTAAGCAGTAGTTTAGAAATTATTGCTTAGCCTACAATCTACTTCCTTACAAACGCACACTCACACAAATACAGACACACACACATTTATACGCATACATATACATACAAATGATAATGAAATAACGCGGGCTTACACTATAGAAACATACACAATCAGATACATACACGCACAAACCCACTAGTAGACATACACTGTTAGTATACATAAACAAACCATCGTACACACACAAACGCCCATCTCCACATGTACTTACACACACAGGCACGATAAATATGTATAATCATACACACATATTTGCACACATCTACACACACACAAACGCACACACCCGCATTTACATGCACTATAAACATGCATAACCACATATGTATGCATCAGTACACCAATATATACACAAACACATACAAAACCTATGGCACACGTTACAGATTCACATACGATTTGACGCGCCCACTCACACACGCACATGCTCACACACACACGCACATGCTCACACACACACAGCACACACGAAATGACAACATATAACCATACACATATAGATCAATAGAACACATACGAACATATACAACACATACTCAGGAATTCCCACTCAAACACGCACGTACACACGCACGCACACCATCACATATGAATAAATGGACGGGGAATTGATTTGGCTATAAATTCCTTGATTTTGATTGCTGATATTATCGTTGTTGCTGCTTAGCCACTTCGATTAAAATAAATTCAATCTGAATATGCATCCCGTTTTTTTCCCCATTGGAAAGACACCCAGGTCTCCATCAATCATTGTATTCTTTGGAGTGATATTTGAGGGAGATTTTGCTGCAATTTCTAACAGCTGAAGCAAATATGTATAACTTCACTTGTCTCACCAATTTCCATCGTTTTCTTCTTTCAGAAAATGGTCTGCAGCTTTCTGGTTTAGAGAAGCAGGAAGCAGACCTGCCAACCTTTAAAAGCCCAAACGGAGTATACCTTGAAAGAAAGTGCCCCAAAGCGGAGGGAAATGAGGCAAATGGGGGGAGGGGTTTACATAATGCAAGCTATACCCATTTTCACAAGGGAAGACATATCTCACCCATCCCAAAGTGGATAGGAGATCTACCCGTCGGACAGGGAGAGTTGACAGCTCTGAGGAAGTGATGTTGTAAAAGTAATAACAACAGAATACAGAAATCCCATCTTAAGAAAAGTTCTCTTGTCCTTTCGTGTAGAAGCATGACGACTGAATATGTACAACGATCCCTTCTCAATCATAAGCTTTCGAGTTCAATCTTATTGCATTTACTACAAAATCTGATCAATCCAAACGTTGTGAATGAAATTGCATAAATTCAATCTATCTATAAGTCAGTCGGGAAGATTGTACCTGAAATTCACACGGCCAGCATTACCATATAAATTATCAAACACCGTGTCGCACTGAGTTTCCTATGTTCTAATAATTGTTTCTACTTTAGGCACAAGGCCAGCAAGTACCCAGTGCCTGGTACTTTATTTTATCGACCCCGTAAGGATGAAAGGCAAAGTCAACCTGGGCGGGATTTGAACTCAGATCGTAAATGGACGTAACTATGCTGGAAAGCATGGCGTCCGACCCTCTACCGATACTGCCAATCCACCGCCCTTATAATAATACAACATAGAACACCTACCTACATACATGAGCAGGCTATTCTGTTGCTCAAGCAAATGAAAAATTCATCGTCATAACCGGTGGAAATACATTACATTCCAGTGGGCAGGATGCTAATTGTGTGGAGCTCTTAATGGTTGTGACTTTAGTCTCAATATGTATTCCTGTTTGAAGTAAAACAAGTATTCTTCCCTAAAATATATAACCACATTCGTATTCCACGCGTTTACACTTTTACTGTTTATAGTCATTGGAATGTGATCATGCTGTAGCATCATTTTGAAGGGATTTCAGTACATATTTTTTCAGGTATATTATTTTCGATTCATCAGTCGAACTGCTATGCTACCGGACACGAACACACACAAACACACGAACACATGCATATATATGTAAATATCTTTTTTTTTTCTTTGTTTTTAAAAAATGATATTTTAAGGTTTCTTCTTTAAAAAAATTGTTTTTCATGTTGCCTGTTTTTGTTCGTCGCTTGGTCCTCTCTTTGTAGAACGTGTTCTTTCTTCTCCTCACCATTAATTTCAGTCACATATTTAATATGATATCTTGCTTTTTTCTTCTTGCCTTGTTTCTCCCTTTATTTTTTATTTTTTTTTTACCTTCGATTTTTTCATGAGAGATTCGTGTTATAAGATCTACGATAATCTCCTTATCCTCACTTGAAATTCTATGTTTATTTGTCAGTGCTTAATTGCTGTACGTTGCTGTTTTGTCTCCATAGGACAGCGATTTGAATTGTGTAAGAAGCTAAGAACTCAGAAGAACAAGTAGGGTCAAGGGGACGAGGCAACCAAAGTGCACCTCAATGGCCGATGACCCTGTAGTTCTGTGTCTCTCATTTGTATCTTTATTTTCTAAAAATATTGTTTAAATGTTTCTCCTTAAAAAAATAGTTTCTCGCTTTACCTTGTTTTCGTTCGTTGTATTGTCTTTTCTTTGTTGGTTTTCCTAAGATTATATATATATATATATATATATACATATATAGTAAGGGAAATGGTGAAAGAAAATGTGTGCGTGCGTGCCAAACAAATGGCCTCAAAATACTTACGCCACCGGACGCCAGCAATGTCAGATAATATCAATATCTTGTTAGTGGGCCTTCTAAGACTGATGAAAACTGTGTCCCGCATGCGTGGCACAATTGAGTTAGAAGGACGTATAAAGCACTTCATCCACCGGAGCAATGACAACATTCAAGAACACGATAGAGAATGATGCGAACGACATTTTCCCTCTTTAGCTAAATGATGATATATATTCGAAGGTGTCTTATAGCCACTTCGATGAAAAATGAAGATGGGCGAGTCATTGTTCCCCCTCAAGGATATATGTATAATAGTTTCTTGCTGAAGAGGACATTTCCAAGTCTTGTAGCCATAGAATAATCACAGGAGTGTGGTCAGTCAAATGTTTAGAACATAAAACAAAAACAAAAAAATAAAAACCAACATACTTTAACTTTGATTAAGGCATTTCATGGGTATTCTGTTGTTGGAATGAATATATTTTAAGTTTAAACATCATCAGGTGTTTTGTTTTTTTTCAGGAAAGACTTACGTCGCAAGTTTGCAGTTGGCGCTTAATGGTTGGGCGACATTATGGATTGTTCAATCTAACTGACGGCATTGGGTATTGTATTACAATAATTACCTTTCACACAAATGGGATATAGCTATGCGCCTTACACACACACGCAAAAACATTCACACACATACACACACACACACATGTGTGTATATATATAAAGTTAAGTTAAGCTCAACTGCACCACTTTCTACCACCTCAACTGCCCACTTTCTACCACCTCATCAAGACCCACAAGAATAGTACTAAGACGCAAATAAGTCTCTAGCATAGAAGGACCCCTATACAAAATTTCCTGGCTTCTCTCCCAGGTCCTCAAGCCTCTACTTTCCACCTTTCCCGGGCATGTCAGTAGCTCCGACGAAGTTATACGTAGACTACACCAACTCCAGCCAGAACAACTTAAACTAAATAGATACGCCTTTAGCCTCGACGTTGTCTCCCTCTACACAACAGTCACCGCTCATCCAGCTGTCGATTTATTGACAGACTGCGTGGTCGCAGAGGACATCCACTGCTACGGCCTCCACCCGACGGACATACACCAACTTTTGTCCGTCACAGTAGACACCACCTAATTCACCTTCCACCACCACACATACAGACAGACAAGAGGATTACCCATGGGATCTAGCCTATCGGGCCTGCTGGCCATCACCTATATGAACCAGCTAGAATGCCGAGCCCTCAAAACCTGCCATTCCCATGCCTTCTTCACCCGATATGTAGATGACATACTCATCCTTACATCAGCCCGTGAGGAGGCAGATAAAATATACACAACATTCTTCAGCATGGACGCCAGTATGAAGTTCAGCATAGAACACTCCGATGACCGCGGATCCCTATCCCTACTGGACTTCCAA
>OZ024742.1:332779401-332781901 GCA_964016885.1 Eledone cirrhosa | reverse complement strand
ATGTCATAGTACCTAGGTGGTTCAATGCAGGAGAATGCAGAACAATAATATAAAGGACGTAAAATAAGAAAATATTTTTTTAAAAAAATTTTAAAAAAATTTTTTTCTTACTTAAATTTTCACTCCAACTAATTAGTTTCTGCAATGGGATAAAGACAGTTACGTAATCCAACTGTCGAGAATTCATTGCGTCATCAGGAAGTCTATTCTCAGTTAAGTCTCCAGGCAATGCGCGGACACTGGCGGCTCATATAAAAATAATAATAATTCGGTAGATCGAACAGCTTGCGAGGACTGGATTCTATGTACCGAAATTCTCACTGCTTCAAGTCAAATGGCCGATTCTAAAGAATCAATCACGTGACACAGAGGCTAGTTAGAAGGAATGGGATGGTAAGATGACTGACGCCTACTAACACCCCAAAAAAAATTTTTTTAGAAGTGGTTTTGACAAGTTTGCTCGACAAATCAGTGATTTGGAGATAAATATAGATAATTTAATATATCAACTAACATAAGCGCACAGATGCACGCCCATGCCAGCAAATACACAGGTTATGTCATAGTACCTAGGTGGTTCAATGCAGGAGAATGCAGAACAATAATATAAAGGACGTAAAATAAGAAAATATTTTTTTAAAAAAATTTAAAAAAAATTTTTTTCTTACTTAAATTTTCACTCCAACTAATTAGTTTCTGCAATGGGATAAAGACAGTTACGTAATCCAACTGTCGAGAATTCATTGCGTCATCAGGAAGTCTATTCTCAGTTAAGTCTCCAGGCAATGCGCGGACACTGGCGGCTCATATAAAAATAATAATAATTCGGTAGATCGAACAGCTTGCGAGGACTGGATTCTATGTACCGAAATTCTCACTGCTTCAAGTCAAATGGCCGATTCTAAAGAATCAATCACGTGACACAGAGGCTAGTTAGAAGGAATGGGATGGTAAGATGACTGACGCCTACTAACACCCCAAAAAAAATTTTTTTAGAAGTAGTTTTGACAAGTTTGCTCGACAAATCAGTGATTTGGAGATAAATATAGATAATTTAATATATCAACTAACATAAGCGCACAGATGCACGCCCATGCCAGCAAATACACAGGTTATGTCATAGTACCTAGGTGGTTCAATGCAGGAGAATGCAGAACAATAATATAAAGGACGTAAAATAAGAAAATATTTTTTTAAAAAAATTTAAAAAAAATTTTTTTCTTACTTAAATTTTCACTCCAACTAATTAGTTTCTGCAATGGGATAAAGACAGTTACGTAATCCAACTGTCGAGAATTCATTGCGTCATCAGGAAGTCTATTCTCAGTTAAGTCTCCAGGCAATGCGCGGACACTGGCGGCTCATATAAAAATAATAATAATTCGGTAGATCGAACAGCTTGCGAGGACTGGATTCTATGTACCGAAATTCTCACTGCTTCAAGTCAAATGGCCGATTCTAAAGAATCAATCACGTGACACAGAGGCTAGTTAGAAGGAATGGGATGGTAAGATGACTGACGCCTACTAACACCCCAAAAAAAATTTTTTTAGAAGTGGTTTTGACAAGTTTGCTCGACAAATCAGTGATTTGGAGATAAATATAGATAATTTAATATATCAACTAACATAAGCGCACAGATGCACGCCCATGCCAGCAAATACACAGGTTATGTCATAGTACCTAGGTGGTTCAATGCAGGAGAATGCAGAACAATAATATAAAGGACGTAAAATAAGAAAATATTTTTTTAAAAAAATTTAAAAAAAATTTTTTTCTTACTTAAATTTTCACTCCAACTAATTAGTTTCTGCAATGAGATAAAGACAGTTACGTAATCCAACTGTCGAGAATTCATTGCGTCATCAGGAAGTCTATTCTCAGTTAAGTCTCCAGGCAATGCGCGGACACTGGCGGCTCATATAAAAATAATAATAATTCGGTAGATCGAACAGCTTGCGAGGACTGGATTCTATGTACCGAAATTCTCACTGCTTCAAGTCAAATGGCCGATTCTAAAGAATCAATCACGTGACACAGAGGCTAGTTAGAAGGAATGGGATGGTAAGATGACTGACGCCTACTAACACCCCAAAAAAAATTTTTTTAGAAGTGGTTTTGACAAGTTTGCTCGACAAATCAGTGATTTGGAGATAAATATAGATAATTTAATATATCAACTAACATAAGCGCACAGATGCACGCCCATGCCAGCAAATACACAGGTTATGTCATAGTACCTAGGTGGTTCAATGCAGGAGAATGCAGAACAATAATATAAAGGACGTAAAATAAGAAAATATTTTTTTAAAAAAATTTAAAAAAAATTTTTTTCTTACTTAAATTTTCACTCCAACTAATTAGTTTCTGCAATGGGATAAAGACAGTTACGTAATCCAACTGTCGAGAATTCATTGCGTCATCAGGAAGTCTATTCTCAGTTAAGTCTCCAGGCAATGCGCGGACACTGGCGGCTCATATAAAAATAATAATAATTCGG
>OZ024742.1:332769401-332776901 GCA_964016885.1 Eledone cirrhosa | reverse complement strand
AAAATTAATTTGAAGGACCGTAAAAGAAATTTTGAAATTGAATTACCAGTTAGACTGATTGCACCATTTAAATCGGACCTTGGCATACTTAGCAAGAATATTTTAGATACAATCATACCACGACTTAAGGAAATATCTTATTTAAAATTATGAAAAGCTACTAATGAAGTTATTGACTGGTTTAAGGACATTAAATATAAACATAACAATAAATTCATTCAATTGGATATTGCTAATTATTATTCATTTATCACTCCTAATTTACTTAATAAAACCGTTACATATGCATTTAAATATACTGATTTAACTAGCAATGAAATGCACATTATCTTAACTGCACGTAAAATATTAATTAAGTTTAGCAACTACCTTTGGACTAGAGCAGATAGCGATAACAATTTCGATATCACTATGGGGTCATCGGACTCGGGACAATTAACGGATCTTGTGGGGCTTTTTATTAACAATACTTTACATAGGAAAATACCAGAGATAACCGGTGGTTTATTTCGTGACGATATGCTATTGCTTATTGAAAATAATAATAATTGTGAAATAAATAGGAAAAGAAAAGAAATTATACAATTTTTTAATAGCGTTAATCTTAAAGTAGAAGTAGAGAATAATTATAAAATAGTTAATTTTTTAGATGTAACTTTAAACCTTGATACTGATCTTTATTATCCATTTCATAAAATCAATGATAATTTAAATTATGTTAACTTTAATTCCAATCACCCCAGATACATTAAAAACACTATTGTAAATTATGTGCAGCAACGTATTTCTAGAATCTCAGCGAATACAAACATATTTGAAGATAAGGCGCAATATTATAACGAAGCGTTAAGTAAATACATTGATAATAAGGATGTGCCAATTAACCATAACTATAAATATAATTATAATAGGAAACCTTGCACTAACTCGAAAATCAAAAGATAAAAGAGAACTAGAAATATATTATGGTTCGCTCCCCCTTTCTCATTAAGTATTAAAACTCCAATAGCTAAATTATGTTTTAAAGCTCTAGATAAGTGCTTTCCTAAGACACAAAGATATTACTCAATCTTTAATAGACATACTATTAAACTCTCATATTCCACCACTATGAATTTAATCGCAGAATATTAATAGAATTAATAATAGAAACTTAAAACCTAACCAGAATAGCATTAATACCTCTAGGAATATCCAATATAATGTTACGGCTCCCAATAATATAAATTCAGATAAATGTAATTGTAGAAATAAATCTAACTGTCTTCTAAATAATAACTGTTTAGTTAAACATATAGTATACAATTGTAATGTCAAAACCAATGAAATTTCCTTTAATTATGTCGGCTCTACTTCCACAGACTTCAAATCTCATTTCAATAACCATAAATGTTCCTTTACGAATATTGGTAAAACATCTTCAACTTCTCTATCAAACTTATTAATGAACTTAAAATCCAAGAATATTAACTATTCTTTATCTTGGGAAATTATCTCCAAAGCTCCTTCATACACGGCTCTATCCAAAAATTGCTCCCTTTGAGTTGAAGAAATATTCTTTATACTAAAAAGTAAGAACTCTATTAATTTGCGGAATAATTTATTTAGTTCTTGTAAACATCGTTTAAACTCAACTTTTAGATATATATATAAAATGTAATATATGGTTAATCTCCTTTACATAATGTTTTCTATATTCAACCACCTACAACCTCATCCTTCAGATTATATCTATATATGATTCATATATATTTAATTTACTTTCTATTATCTCTACCTCATAAATATACTTTATATTATTACACTTATCAATAGATTATAACCTTTCTTTTATATGACTACTTGAAATTCTTTTAAGGAAAATTTTCCTTGAAAAACTTTCTGAAGGTTTTAGAAAATTCTTTGAAAGTTCTTTTCAAAGATATAGAAAAACCATTATTTTAATATCTTCCAATATTTTATATCTTCAAACATTTGTAATATATGCAACCAAATATTTATATATATGTGGAATAACATATGATTTTTATATATAGGTTTTTTATGTATATGTGGAATAACCTATGCTTAAGATACATTTTTTTATACAACTATATGCTTAAGATACATTTTTTTAACTTTATAACAAGTATGACTTCTTATAAAATAACCTTATGTTTTAATTATATTCTTGAGATAAATTTATGACTTCTTATAATATAACATATGGTTTATGTTTTAATTATATTCTTAGGATAATATTTTTTAACTTTATAACATTTATGACTTCTCATAGAAAATTTAAAAATAAATTGTAAAAAATCATTTTTGAAAGGTTTTTTTATGTATCCTTGGAGTCATTTGAGTTCATAAAAAATCACTTCTAACTTCCTTTATACCTCCTTACTGTTTTTATAATATAATTAAATAGTTATTCCTTTGCAAACTCTCGTGAACTTTCAGAAATTTAGAATTGTTTGGATGTTTAAGTTTTGACTTACAATTATTAATAAATATAATTTTGCCAAACTTACTTTAATAAAATAAATTATACTAGATTTTCTCTAATGTAAAATACTATATATTTATTTAAATAATTTATAATCCGTAACATACACATCTAAACCAATATATTATTACTAATACATCTTCATATAATATAAATACTTCTGTTTTAATTTTAATTTTTAATTTTTAATTTTTAATTTTTAATTTTTAATTTTTAATTTTTAATTTTTAATATTAATATTAAATTAAATATTTAATATTAAAGGAAATTTTAATCTTTAATTCTGATTTTTAATTTTTAATTTTAATCTAATTTTTCAACCTATCCTTATAAAAATTATAATCACAACGTAATGAACCCTACATTCTAAATATTATTCTTCCACGTTAATCTTATTTCTTCTATCACTTAGATATATTTACGCTATGTATATATTTCCATTAAAATTTATTTCTTCATTCACTCTGACTTCCTTCACTATCACTATGTATAATCGTTCTTTCTTTCCTCTTCTTTCTTTCGCCTTCCTTTTCTTTTTTTCTCTCTCCCTTACATATCATCTTCTTCCAACAATTTAATTTAAATAAACCGTTATCTTTTCAACTTTTCGGATACGCATTTGCATACTCACTCATAACCTTGTATTACCCTCAATAAAATATTATCTCCACTATCCAGGAAGCTCCAACCGTTAAGGTTGTCTTTTTTTTTCGGGTATGTCAATATTTATTTATAAAACAAATCTGTATTTTATCTGATGAAAGCGCACCATAATTTACCTTTCTTGCCCTTGAAATATATATAATAAATAAATATGGCTTTATAAATATAGTTTCCATTTATTAATATATTGTACATATATATACATATGTACGATTGTATACATGTATATATACATATATATATATATATATATATATATATATATATATATATATATATATATATATATATATACATATATGTACATATGTGTTGCATGTATATATAAATAGAAATATATATATATATGTTTATAAATATATGTATCATATCTTAAACATCACTGGAGTTCTATAAGATTCCAGCTTCTATAAATCTTGGCAGAACCGAAGGGATATGCAATCTTGACAATCGCTAACGAGCGAGAAACGGCCATCGGTTGCTTATATTTGCTTCTGCCGAGACCAAGTTAGTGACTACGTCACTACTTTAAAACTCATAGTGAATGGTCTTCAAAATGATTTTAAATAAACATAAAGTATATTATCAAATATACTACACATACATTCATATATATATATACATATATGTGGGGGCGGGGGCTGTATGTGTATGTATGTATATATGCATATACAAATAAGAAACTCATCGCTAGAACTGCCGTTAAAACACATAAATTCTGTTAAAGACAGCGAGGGAAAAATACCTCAGAGGAGAGAGACCAGCAGCGAGAAGTCAACAGAGAGGCAATCGACGAGATTGGTTAAATATAGAAAAGATTGAAAGAGGTGGAGGACAAAGAATGGTACGCTCAATTACATCGTGCGAAACTATTTTGCTAGTTTGAAATATTATGAGGGTGAAGATGTGTGTGTATGAAAATTGTCTTGTGCATGGCCGTTCTTTATTTCCTCTCCCAGTCACTTCTGTGCGCCAAAACATTTCCACGGAATTTGCAGAATTTACACAACTTTTCGAAGTGTTCTATTACTTCCCTTTTTATTTTTCACTTTTTCTCTTTGTTTTTTTTCCAAAAGTCTCTATTTTTGATTCACACCACTACGCCCTCGATTTCTCCAAACTTTTCTTCCTCCAAATTTTGCTGTGCCATGATGAAGCACTAACGTCCGATAATGTGAAACATTTATTTATCTTCATTCCCAAGCGTGAAACTAATAAGGCTTTGTGATTTTGCATTTCTGGGTTCGTGTTGTTCTCCTTGAAATACACACGCACGCACACGCACGCACATGCACACGCACACACACACACACACACACACACACACACACACACACACACACACACACACACACACACACACACACACACACATACACACACACACACACACACACACACACACACACACACACACACACACACAAACACACACACATCGCCTGATAAAATGCTCAAAATGTGAGGCATGAATGTGGCTCTGTAAACCAGCCAAAGACTTGCACTCTCTAGGCTCTTCTGGGACTTTCCATTGCTTTGTTCTGGCTGTGTGTTCGCATGTGGCTTTATATATTCATACATACGTACATCTATCCATCTATATATACATATACATACAAATATATACATGCTTACAAACATACACACAAACAAAATTACACACATAAATATATACACGCATACATCCATGTACATACAGAGTAGTGTTGAAACAAAATGACATATAGAATGAAAAGGAAATGATGTTTGAAATGAAAATCGAATAACGATTTAATTTCCCTTCTTTTCAAAACTAGTCAGTTAAAAAAGAAAAAAAAAGAACGGTATACACCATTGTGTTTTCGAGACGAAATCTGTGTTTTCCTGTCATTTTCTTCATATGTTCTATTGATGGAAGCTAAACTTTGATGTACACGTTCTGTTTTTCCACTTCTATACCTACTACAGAGACGCCAGTGTCAGTTGGAATAAAAGTAGAGGTTTTGCTGCAAAAATATATGTATGTATGTATTTATGTATGTGTACATACAAACATACATATACACACACACACACACATATATATATATATATATATATATATATATATATATATATATATATATATATATATATATACATACATATATATATATATATATATATATATATATTAAAATAACAGATTAAAGTTTAAGCAAAGAATCGCTGCTTTCAACCTTAACGGGATCTTCTGAAACTAACAAAGTCAATCTGTAAACGCAGAAGTGGTTATTTAAAAAAACGTTGCAACCGGAGGAAGACAGGAAGACGATACTTTGTTAGTTTCAGAAGATCCTGTTAAGGGTGAAAGCAGTGATTCTTTGCTTAAACTTTAATCTGTTATTTTAATAAATATTTGCTCTACGGTTCTTATATATTTGATATATATTATCCTTATCGAGCCCTCTTTGGATTTTAGTCGTGAAATTTATTATTATTACTATATATATGGATATGACATCTACATGACTAGAACTGTTTCATACATTTCATGTGAAATCATCAGTTCTGTAGAAGTCATTTCAATGTAAAATAAGGTGATTTTTTTATCTACCAAATTATTGAATAGTTTATTTAAATCTGGTTCGCTCCCGATCATGTATATATATATATATATAAATAGGGAACAAAGAATCACTATGGTTTGATATACATATTTAATTACATATTACATATGTTTCACTGCCGATCAGCTCGAGAAACGATCTAATTTTGTACTTTCCTGACTCTAGAATCCAAAGTTCCTCAGTTATATGTTCTCACATGTAGACTGACGCCGAAAGGTTGCTGAATTTTGAAAAACTGATTTGTTATTTTGGGTTGCCACACACTTTCTTAGAAGAAATGTGTCATCATCGATGTTATCATGCTAATTTGTACATGTTTTAGAATTAGAAAGTTTTCTCCGACATAGCTTTATAAATACGTGCATATGAAGTTTGTATATCGAATGTTTTACAAATCATCCATAAACAGTGCTGTTGGTTGGTTAACTTTGCTAATGCTGGAGCAAGATAGATGACGTCAGTTCTAGCTAAATTTTGGGTAGTAGCTAAATTCATGGTTAAATGTTTTCAAAAGATTATTCGTAAACATATCGTATAGTATTCTATACACAACCTATATATTCACACAAACACACAAACACACACCTATATATTCACACACACAAACACAGACACATACACACACACACGCACGCGCATATATATGTGTATATATATATATATATATATATATAGGAAAAGAGTCAGCACCCCGATGGCAGTGGCGGACTAGACAGATGGCCAGCTTGCCCAATGGCAAGTGAGCCGAAGGGGGTCCACGGAAACATTGCAAGAGCCAACAGTAGCATTGCAGGGCCCACTGTAGTATTTTAGGGGCCAATGTTTTGTTTTAAAAAATACTTGAAAATGTTATTTATTCATTATAAAAATTAAATGATATCATTCTATATGTAGGTGGGCCCCCTTCATCTGGCAACCAATAATTTTAGACCAAGTCCGCCACTGTATATATATATACTAGGGCAATCCCAAAAGTAAGGTCTCCTTCCGATATTGCAACTTTTCCGTTAAAATACTATGGATGGTGCTTCGGAAAACCCCAGGAACTAAAATGCAGAGAGCATCCAGAGTGATCCGCCGATCTTTACCTATGTTTTCCTCGGAAGGAGACCTTACATTTGGGATTGCCCGCGTATAGAATAACTGCGCGAAATTCGCACTTGGCGGTAGCGTTCAACGGGAGCTCCATTCTCCACGGCTGTCAAGCCAAGATTGAGCATCCCAGCGAAGGGCGCGCATGCTTGTTTGGGAGTGAAGGAAGCACCAATCACAACAGTGTTGCCAACACCATTACGAACAGTTTCTCTGCGTCCCCATCGCTTTGGAGACCTTACTTTTGGGATTACCCTCGTATATATATATATAAAATGAGAATCATTGTAGGTTTGAATTTAACTGACATGCAAAACATATATATAGGAATAATGTAAGCCCAAATCATAGTAGATTGAAAATATCACAAAGAGAAAGAGAAACAAAGATAGAGAGAGAGAGGGTGTGTGTGTGTGGGGGGGGGGGGGGGGCAGAAATGAGGTGGAACAGAAATGAAACATGGATTACAGTTTAAAATGTAGTCTAGATAGATGAGAAACTAAACGAGGATGTAGTTTATCGAATACCCAACCCAAATGTTTTAGAATTTGCCCTCATGTAGGAGCAATAACAATAAGAAAGATATGAACGACACCACAACATTTGTTTTGATAATTTTGAAAGTAGGTTTATAATATTTATTTTTATAAGATTTTCGTAGTTGTCTCT
>OZ024742.1:332656901-332764401 GCA_964016885.1 Eledone cirrhosa | reverse complement strand
TAATCTGACCAGATAGAGCATACATAGTGTCATTCTCAAACTAAATTCTTTCTCATCTTCCATGGAATATCCTACATACATTTTAACATATTTTTTAACTAATTATATTTTAGCATATTTTATTCCTTCGTCTCATTTGACATATGCGTGCATAATAGCCGTAAAAAGTGACAATATTTAATAAAAATATATATTTTATTTAATAATTCCATGATAACATCCTATGTAAGAATGGTTGAATCCTTGTGTTGTCATTGATCTTCTCTCGTGTATTTTCTTCATTAATTGCCTGTATTTCTTTCAGTTACATTAATTAGAATCATTTTCTTCCATGTTTCCTTTAAACATTATCAAACGTTTCTGCACTAAATTACGATCTCTTTGTTCTGCCTATGAGACTATGTATCTTCGGATACCTATTGTGATTCTTGCTTTGTTGCTGTTGATTCTGTTGTACTTATCTAAAGAAGATGTATTTTTAAACATAAGTAATTAAATAGTTATAGAAAGGTGAATACACACACACACGCAAACACACACACACACACACACACATACACACACACACACATATATATATATATATATATATATATATATGAGTGTGTGTGAATGTGTGTGTGTATATATATATGTGTATATATGTATGTGTATATATATATATATATGAATATATATATATATGTATATATACACACACATATATATATATATATATACATGTATATA
Organism: Eledone cirrhosa; assembly: GCA_964016885.1. NCBI lineage: Eukaryota > Metazoa > Mollusca > Cephalopoda > Octopoda > Eledonidae > Eledone > Eledone cirrhosa. The sequence goes on along the minus strand of OZ024742.1, from coordinate 332,763,672 downwards.
TATGTATGTATATAATTATGTATGTGTGTATATATATATATAAACTCGGATTACGTTGTATATATATATAATATATATGTATAACGTAATCCGAGTTTTTCGAATATTAATAATAATATTGGATTCGTTAGCAATTATGCAGACACCCTCTTTATATATATATATATATATATATATATATATATATATATATATATATATATATATATATATATATATATATATATATATATACGTACAAACGTATATGTATACATACGTACAATAGTATGTATATACATACATGCACACACATATATATGTACGTATGGGTTTACCGAACATTTATTATAATGCTCGGTTTGTTTGTAAAAAAACAGCCCGAATTATTTGCCGTACAGTGTCCGCAACCATCATTGTCTTTTTGTTCAACACTGACAAAGGAACGATGAACTAGTTTCTAGCTTATTAGCTGTCATCAAACGAACGGAGCATTATAATAAATGTTCGGTAAACCCATACGTACATATATATACGTATGCATGTATGTATGTATATACATACTACAGTACGTCTGTATACATATATTTATGTACTTATACATACTTATATTTAAGTATCAGCCGTACTAAGAGTGAGAAATTTCATTTCATTTCATTTGTTTCCATTTATCGTTTTCGGTACGCCCGGCCGACTAATTCACTCGATATGCAGATTAGGCTGCTCAGACGTTTACATGCATAAGGAAAGTATATACTTTCAGACGTTCAATTGACTGACAGGAAGGTATACGGTGCTGATGACAGCTAATAAGCTAGAAACTAGTTCATCGTTCCTTTGTCAGTTTTGAACAAAATAACAATGATGGTTGCCGAACACAGTACGGCTAATAATTCAGGCTGTTTGTTTACAAACAAACCGAGCATTATAATAAATGTTCGGTAAAGCCTTACGTACATATATATATATATATGTGTGCATGTATGTATGTATATACATACTACTGTACGTCTGTATACATATATGTATGTATACATACTTATATTTAAGTATCAGCCGTACTAAGAGTGAGAAATGAAATTTCATATTTTCCCATTTATATATATATAACATTATATTATATTATTTAGAGCGGTGTATTGGCAGTATTAGTGAGAGGGTCGGGCGTCATGCTTTGACGCATAGAGTTACGGCCCAAGCCATTCTGAGTTCAAATCCCGCCGAGGTTAACTTTGCCTTTTATCCATACGAGGTCGATAAAATAAAGTACCAGTAATACAATGGGAAATTGCTGGCCTTGTGCCAAAAGTAGAAACAATTATATTATATATATGTGTAGACAGGGAGAGGCAGAAGGAAAGAGGGAGAGAAGAGAGGTATAGTTTGTTTTATTGTCCGAAAATAGAAAAATAGAAATATAGGTACATAAATAAAGATAGCTGTTGTGATAACAGTGGTGATAAGAGAGAGTCGTGGTAGTAACAGTGGAGATATGAGAGAGACGTGGTTGTACCAGTGGTGATAGGAGAGAGTTATTGTGATAACAGTGGTGATAAGAGACAGTCGTGGTAGTAACAGTGGTGATAAGAGAGAGTTGTGATAACAGTGGTGATAAGAGAGAGTCGTAGTAGTAACAGTGGTGATAAGAGAGAGTCGTGGTAGTAACAGTGGTGATAAGAGAGAGGTGTTGTGATAACAGTGGTGATAAGAGAGAGTTGTTGTGATAACAGTGGTGATATGAGAGAGTCGTGGTAGTAACAGTGGTGATAAGAGAGAGAGTTGTTGTGAAAACAGTGGTGATAAGAGAGAGTCTTTGAAGTAACAGTGGTGTTAAGTGAGAGTCGTGTTAGTAACAGTAGTGATGAGTGAGAGCCGTGGTAGTAAAGGTGGCGATAAGAGAGAGTTGTCATACCAGTGGTGATAAGCGAGAGTCGTAGTAATAACAGTGTTGATAAGAGAGAGTCGTGGTAGTAACAGTGGTGATAAGAGAGAGAGCTGTTGTGAAAACAGTGGTGATAAGAGAAAGCCGTGGTAGTAAGAGTGGTGATAACATAGTGTGGTGGTAGTAACAATGGTGATAAGAGATTGTCGTAGTAGTAACAGTGGTGATAAGAGAGAGTCGTGGTAGTAAGAGTGGTGATAAGAGAGAGTCGTGGTAGTAACAGTGGTGATAAGAGAAAGTCGTGGTAGTAACAGTGGTTATAAGAGAGAGTTGTTGTGACAACAGTGGTGATAAGAGAGAGTTGTGATAACATTGGTGATAAGAGAGAGTTGTTGTGATAATACTGGTGATAAGAGAGAGTCGTTGTGATAACAGTGGTGATAAGAGAGAGTTGTGATAACATTGGTGATAAGAGAGAGTTGGTGTGATAATACTGGTGATAAGAGAGAGTAGTTGTGATAACAGTGGTGAAAAAAGAGAGTCGTAGTAGTAACAGTGGTGATAAGAGAGAATTGTAGTGATAACAGTGGTGATAAGCGAGAGTTGTTGTGATAACAGTGGTGATAAGAGAGTGTTGTTGCGATAATAGTGGTGATAAGAGAGTCGTGGTTGTAACAGTGGTAATAATAGAGAGTTGTTGTGATGACAGTGTTGATAGGAGAGAGTCGTGTTAGTAATAGTGGTGATGAGAGAGAGTTGTTGTGAAAACAGTGGTGATACGAGAGAGTCGTGGGATTAACAGTTGTGATAAAAGTGGTGATAAGAGAGAGTCGTGGTACTAACAGTGGTGATAGGAGAGAGTTGTTGTGATAACAGTGTTGATAAGAGAGAGTCGTAGTATTAACAGTGATGATAAGAGAGATTGGTGGTAGTAACAGAGGTCATAAGAGAAAGTTGTTGTGATAACAGTCGTGATAAGAAAGAGTTGTGGTAGTAACAGTGGTGATAACAGAAAGTTGTTGTGATAACAGTCGTAATAAGGTAGAGTCGTAGTAGTAACAGTGGTGATAAGAGAGAGTTGTTGTGATAACCGTGGTAATAGGAGAGAGTCGTATTAGTAAGAGTGGTGATAAGATTGAGTCGTGGTAGTAACAATGGTGATAGGAGAGAGTTGTTGTGATAACAGTGTTGATAAGAGAGAGTCGTAGTATTAACAGTGATGATAAGAGAGATTGGTGGTAGTAACAGTGGTCATAAGAGAAAGTTGTTGTGATAACAGTCGTGATAAGAAAGAGTCGTGGTAGTAACAGTTGTGATAAGAGAGAGTTGTTGTGATAACAGTGGTGATAAGAGAGAGTTGTTGTGATAACCGTGGTAATAGGAGAGAGTCGTATTAGTAAGAGTGGTGATAAGAGAGCGTCGTGGTAGTAAGAGTGGTGATAAGAGAGATTCATGGTAGTAACAGTGGTGATAAGAGAGAGACGTGGTCGTAACAGCGGTGATAAGAGAAAGTTGTTGTGATAACAGTCGTGATAAAAAAGAGTCGTGGTAGTAACAGTGGTGATAAGAGAGAGTTGTTGTGATAACAGTGTTGATAAGAGAGAGTTCTGATAACAGTGGTGATAAGAGAGAGTTGTGGTCGTAACAGTGGTTATAAGAGAGAGTCGTGGTAGTAACAATGGTGATAAGAGAGAGTCATTGTAGTAATAGTGGTGATAAGTGGGAGTTGTTCTGATAACAGTGGTGATAAGAGAGAGTTGTTGTGATAACAGTGGTGATAAGAGAGAGTCGTGATAGTAACTGTGGTGATAAGAGAAAGTTGAGATAACAATGGTGATAAGAGAGTGTCGTGGTAGTAAGAGTGGTGATATGGGAGAGTTGTTGTGATAATAGTGGTGATTAGTGAGAGTCATAGGAGTAAAGGTGGTGATAAGATATAGTTGTTTTGATAACAGTGGTGATAAGAGAGATAATTGTGGTAGTAACATTGGTGATAAGAGAGTGTTGTGGTAGTAACAGTGGTAATATGAGAGAGTCGTTTTAGTACCAGTGGTGATAAGAGAGAGTTGTGGTTGTAACAGTGGTGATAAGAGAGAGTCGTGTTAGTAACAGTGGTGATAAGCGAGAGCTGTTGTGATAACAGTGGTGATAAGAGAGAGTCGTTGTAGTAATAGTGGTGATAAGTGAGAGTTGTTCTGATAGCAGTGGGGATAAGAGAGGGTTGTTGTGATAACAGTGGTGATAAGAGAGAGTCGTGGTAGTTACTGTGGTGATAAGAGAAAATTGTTGTGATAACAGTGGTGATAAGAGAGAGTTGTCGCGATAACAGTGGTGATAAGAGAGTCGTGGTAGTAACAGTGGTTGTAACTGAGAGTCGTGGTAATAACAGTGGTGATAAGAGAGAGCTGTGGTTGAAACAGTGGTGATAAAAGAGAGTGGTGTTAGTAACAGTGGTGATAAGAGAGAGTTGTTGTGATAACAGTGGTGATAAGAGATAGTTGTTGTAATAAAAGTGTTGACAAGAGAGAGTTGTGTTAACAGAGATGATAAGAGAAGGTTGTTGTGATAACAGTGTTAATAGGTGAGAGTCGTAGTAGTAACAGTGGTGATGAGAGAGAGTCGTGGTAGTAACTGTGGTGATAAGAGAGGGTTGTTGTAATAACAGTGGTGATAAGCGATAATCGTGGTAGTAACATTGGTGATAAAAGTGAATTGTGTTATTAATTGTGGTGATAAAAGGGAGTGGTGTTAGTAACAGTGGTGATAAGAGAAAGTTGTTTTGATAGCAGTGTTGATAAGAGAGAGTTGTTTTGATAACAGTGGTGATAAGAGAGAGTCGTGGTATTGACAGTGGTGATAATGGAGTATCATGTTAGTAACATTGGTGATAAGAGAGAGTTGTTGTGATAAGAGTGCTAATAGGAGAGAGTCGTAATATTATCAGTGGTGATAAGAGAGAGTCGTGGTAGTAAAAGTGGTGATAAGAGAGAGTTTTTGTGATAACAGTGTTGATAAGAGAGAGTGTTGAGATAACAGTGGTGATAAAAGAGAGTCGTGGTAGTAACAGTGGTCATAAGAGAGAGTTGTTGTGATAACAGTGGTGATAAGAGAGGGTTGTTGTGGTAAGAGTGGTGATAAGAGAGAGACGTGGTACTAACAGTGGTGATAACAGAGAGTAGTGGTATTAACAATGGTGATAGGAGAGAGTTGTTGTGATAACAGTGGTGATAAGAGAGAGTCGTGGTAGTAACATTGGTGATAAGAGAGAGTTGTTGTGATAACAGTGGTGATAAGAGAGAGTTGTTGTGATAACAGTGGTGATAAGAGAGAGTCGTGGTAGTAACAGTGGTGACAAGATAGAGTCGTGCTAGTAACAGTTGTGATAAGCGAGAGTTGTTGTGAAAACAGTGGTGATAAGAGAGTGTTGTTGCGATAATAGTGGTGATAAGAGAGTCGTGGTTGTAACAGTGGTAATAATAGAGAGTTGTTGTGATGACAGTGTTGATAGGAGAGAGTCGTGTTAGTAATAGTGGTGATGAGAGAGAGTTGTTGTGATAACAGTGGTGATAAGAGAGAGTCGTGGTACTAACAGTGGTGATAGGAGAGAGTTGTTGTGATAACAGTGTTGATAAGAGAGAGTCGTAGTATTAACAGTGATGATAAGAGACATTGGTGGTAGTAACAAAGGTCATAAGAGAAAGTTGTTTTGATAACAGTCGTGATAAGAAAGAGTTGTGGTAGTAACAGTGGTGATAAGAGAAAGTTGTTGTGATAACAGTCGTAATAAGGAGAGTCGTAGTAGTAACAGTGGTGATAAGAGAGAGATGTTGTGATAACAGTGGTGATAAGAGAGAGTTGTTGTGATAACCGTGGTAATAGGAGAGAGTCGTATTAGTAAGAGTGGTGATAAGAGAGAGTCGTGGTAGTAACAATGGTGATAGGAGAGAGTTGTTGTGATAACAGTGTTGATAAGAGAGAGTCGTAGTATTAACAGTGATAATAAGAGAGATTGGTGGTAGTAACAGTGGTCATAAGAGAAGGTTTTTGTGATAGCAGTCGTGATAAGAAAGAGTCGTGGTAGTAACAGTGGTGATAAGAGAAAGTTGGTGTGATAACAGTCGTAATAAGAAAGAGTCGTGGTAGTAACAGTTGTGATAAGAGAGAGTTGTTGTGATAACAGTGGTGATAAGAGAGAGTTGTTGTGATAACCGTGGTAATAGGAGAGAGTCGTATTAGTAAGAGTGGTGATAAGAGAGAGTCGTGGTAGTAAGAGTGGTGATAAGAGAGATTCGTGGTAGTAACAGTGGTGATAAGAGAGAGACGTGGTCGTAACAGCGGTGATAAGAGAAAGTTGTTGTGATAACAGTCGTGATAAAAAAGAGTCGTGGTAGTAACAGTGGAGATAAGAGAGAGTTGTTGTGATAAAAGTGGTGATAAGAGAGAGTTGTTGTGATAAGTGTTGATAAGAGAGAGTTCTGATAACAGTGGTGATAAGAGAGAGTCGTGGTTGTAACAGTGGTGATAAGAGAGAGTTGTGGTCGTAACAGTGGTTATAAGAGAGAGTCGTGGTAGTAACAATGGTGATAAGAGAGAGTCATTGTAGTAATAGTGGTGATAAGTGGGAGTTGTTCTGATAACAGTGGTGATAAGAGAGAGTTGTTGTGATAAAAGTGGTGATAAGAGAGAGTCGTGGTAGTAACTGTGGTGATAAGAGAAAGTTGTTGAGATAACAGTGGTGATAAGAGAGTGTCGTGGTAGTAAGAGTGGTGATATGGGAGAGTTGTTGTGATAATAGTGGTGATTAGTGAGAGTCATAGGAGTAAAGGTGGTGATAAGATATAGTTGTTTTGATAACAGTGGTGATAAGAGAGAGAATTGTGGTAGTAACATTGGTGATAAGAGAGTGTTGTGGTAGTAACAGTGGCGATAAGAGAGAGTCGTGTTAGTAACAGTGGTGATAAGCGAGAGTTGTTGTGATAACAGTGGTGATAAGAGAGAGTCGTTGTAGTAATAGTGGTGATAAGTGAGAGTTGTTCTGATAGCAGTGGTGATAAGAGAGGGTTGTTGTGCTAACAGTGGTGATAAGAGAGAGTCGTGGTAGTAACTGTGGTGATAAGAGAAAATTGTTGTGATAACAGTGGTGATAAGAGAGAGTTGTCGCGATAACAGTGGTGATAAGAGAGTGGTGGTAGTAACAGTGGTTGTAACTGAGAGTCGTGGTAATAACAGTGGTGATAAGAGAGAGCTGTGGTAGAAACAGTGGTGATGAAAGAGAGTTGTGTTAGTAACAGTGGTGATAAGAGAGAGTTGTTGTGATAACAGTGGTGATAAGAGATAGTTTTTGTAATAAAAGTGTTGACAAGAGAGAGTTGTGTTAACAGAGATGATAAGAGAAGGTTGTTGTGATAACAGTGTTAATAGGTGAGAGTCGTAGTAGTAACAGTGGTGATGAGAGAGAGTCGTGGTAGTAACTGTGGTGATAAGAGAGAGTTGTTGTAATAACAGTGGTGATAAGCGAGAATCGTGGTAGTAACATTGGTGATAAGAGTGAATTGTGTTAGTAACTGTGGTGATAAAAGGGAGTGGTGTTAGTAACAGTGGTGATAAGAGAGAGTTGTTTTGATAGCAGTGTTGATAAGAGACAGTTGTTTTGATAACAGTGGTGATAAGAGAGAGTCGTGGTATTGACAGTGGTGATAATGGAGAGTCATGTTAGTAACATTGGTGATAAGAGAGAGTTGTTGTGATAACAGTGCTAATAGGAGAGAGTCGTAGTAGTATCAGTGGTGATAAGAGAGAGTCGTGGTAGTAAAAGTGGTGATAAGAGAGAGTTTTTTGTGATAACAGTGTTGATAAGAGAGAGTGTTGAGATAATAGTGCTGATAAAAGAGAGTCGTGGTAGTAACAGTGGTCATAAGAGAGAGTTGTTGTGATAACAGTGGTGATAAGAGAGTGTTGTTGTGGTAAGAGTGGTGATAAGAGAGAGACGTGGTACTAACAGTGGTGATAACAGAGAGTCGTGGTATTAGCAATGGTGATAGGAGAGAGTTGTTGTGATAACAGTGGTGATAAGAGAGAGTCGTGGTAGTAACAGTGGTGATAAGAATGAGTTGTTGTGATAATAGTGTTGATAAGAGAGACTGTTGTGATAACAGTGGTGATAAAAGAGAGCCGTGGTAGTAACAGTGGTGATAAGAGAGAGTTGTTGTGATAACAGTGGTGATAAGAGAGAGTCGTGGTAGTAACATTAGTGATTAGGGAGGGATGTGTTATTAACAGTGGTGATAAGAGAGAGTCGTGGTAGTAACATTGGTGATAAGAGAGAGTTTTTGTGATAACAGTGGTAATAGGAGAGAGTCGTAGTAGTAACAGTAGTGATAAGGGAGAGTCGTGGTAGTAACAGTGGTGATAAGAGAGAGTTGTTGTGATAACAGTGGTGATAAGAGAGAGCCGTGGTAGTAACAGTGGTGATAAGAGAAAGTTGTTGTGATAACATTGGTGATAAGAGAGAGTCGTGGGAGTAACAGTGGTGATAAGAGAGATCGGTGGTAGTAACAGTGGTCATAAGAGAGGGTTGTTGTGAAAACAGTGGTAATAAGAGAGAGTCGTTGTAAAAACAATGGTGATGGGAGAGAGTTGTTGTGATTTCAGTGGTGATAATAGAGAGTCGTGGTAGTAACATTAGTGATCAGGCAGGGTCGTGTTATTAACAGTGGTGATAAGAGAGAGTTGTGATAACAGTGGTGATAAGAGGGAGTCATGGTAGTAACAGTGGTCATAAGAGAGAGTCATGGTAGTAATATTGGTGATAAGAGACAGTCGTGTTAGTAACAGTGGTGATAAGAGAGAGTTTTTGTGATAACAGTGTTGATAAGAGAGAGTGTTGAGATAACAGTGGTGATAAAAGAGAGTCGTGGTAGTAACAGTGGTAATAAGAGAGAGTTATTGTGATAACAGTGGTGACAAGAGAGAGTCGTTTTAGTAACATTGGTGATAAGAGAGAGTTTTTGTGATAACAGTGATAATAGGAGAGAGTCGTAGTAGTAACAGTAGTGATAAGAGAGGGTCGTGGTTGTAACAGTGGTGATAAGAGAGAGTTGTTGTGATAACAGTGGTGATAAGAGAGATCCGTGGTAGTAACAGTGTTAATAGGAAAGAGTCGTAGTAGTAACAGTGGTGAAGAGAGAGAGAGTCGTGGTAGTAACCGTGGTAATAAGAGAGAGTTTTTGTGATAACAATTGTGATAAGAGAGAGTTATGGCGAAAACAGTGGTGAAAAGAGAGAGTCATGTTAGTAACAGTGGTGATAAGCGAGAGTTGTTGTGAGAACAGTGGTGATAAGAGAGAGCCGTGGTAGTAACAGTGGTGATAAGAGAGAGTTGTTGTGATAATAGTCGTGATAAGAGTGTCGTGGTAGTAACAGTGGTGATAAGAGAGAGTCGTGGTATTGATAATGGAGAGTCATGTTAGTAACATCGGTGATAAGAGAGAGTTGTTGTGATAAGAGTGCTAATAGGAGAGAGTCGTAGTAGTAACAGTGGTGATAAGAGAGAGTCGTGGTAGTAAAAGTGGTGATAAGAGAGAGTTGTGTTGATAAGAGAGAGTTGTTGGTATAAGAGTGGTGATAAGAGAGAGTCGTGGTAGTAAAAGTGGTGATAAGAGAGAGTTGTTGTGATAACAGTAGTGATAAGAGAGAGTCGTGGTAGTAACAGTGGTGTTAAGAGAGAGTTGATGTGATAACAGTGGTGATTTGAGAGAGTCGTGGTCGTAACACTGGTGATAAGTGAGAATTGTGGTAGTAACTGTGGTGATAAGAGAGAGTCGTGGTAGTAACAGTTGTGATAAGAGAGAGTCCTGCTAGTAACAGTGGTGATAAGCGAGAGTTGTTGTGATAACAGTGGTGATAAGAGAGAGCCGTGGTAGTAACAGTGGTGATAAGAGAGAGTTGTTGTGATAACATTGGTGATAAGAGAGAGTCGTGGGAGTAACAGTGGTGATAAGAGAGATTGGTGGTAGTAACAGTGGTCATAAGAGAAGGTTGTTGTGATAACAGTCGTGATCAGAAGGAGTCGTGGTAGTAACAGTGGTGATAAGAAAAAGTTGTTGTGATAAAAGTCGTGATAAGAAAGAGTCGTGGTAGTAACAGTAGTGATAAGAGAGAGTTGTAGTGATAACAGTGGTGATGAGAGAGAGTTGTTTTGATAACTGTGGTGATAAGTGAGACTTGTTGTGATAACAGTGGTGATAAGAGAGTCGTGGTAGTAACAGTGGTGATAAGAGAGAGTTGTAGTGATTAAAGTGGTGATAAGAGAGAGGTGTTGTGATAACAGTGGTGATAAGAGAGAGTCGTTGTAGTAATAGTGGTGATAAGTGAGAGTTGTTCTGATAGCAGTGGTGATAAGAGAGGGTTGTTGTGCTAACAGTGGTGATAAGAGAGAGTCGTGGTAGTAACTGTGGTGATAAGAGAAAATTGTTGTGATAACAGTGGTGATAAGAGAGAGTTGTCGCGATAACAGTGGTGATAAGAGAGTGGTGGTAGTAACAGTGGTTGTAACTGAGAGTCGTAACTGAGAGTTGTAACTGAGAGTCGTGGTGATAAGAGAGAGCTGTGGTAGAAACAGTGGTGATGAAAGAGAGTTGTGTTAGTAACAGTGGTGATAAGAGAGAGTTGTTGTGATAACAGTGGTGATAAGAGATAGTTTTTGTAATAAAAGTGTTGACAAGAGAGAGTTGTGTTAACAGAGATGATAAGAGAAGGTTGTTGTGATAACAGTGTTAATAGGTGAGAGTCGTAGTAGTAACAGTGGTGATGAGAGAGAGTCGTGGTAGTAACTGTGGTGATAAGAGAGAGTTGTTGTAATAACAGTGGTGATAAGCGAGAATCGTGGTAGTAACATTGGTGATAAGAGTGAATTGTGTTAGTAACTGTGGTGATAAAAGTGAGTGGTGTTAGTAACAGTGGTGATAAGAGAGAGTTGTTTTGATAGCAGTGTTGATAAGAGACAGTTGTTTTGATAACAGTGGTGATAAGAGAGAGTCGTGGTATTGACAGTGGTGATAATGGAGAGTCATGTTAGTAACATTGGTGATAAGAGAGAGTTGTTGTGATAACAGTGCTAATAGGAGAGAGTCGTAGTAGTATCAGTGGTGATAAGAGAGAGTCGTGGTAGTAAAAGTGGTGATAAGAGAGAGTTTTTTGTGATAACAGTGTTGATAAGAGAGAGTGTTGAGATAATAGTGCTGATAAAAGAGAGTCGTGGTAGTAACAGTGGTCATAAGAGAGAGTTGTTGTGGTAAGAGTGGTGATAAGAGAGAGACGTGGTACTAACAGTGGTGATAACAGAGAGTCGTGGTATTAGCAATGGTGATAGGAGAGAGTTGTTGTGATAACAGTGGTGATAAGAGAGAGTCGTGGTAGTAACAGTGGTGATAAGAGAGAGAGTTGTTGTGAAAACAGTGGTGATAAGAGAGAGTCTTTGAAGTAACAGTGGTGTTAAGTGAGAGTCGTGTTAGTAACAGTAGTGATGAGTGAGAGCCGTGGTAGTAAAGGTGGCGATAAGAGAGAGTTGTCATACCAGTGGTGATAAGCGAGAGTCGTAGTAATAACAGTGTTGATAAGAGAGAGTCGTGGTAGTAACAGTGGTGATAAGAGAGAGAGCTGTTGTGAAAACAGTGGTGATAAGAGAAAGCCGTGGTAGTAAGAGTGGTGATAACATAGTGTGGTGGTAGTAACAATGGTGATAAGAGATTGTCGTAGTAGTAACAGTGGTGATAAGAGAGAGTCGTGGTAGTAAGAGTGGTGATAAGAGAGAGTCGTGGTAGTAACAGTGGTGATAAGAGAAAGTCGTGGTAGTAACAGTGGTTATAAGAGAGAGTTGTTGTGACAACAGTGGTGATAAGAGAGAGTTGTGATAACATTGGTGATAAGAGAGAGTTGTTGTGATAATACTGGTGATAAGAGAGAGTCGTTGTGATAACAGTGGTGATAAGAGAGAGTTGTGATAACATTGGTGATAAGAGAGAGTTGGTGTGATAATACTGGTGATAAGAGAGAGTTGTTGTGATAACAGTGGTGATAAGAGAGTGTTGTTGCGATAATAGTGGTGATAAGAGAGTCGTGGTTGTAACAGTGGTAATAATAGAGAGTTGTTGTGATGACAGTGTTGATAGGAGAGAGTCGTGTTAGTAATAGTGGTGATGAGAGAGAGTTGTTGTGAAAACAGTGGTGATACGAGAGAGTCGTGGGATTAACAGTTGTGATAAAAGTGGTGATAAGAGAGAGTCGTGGTACTAACAGTGGTGATAGGAGAGAGTTGTTGTGATAACAGTGTTGATAAGAGAGAGTCGTAGTATTAACAGTGATGATAAGAGAGATTGGTGGTAGTAACAGAGGTCATAAGAGAAAGTTGTTGTGATAACAGTCGTGATAAGAAAGAGTTGTGGTAGTAACAGTGGTGATAACAGAAAGTTGTTGTGATAACAGTCGTAATAAGGTAGAGTCGTAGTAGTAACAGTGGTGATAAGAGAGAGTTGTTGTGATAACCGTGGTAATAGGAGAGAGTCGTATTAGTAAGAGTGGTGATAAGATTGAGTCGTGGTAGTAACAATGGTGATAGGAGAGAGTTGTTGTGATAACAGTGTTGATAAGAGAGAGTCGTAGTATTAACAGTGATGATAAGAGAGATTGGTGGTAGTAACAGTGGTCATAAGAGAAAGTTGTTGTGATAACAGTCGTGATAAGAAAGAGTCGTGGTAGTAACAGTTGTGATAAGAGAGAGTTGTTGTGATAACAGTGGTGATAAGAGAGAGTTGTTGTGATAACCGTGGTAATAGGAGAGAGTCGTATTAGTAAGAGTGGTGATAAGAGAGCGTCGTGGTAGTAAGAGTGGTGATAAGAGAGATTCATGGTAGTAACAGTGGTGATAAGAGAGAGACGTGGTCGTAACAGCGGTGATAAGAGAAAGTTGTTGTGATAACAGTCGTGATAAAAAAGAGTCGTGGTAGTAACAGTGGTGATAAGAGAGAGTTGTTGTGATAACAGTGTTGATAAGAGAGAGTTCTGATAACAGTGGTGATAAGAGAGAGTTGTGGTCGTAACAGTGGTTATAAGAGAGAGTCATTGTAGTAATAGTGGTGATAAGTGGGAGTTGTTCTGATAACAGTGGTGATAAGAGAGAGTTGTTGTGATAACAGTGGTGATAAGAGAGAGTCGTGATAGTAACTGTGGTGATAAGAGAAAGTTGAGATAACAATGGTGATAAGAGAGTGTCGTGGTAGTAAGAGTGGTGATATGGGAGAGTTGTTGTGATAACAGTGGTGATAAGAGAGAGTTGTTGTGATAACCGTGGTAATAGGAGAGAGTCGTATTAGTAAGAGTGGTGATAAGAGAGCGTCGTGGTAGTAAGAGTGGTGATAAGAGAGATTCATGGTAGTAACAGTGGTGATAAGAGAGAGACGTGGTCGTAACAGCGGTGATAAGAGAAAGTTGTTGTGATAACAGTCGTGATAAAAAAGAGTCGTGGTAGTAACAGTGGTGATAAGAGAGAGTTGTTGTGATAACAGTGTTGATAAGAGAGAGTTCTGATAACAGTGGTGATAAGAGAGAGTTGTGGTCGTAACAGTGGTTATAAGAGAGAGTCGTGGTAGTAACAATGGTGATAAGAGAGAGTCATTGTAGTAATAGTGGTGATAAGTGGGAGTTGTTCTGATAACAGTGGTGATAAGAGAGAGTTGTTGTGATAACAGTGGTGATAAGAGAGAGTCGTGATAGTAACTGTGGTGATAAGAGAAAGTTGAGATAACAATGGTGATAAGAGAGTGTCGTGGTAGTAAGAGTGGTGATATGGGAGAGTTGTTGTGATAATAGTGGTGATTAGTGAGAGTCATAGGAGTAAAGGTGGTGATAAGATATAGTTGTTTTGATAACAGTGGTGATAAGAGAGATAATTGTGGTAGTAACATTGGTGATAAGAGAGTGTTGTGGTAGTAACAGTGGTAATATGAGAGAGTCGTTTTAGTACCAGTGGTGATAAGAGAGAGTTGTGGTTGTAACAGTGGTGATAAGAGAGAGTCGTGTTAGTAACAGTGGTGATAAGCGAGAGCTGTTGTGATAACAGTGGTGATAAGAGAGAGTCGTTGTAGTAATAGTGGTGATAAGTGAGAGTTGTTCTGATAGCAGTGGGGATAAGAGAGGGTTGTTGTGATAACAGTGGTGATAAGAGAGAGTCGTGGTAGTTACTGTGGTGATAAGAGAAAATTGTTGTGATAACAGTGGTGATAAGAGAGAGTTGTCGCGATAACAGTGGTGATAAGAGAGTCGTGGTAGTAACAGTGGTTGTAACTGAGAGTCGTGGTAATAACAGTGGTGATAAGAGAGAGCTGTGGTTGAAACAGTGGTGATAAAAGAGAGTTGTGTTAGTAACAGTGGTGATAAGAGAGAGTTGTTGTGATAACAGTGGTGATAAGAGATAGTTGTTGTAATAAAAGTGTTGACAAGAGAGAGTTGTGTTAACAGAGATGATAAGAGAAGGTTGTTGTGATAACAGTGTTAATAGGTGAGAGTCGTAGTAGTAACAGTGGTGATGAGAGAGAGTCGTGGTAGTAACTGTGGTGATAAGAGAGGGTTGTTGTAATAACAGTGGTGATAAGCGATAATCGTGGTAGTAACATTGGTGATAAAAGTGAATTGTGTTATTAATTGTGGTGATAAAAGGGAGTGGTGTTAGTAACAGTGGTGATAAGAGAAAGTTGTTTTGATAGCAGTGTTGATAAGAGAGAGTTGTTTTTATAACAGTGGTGATAAGAGAGAGTCGTGGTATTGACAGTGGTGATAATGGAGTATCATGTTAGTAACATTGGTGATAAGAGAGAGTTGTTGTGATAAGAGTGCTAATAGGAGAGAGTCGTAATAGTATCAGTGGTGATAAGAGAGAGTCGTGGTAGTAAAAGTGGTGATAAGAGAGAGTTTTTGTGATAACAGTGTTGATAAGAGAGAGTGTTGAGATAACAGTGGTGATAAAAGAGAGTCGTGGTAGTAACAGTGGTCATAAGAGAGAGTTGTTGTGATAACAGTGGTGATAAGAGAGGGTTGTTGTGGTAAGAGTGGTGATAAGAGAGAGACGTGGTACTAACAGTGGTGATAACAGAGAGTAGTGGTATTAACAATGGTGATAGGAGAGAGTTGTTGTGATAACAGTGGTGATAAGAGAGAGTCGTGGTAGTAACATTGGTGATAAGAGAGAGTTGTTGTGATAACAGTGGTGATAAGAGAGAGTTGTTGTGATAACAGTGGTGATAAGAGAGAGTCGTGGTAGTAACAGTGGTGACAAGATAGAGTCGTGCTAGTAACAGTTGTGATAAGCGAGAGTTGTTGTGAAAACAGTGGTGATAAGAGAGTGTTGTTGCGATAATAGTGGTGATAAGAGAGTCGTGGTTGTAACAGTGGTAATAATAGAGAGTTGTTGTGATGACAGTGTTGATAGGAGAGAGTCGTGTTAGTAATAGTGGTGATGAGAGAGAGTTGTTGTGATAACAGTGGTGATAAGAGAGAGTCGTGGTACTAACAGTGGTGATAGGAGAGAGTTGTTGTGATAACAGTGTTGATAAGAGAGAGTCGTAGTATTAACAGTGATGATAAGAGAGATTGGTGGTAGTAACAAAGGTCATAAGAGAAAGTTGTTTTGATAACAGTCGTGATAAGAAAGAGTTGTGGTAGTAACAGTGGTGATAAGAGAAAGTTGTTGTGATAACAGTCGTAATAAGGAGAGTCGTAGTAGTAACAGTGGTGATAAGAGAGAGATGTTGTGATAACAGTGGTGATAAGAGAGAGTTGTTGTGATAACCGTGGTAATAGGAGAGAGTCGTATTAGTAAGAGTGGTGATAAGAGAGAGTCGTGGTAGTAACAATGGTGATAGGAGAGAGTTGTTGTGATAACAGTGTTGATAAGAGAGAGTCGTAGTATTAACAGTGATGATAAGAGAGATTGGTGGTAGTAACAGTGGTCATAAGAGAAGGTTTTTGTGATAGCAGTCGTGATAAGAAAGAGTCGTGGTAGTAACAGTGGTGATAAGAGAAAGTTGGTGTGATAACAGTCGTAATAAGAAAGAGTCGTGGTAGTAACAGTTGTGATAAGAGAGAGTTGTTGTGATAACAGTGGTGATAAGAGAGAGTTGTTGTGATAACCGTGGTAATAGGAGAGAGTCGTATTAGTAAGAGTGGTGATAAGAGAGAGTCGTGGTAGTAAGAGTGGTGATAAGAGAGATTCGTGGTAGTAACAGTGGTGATAAGAGAGAGACGTGGTCGTAACAGCGGTGATAAGAGAAAGTTGTTGTGATAACAGTCGTGATAAAAAAGAGTCGTGGTAGTAACAGTGGAGATAAGAGAGAGTTGTTGTGATAAAAGTGGTGATAAGAGAGAGTTGTTGTGATAAGTGTTGATAAGAGAGAGTTCTGATAACAGTGGTGATAAGAGAGAGTCGTGGTTGTAACAGTGGTGATAAGAGAGAGTTGTGGTCGTAACAGTGGTTATAAGAGAGAGTCGTGGTAGTAACAATGGTGATAAGAGAGAGTCATTGTAGTAATAGTGGTGATAAGTGGGAGTTGTTCTGATAACAGTGGTGATAAGAGAGAGTTGTTGTGATAAAAGTGGTGATAAGAGAGAGTCGTGGTAGTAACTGTGGTGATAAGAGAAAGTTGTTGAGATAACAGTGGTGATAAGAGAGTGTCGTGGTAGTAAGAGTGGTGATATGGGAGAGTTGTTGTGATAATAGTGGTGATTAGTGAGAGTCATAGGAGTAAAGGTGGTGATAAGATATAGTTGTTTTGATAACAGTGGTGATAAGAGAGAGAATTGTGGTAGTAACATTGGTGATAAGAGAGTGTTGTGGTAGTAACAGTGGTGATAAGAGAGAGTCGTGTTAGTAACAGTGGTGATAAGCGAGAGTTGTTGTGATAACAGTGGTGATAAGAGAGAGTCGTTGTAGTAATAGTGGTGATAAGTGAGAGTTGTTCTGATAGCAGTGGTGATAAGAGAGGGTTGTTGTGCTAACAGTGGTGATAAGAGAGAGTCGTGGTAGTAACTGTGGTGATAAGAGAAAATTGTTGTGATAACAGTGGTGATAAGAGAGAGTTGTCGCGATAACAGTGGTGATAAGAGAGTGGTGGTAGTAACAGTGGTTGTAACTGAGAGTCGTGGTAATAACAGTGGTGATAAGAGAGAGCTGTGGTAGAAACAGTGGTGATGAAAGAGAGTTGTGTTAGTAACAGTGGTGATAAGAGAGAGTTGTTGTGATAACAGTGGTGATAAGAGATAGTTTTTGTAATAAAAGTGTTGACAAGAGAGAGTTGTGTTAACAGAGATGATAAGAGAAGGTTGTTGTGATAACAGTGTTAATAGGTGAGAGTCGTAGTAGTAACAGTGGTGATGAGAGAGAGTCGTGGTAGTAACTGTGGTGATAAGAGAGAGTTGTTGTAATAACAGTGGTGATAAGCGAGAATCGTGGTAGTAACATTGGTGATAAGAGTGAATTGTGTTAGTAACTGTGGTGATAAAAGGGAGTGGTGTTAGTAACAGTGGTGATAAGAGAGAGTTGTTTTGATAGCAGTGTTGATAAGAGACAGTTGTTTTGATAACAGTGGTGATAAGAGAGAGTCGTGGTATTGACAGTGGTGATAATGGAGAGTCATGTTAGTAACATTGGTGATAAGAGAGAGTTGTTGTGATAACCGTGCTAATAGGAGAGAGTCGTAGTAGTATCAGTGGTGATAAGAGAGAGTCGTGGTAGTAAAAGTGGTGATAAGAGAGAGTTTTTTGTGATAACAGTGTTGATAAGAGAGAGTGTTGAGATAATAGTGCTGATAAAAGAGAGTCGTGGTAGTAACAGTGGTCATAAGAGAGAGTTGTTGTGATAACAGTGGTGATAAGAGAGTGTTGTTGTGGTAAGAGTGGTGATAAGAGAGAGACGTGGTACTAACAGTGGTGATAACAGAGAGTCGTGGTATTAGCAATGGTGATAGGAGAGAGTTGTTGTGATAACAGTGGTGATAAGAGAGAGTCGTGGTAGTAACAGTGGTGATAAGAATGAGTTGTTGTGATAATAGTGTTGATAAGAGAGACTGTTGTGATAACAGTGGTGATAAAAGAGAGCCGTGGTAGTAACAGTGGTGATAAGAGAGAGTTGTTGTGATAACAGTGGTGATAAGAGAGAGTCGTGGTAGTAACATTAGTGATTAGGGAGGGATGTGTTATTAACAGTGGTGATAAGAGAGAGTCGTGGTAGTAACTTTGGTGATAAGAGAGAGTTTTTGTGATAACAGTGGTAATAGGAGAGAGTCGTAGTAGTAACAGTAGTGATAAGGGAGAGTCGTGGTAGTAACAGTGGTGATAAGAGAGAGTTGTTGTGATAACAGTGGTGATAAGAGAGAGCCGTGGTAGTAACAGTGGTGATAAGAGAAAGTTGTTGTGATAACATTGGTGATAAGAGAGAGTCGTGGGAGTAACAGTGGTGATAAGAGAGATCGGTGGTAGTAACAGTGGTCATAAGAGAGGGTTGTTGTGAAAACAGTGGTAATAAGAGAGAGTCGTTGCAAAAACAATGGTGATGGGAGAGAGTTGTTGTGATTTCAGTGGTGATAATAGAGAGTCGTGGTAGTAACATTAGTGATCAGGCAGGGTCGTGTTATTAACAGTGGTGATAAGAGAGAGTTGTGATAACAGTGGTGATAAGAGGGAGTCATGGTAGTAACAGTGGTCATAAGAGAGAGTCATGGTAGTAATATTGGTGATAAGAGACAGTCGTGTTAGTAACAGTGGTGATTAGAGAGAGTTTTTGTGATAACAGTGTTGATAAGAGAGAGTGTTGAGATAACAGTGGTGATAAAAGAGAGTCGTGGTAGTAACAGTGGTAATAAGAGAGAGTTATTGTGATAACAGTGGTGACAAGAGAGAGTCGTTTTAGTAACATTGGTGATAAGAGAGAGTTTTTGTGATAACAGTGATAATAGGAGAGAGTCGTAGTAGTAACAGTAGTGATAAGAGAGGGTCGTGGTTGTAACAGTGGTGATAAGAGAGAGTTGTTGTGATAACAGTGGTGATAAGAGAGATCCGTGGTAGTAACAGTGTTAATAGGAAAGAGTCGTAGTAGTAACAGTGGTGAAGAGAGAGAGAGTCGTGGTAGTAACCGTGGTAATAAGAGAGAGTTTTTGTGATAACAATTGTGATAAGAGAGAGTTATGGCGAAAACAGTGGTGAAAAGAGAGAGTCATGTTAGTAACAGTGGTGATAAGCGAGAGTTGTTGTGATAACAGTGGTGATAAGAGAGAGCCGTGGTAGTAACAGTGGTGATAAGAGAGAGTTGTTGTGATAATAGTCGTGATAAGAGTGTCGTGGTAGTAACAGTGGTGATAAGAGAGAGTCGTGGTATTGATAATGGAGAGTCATGTTAGTAACATCGGTGATAAGAGAGAGTTGTTGTGATAAGAGTGCTAATAGGAGAGAGTCGTAGTAGTAACAGTGGTGATAAGAGAGAGTCGTGGTAGTAAAAGTGGTGATAAGAGAGAGTCGTGTTGATAAGAGAGAGTTGTTGTGATAAGAGTGGTGATAAGAGAGAGTCGTGGTAGTAAAAGTGGTGATAAGAGAGAGTTGTTGTGATAACAGTAGTGATAAGAGAGAGTCGTGGTAGTAACAGTGGTGTTAAGAGAGAGTTGATGTGATAACAGTGGTGATTTGAGAGAGTCGTGGTCGTAACACTGGTGATAAGTGAGAATTGTGGTAGTAACTGTGGTGATAAGAGAGAGTCGTGGTAGTAACAGTTGTGATAAGAGAGAGTCCTGCTAGTAACAGTGGTGATAAGCGAGAGTTGTTGTGATAACAGTGGTGATAAGAGAGAGCCGTGGTAGTAACAGTGGTGATAAGAGAGAGTTGTTGTGATAACATTGGTGATAAGAGAGAGTCGTGGGAGTAACAGTGGTGATAAGAGAGATTGGTGGTAGTAACAGTGGTCATAAGAGAAGGTTGTTGTGATAACAGTCGTGATCAGAAGGAGTCGTGGTAGTAACAGTGGTGATAAGAAAAAGTTGTTGTGATAAAAGTCGTGATAAGAAAGAGTCGTGGTAGTAACAGTAGTGATAAGAGAGAGTTGTAGTGATAACAGTGGTGATGAGAGAGAGTTGTTTTGATAACTGTGGTGATAAGTGAGACTTGTTGTGATAACAGTGGTGATAAGAGAGTCGTGGTATAACAGTGGT
This sequence comes from Eledone cirrhosa, assembly GCA_964016885.1. Taxonomy (NCBI): domain Eukaryota; kingdom Metazoa; phylum Mollusca; class Cephalopoda; order Octopoda; family Eledonidae; genus Eledone; species Eledone cirrhosa. The sequence goes on along the minus strand of OZ024742.1, from coordinate 332,743,569 downwards.
GATAAGAGAGAGTTGTAGTGATTAAAGTGGTGATAAGAGAGAGGTGTTGTGATAACAGTGGTGATAAGAGAGAGTCGTTGTAGTAATAGTGGTGATAAGTGAGAGTTGTTCTGATAGCAGTGGTGATAAGAGAGGGTTGTTGTGCTAACAGTGGTGATAAGAGAGAGTCGTGGTAGTAACTGTGGTGATAAGAGAAAATTGTTGTGATAACAGTGGTGATAAGAGAGAGTTGTCGCGATAACAGTGGTGATAAGAGAGTGGTGGTAGTAACAGTGGTTGTAACTGAGAGTCGTGGTAATAACAGTGGTGATAAGAGAGAGCTGTGGTAGAAACAGTGGTGATGAAAGAGAGTTGTGTTAGTAACAGTGGTGATAAGAGAGAGTTGTTGTGATAACAGTGGTGATAAGAGATAGTTTTTGTAATAAAAGTGTTGACAAGAGAGAGTTGTGTTAACAGAGATGATAAGAGAAGGTTGTTGTGATAACAGTGTTAATAGGTGAGAGTCGTAGTAGTAACAGTGGTGATGAGAGAGAGTCGTGGTAGTAACTGTGGTGATAAGAGAGGGTTGTTGTAATAACAGTGGTGATAAGCGATAATCGTGGTAGTAACATTGGTGATAAAAGTGAATTGTGTTATTAATTGTGGTGATAAAAGGGAGTGGTGTTAGTAACAGTGGTGATAAGAGAAAGTTGTTTTGATAGCAGTGTTGATAAGAGAGAGTTGTTTTGATAACAGTGGTGATAAGAGAGAGTCGTGGTATTGACAGTGGTGATAATGGAGTATCATGTTAGTAACATTGGTGATAAGAGAGAGTTGTTGTGATAAGAGTGCTAATAGGAGAGAGTCGTAATAGTATCAGTGGTGATAAGAGAGAGTCGTGGTAGTAAAAGTGGTGATAAGAGAGAGTTTTTGTGATAACAGTGTTGATAAGAGAGAGTGTTGAGATAACAGTGGTGATAAAAGAGAGTCGTGGTAGTAACAGTGGTCATAAGAGAGAGTTGTTGTGATAACAGTGGTGATAAGAGAGGGTTGTTGTGGTAAGAGTGGTGATAAGAGAGAGACGTGGTACTAACAGTGGTGATAACAGAGAGTAGTGGTATTAACAATGGTGATAGGAGAGAGTTGTTGTGATAACAGTGGTGATAAGAGAGAGTCGTGGTAGTAACATTGGTGATAAGAGAGAGTTGTTGTGATAACAGTGGTGATAAGAGAGAGTTGTTGTGATAACAGTGGTGATAAGAGAGAGTCGTGGTAGTAACAGTGGTGATAAGAATGAGTTGTTGTGATAATAGTGTTGATAAGAGAGACTGTTGTGATAACAGTGGTGATAAAAGAGAGCCGTGGTAGTAACAGTGGTGATAAGAGAGAGTTGTTGTGATAACAGTGGTGATAAGAGAGAGTCGTGGTAGTAACATTAGTGATTAGGGAGGGATGTGTTATTAACAGTGGTGATAAGAGAGAGTCGTGGTAGTAACATTGGTGATAAGAGAGAGTTTTTGTGATAACAGTGGTAATAGGAGAGAGTCGTAGTAGTAACAGTAGTGATAAGGGAGAGTCGTGGTAGTAACAGTGGTGATAAGAGAGAGTTGTTGTGATAACAGTGGTGATAAGAGAGATCGGTGGTAGTAACAGTGGTCATAAGAGAGGGTTGTTGTGAAAACAGTGGTAATAAGAGAGAGTCGTTGTAAAAACAATGGTGATGGGAGAGAGTTGTTGTGATTTCAGTGGTGATAATAGAGAGTCGTGGTAGTAACATTAGTGATCAGGCAGGGTCGTGTTATTAACAGTGGTGATAAGAGAGAGTTGTGATAACAGTGGTGATAAGAGGGAGTCATGGTAGTAACAGTGGTCATAAGAGAGAGTCATAGTAGTAATATTGGTGATAAGAGACAGTCGTGTTAGTAACAGTGGTGATAAGAGAGAGTTTTTGTGATAACAGTGTTGATAAGAGAGAGTGTTGAGATAACAGTGGTGATAAAAGAGAGTCGTGGTAGTAACAGTGGTAATAAGAGAGAGTTATTGTGATAACAGTGGTGACAAGAGAGAGTCGTTTTAGTAACATTGGTGATAAGAGAGAGTTTTTGTGATAACAGTGATAATAGGAGAGAGTCGTAGTAGTAACAGTAGTGATAAGAGAGGGTCGTGGTTGTAACAGTGGTGATAAGAGAGAGTTGTTGTGATAACAGTGGTGATAAGAGAGATCCGTGGTAGTAACAGTGTTAATAGGAAAGAGTCGTAGTAGTAACAGTGGTGAAGAGAGAGAGAGTCGTGGTAGTAACCGTGGTAATAAGAGAGAGTTTTTGTGATAACAATTGTGATAAGAGAGAGTTATGGCGAAAACAGTGGTGAAAAGAGAGAGTCATGTTAGTAACAGTGGTGATAAGCGAGAGTTGTTGTGAGAACAGTGGTGATAAGAGAGAGCCGTGGTAGTAACAGTGGTGATAAGAGAGAGTTGTTGTGATAATAGTCGTGATAAGAGTGTCGTGGTAGTAACAGTGGTGATAAGAGAGAGTCGTGGTATTGATAATGGAGAGTCATGTTAGTAACATCGGTGATAAGAGAGAGTTGTTGTGATAAGAGTGCTAATAGGAGAGAGTCGTAGTAGTAACAGTGGTGATAAGAGAGAGTCGTGGTAGTAAAAGTGGTGATAAGAGAGAGTTGTGTTGATAAGAGTGAGTTGTTGTGATAAGAGTGGTGATAAGAGAGAGTCGTGGTAGTAAAAGTGGTGATAAGAGAGAGTTGTTGTGATAACAGTAGTGATAAGAGAGAGTCGTGGTAGTAACAGTGGTGTTAAGAGAGAGTTGATGTGATAACAGTGGTGATTTGAGAGAGTCGTGGTCGTAACACTGGTGATAAGTGAGAATTGTGGTAGTAACTGTGGTGATAAGAGAGAGTCGTGGTAGTAACAGTTGTGATAAGAGAGAGTCCTGCTAGTAACAGTGGTGATAAGCGAGAGTTGTTGTGATAACAGTGGTGATAAGAGAGAGCCGTGGTAGTAACAGTGGTGATAAGAGAGAGTTGTTGTGATAACATTGGTGATAAGAGAGAGTCGTGGGAGTAACAGTGGTGATAAGAGAGATTGGTGGTAGTAACAGTGGTCATAAGAGAAGGTTGTTGTGATAACAGTCGTGATCAGAAGGAGTCGTGGTAGTAACAGTGGTGATAAGAAAAAGTTGTTGTGATAAAAGTCGTGATAAGAAAGAGTCGTGGTAGTAACAGTAGTGATAAGAGAGAGTTGTAGTGATAACAGTGGTGATGAGAGAGAGTTGTTTTGATAACTGTGGTGATAAGTGAGACTTGTTGTGATAACAGTGGTGATAAGAGAGTCGTGGTATAACAGTGGTGATAAGAGAGAGTTGTAGTGATTAAAGTGGTGATAAGAGAGAGGTGTTGTGATAACAGTGGTGATAAGAGAGAGTCGTTGTAGTAATAGTGGTGATAAGTGAGAGTTGTTCTGATAGCAGTGGTGATAAGAGAGGGTTGTTGTGCTAACAGTGGTGATAAGAGAGAGTCGTGGTAGTAACTGTGGTGATAAGAGAAAATTGTTGTGATAACAGTGGTGATAAGAGAGAGTTGTCGCGATAACAGTGGTGATAAGAGAGTGGTGGTAGTAACAGTGGTTGTAACTGAGAGTCGTGGTAATAACAGTGGTGATAAGAGAGAGCTGTGGTAGAAACAGTGGTGATGAAAGAGAGTTGTGTTAGTAACAGTGGTGATAAGAGAGAGTTGTTGTGATAACAGTGGTGATAAGAGATAGTTTTTGTAATAAAAGTGTTGACAAGAGAGAGTTGTGTTAACAGAGATGATAAGAGAAGGTTGTTGTGATAACAGTGTTAATAGGTGAGAGTCGTAGTAGTAACAGTGGTGATGAGAGAGAGTCGTGGTAGTAACTGTGGTGATAAGAGAGAGTTGTTGTAATAACAGTGGTGATAAGCGAGAATCGTGGTAGTAACATTGGTGATAAGAGTGAATTGTGTTAGTAACTGTGGTGATAAAAGTGAGTGGTGTTAGTAACAGTGGTGATAAGAGAGAGTTGTTTTGAAGCAGTGTTGATAAGAGACAGTTGTTTTGATAACAGTGGTGATAAGAGAGTGTCGTGGTATTGACAGTGGTGATAATGGAGAGTCATGTTAGTAACATTGGTGATAAGAGAGAGTTGTTGTGATAACAGTGCTAATAGGAGAGAGTCGTAGTAGTATCAGTGGTGATAAGAGAGAGTCGTGGTAGTAAAAGTGGTGATAAGAGAGAGTTTTTTGTGATAACAGTGTTGATAAGAGAGAGTGTTGAGATAATAGTGCTGATAAAAGAGAGTCGTGGTAGTAACAGTGGTCATAAGAGAGAGTTGTTGTGATAACAGTGGTGATAAGAGAGTGTTGTTGTGGTAAGAGTGGTGATAAGAGAGAGACGTGGTACTAACAGTGGTGATAACAGAGAGTCGTGGTATTAGCAATGGTGATAGGAGAGAGTTGTTGTGATAACAGTGGTGATAAGAGAGAGTCGTGGTAGTAACTGTGGTGATAAGAATGAGTTGTTGTGATAATAGTGTTGATAAGAGAGACTGTTGTGATAACAGTGGTGATAAAAGAGAGCCGTGGTAGTAACAGTGGTGATAAGAGAGAGTTGTTGTGATAACAGTGGTGATAAGAGAGAGTCGTGGTAGTAACATTAGTGATTAGGGAGGGATGTGTTATTAACAGTGGTGATAAGAGAGAGTCGTGCTAGTAACATTGGTGATAAGAGAGAGTTTTTGTGATAACAGTGGTAATAGGAGAGAGTCGTAGTAGTAACAGTAGTGATAAGAGAGAGTTGTTGTAATAACAGTGGTGATAAGAGAGAGCCGTGGTAGTAACAGTGGTGATAAGAGAGAGTTGTTGTGATAACAGTGGTGATAAGAGAGAGCCGTGGTAGTAACAGTGGTGATAAGAGAAAGTTGTTGTGATAACATTGGTGATAAGAGAGAGTTGTTGTGATAACAGTGGTGATAAGAGAGATCGGTGGTAGTAACAGTGGTCATAAGAGAGGGTTGTTGTGAAAACAGTGGTAATAAGAGAGAGTCGTTGTAAAAACAATGGTGATGGGAGAGAGTTGTTGTGATTTCAGTGGTGATAATAGAGAGTCGTGGTAGTAACATTAGTGATCAGGCAGGGTCGTGTTATTAACAGTGGTGATAAGAGAGAGTTGTGATAACAGTGGTGATAAGAGGGAGTCATGGTAGTAACAGTCGTGTTAGTAACAGTGGTGATAAGAGAGAGTTTTTGTGATAACAGTGTTGATAAGAGAGAGTGTTGAGATAACAGTGGTGATAAAAGAGAGTCGTGGTAGTAACAGTGGTAATAAGAGAGAGTTATTGTGATAACAGTGGTGACAAGAGAGAGTCGTTTTAGTAACATTGGTGATAAGAGAGAGTTTTTGTGATAACAGTGATAATAGGAGAGAGTCGTAGTAGTAACAGTAGTGATAAGAGAGGGTCGTGGTTGTAACAGTGGTGATAAGAGAGAGTTGTTGTGATAACAGTGGTGATAAGAGAGATCCGTGGTAGTAACAGTGTTAATAGGAAAGAGTCGTAGTAGTAACAGTGGTGAAGAGAGAGAGAGTCGTGGTAGTAACCGTGGTAATAAGAGAGAGTTTTTGTGATAACAATTGTGATAAGAGAGAGTTATGGCGAAAACAGTGGTGAAAAGAGAGAGTCATGTTAGTAACAGTGGTGATAAGCGAGAGTTGTTGTGAGAACAGTGGTGATAAGAGAGAGCCGTGGTAGTAACAGTGGTGATAAGAGAGAGTTGTTGTGATAATAGTCGTGATAAGAGTGTCGTGGTAGTAACAGTGGTGATAAGAGAGAGTCGTGGTATTGATAATGGAGAGTCATGTTAGTAACATCGGTGATAAGAGAGAGTTGTTGTGATAAGAGTGCTAATAGGAGAGAGTCGTAGTAGTAACAGTGGTGATAAGAGAGAGTCGTGGTAGTAAAAGTGGTGATAAGAGAGAGTTGTGTTGATAAGAGAGAGTTGTTGTGATAAGAGTGATGATAAGAGAGAGTCGTGGTAGTAAAAGTGGTGATAAGAGAGAGTTGTTGTGATAACAGTAGTGATAAGAGAGAGTCGTGGTAGTAACAGTGGTGTTAAGAGAGAGTTGATGTGATAACAGTGGTGATTTGAGAGAGTCGTGGTCGTAACACTGGTGATAAGTGAGAATTGTCGTAGTAACTGTGGTGATAAGAGAGAGTCGTGGTAGTAACAGTTGTGATAAGAGAGAGTCCTGCTAGTAACAGTGGTGATAAGCGAGAGTTGTTGTGATAACAGTGGTGATAAGAGAGAGCCGTGGTAGTAACAGTGGTGATAAGAGAGAGTTGTTGTGATAACATTGGTGATAAGAGAGAGTCGTGGGAGTAACAGTGGTGATAAGAGAGATCGGTGGTAGTAACAGTGGTCATAAGAGAAGGTTGTTGTGATAACAGTCGTGATCAGAAGGAGTCGTGGTAGTAACAGTGGTGATAAGAAAAAGTTGTTGTGATAAAAGTCGTGATAAGAAAGAGTCGTGGTAGTAACAGTAGTGATAAGAGAGAGTTGTAGTGATAACAGTGGTGATAAGAGAGAGTTGTTTTGATAACTGTGGTGATAAGTGAGACTTGTTGTGATAACAGTGGTGATAAGAGAGTCGTGGTAGTAACAGTGGTGATAAGAGAGAGTTGTAGTGATTAAAGTGGTGATAAGAGAGAGGTGTTGTGATAACAGTGGTGATAATATAGAATTGTTGTGATAACAGTCGTGATAAGAAAGAGTTGTGGTAGTAACAGTGGTGATAAGAGAAAGTTGTTGTGATAACAGTCGTAATAAGGAGAGTCGTAGTAGTAACAGTGGTGATAAGAGAGAGATGTTGTGATAACAGTGGTGATAAGAGAGAGTTGTTGTGATAACCGTGGTAATAGGAGAGAGTCGTATTAGTAAGAGTGGTGATAAGAGAGAGTCGTGGTAGTAACAATGGTGATAGGAGAGAGTTGTTGTGATAACAGTGTTGATAAGAGAGAGTCGTAGTATTAACAGTGATGATAAGAGAGATTGGTGGTAGTAACAGTGGTCATAAGAGAAGGTTTTTGTGATAGCAGTCGTGATAAGAAAGAGTCGTGGTAGTAACAGTGGTGATAAGAGAAAGTTGGTGTGATAACAGTCGTAATAAGAAAGAGTCGTGGTAGTAACAGTTGTGATAAGAGAGAGTTGTTGTGATAACAGTGGTGATAAGAGAGAGTTGTTGTGATAACCGTGGTAATAGGAGAGAGTCGTATTAGTAAGAGTGGTGATAAGAGAGAGTCGTGGTAGTAAGAGTGGTGATAAGAGAGATTCGTGGTAGTAACAGTGGTGATAAGAGAGAGACGTGGTCGTAACAGCGGTGATAAGAGAAAGTTGTTGTGATAACAGTCGTGATAAAAAAGAGTCGTGGTAGTAACAGTGGAGATAAGAGAGAGTTGTTGTGATAAAAGTGGTGATAAGAGAGAGTTGTTGTGATAAGTGTTGATAAGAGAGAGTTCTGATAACAGTGGTGATAAGAGAGAGTCGTGGTTGTAACAGTGGTGATAAGAGAGAGTTGTGGTCGTAACAGTGGTTATAAGAGAGAGTCGTGGTAGTAACAATGGTGATAAGAGAGAGTCATTGTAGTAATAGTGGTGATAAGTGGGAGTTGTTCTGATAACAGTGGTGATAAGAGAGAGTTGTTGTGATAAAAGTGGTGATAAGAGAGAGTCGTGGTAGTAACTGTGGTGATAAGAGAAAGTTGTTGAGATAACAGTGGTGATAAGAGAGTGTCGTGGTAGTAAGAGTGGTGATATGGGAGAGTTGTTGTGATAATAGTGGTGATTAGTGAGAGTCATAGGAGTAAAGGTGGTGATAAGATATAGTTGTTTTGATAACAGTGGTGATAAGAGAGAGAATTGTGGTAGTAACATTGGTGATAAGAGAGTGTTGTGGTAGTAACAGTGGTGATAAGAGAGAGTCGTGTTAGTAACAGTGGTGATAAGCGAGAGTTGTTGTGATAACAGTGGTGATAAGAGAGAGTCGTTGTAGTAATAGTGGTGATAAGTGAGAGTTGTTCTGATAGCAGTGGTGATAAGAGAGGGTTGTTGTGCTAACAGTGGTGATAAGAGAGAGTCGTGGTAGTAACTGTGGTGATAAGAGAAAATTGTTGTGATAACAGTGGTGATAAGAGAGAGTTGTCGCGATAACAGTGGTGATAAGAGAGTGGTGGTAGTAACAGTGGTTGTAACTGAGAGTCGTGGTAATAACAGTGGTGATAAGAGAGAGCTGTGGTAGAAACAGTGGTGATGAAAGAGAGTTGTGTTAGTAACAGTGGTGATAAGAGAGAGTTGTTGTGATAACAGTGGTGATAAGAGATAGTTTTTGTAATAAAAGTGTTGACAAGAGAGAGTTGTGTTAACAGAGATGATAAGAGAAGGTTGTTGTGATAACAGTGTTAATAGGTGAGAGTCGTAGTAGTAACAGTGGTGATGAGAGAGAGTCGTGGTAGTAACTGTGGTGATAAGAGAGAGTTGTTGTAATAACAGTGGTGATAAGCGAGAATCGTGGTAGTAACATTGGTGATAAGAGTGAATTGTGTTAGTAACTGTGGTGATAAAAGGGAGTGGTGTTAGTAACAGTGGTGATAAGAGAGAGTTGTTTTGATAGCAGTGTTGATAAGAGACAGTTGTTTTGATAACAGTGGTGATAAGAGAGAGTCGTGGTATTGACAGTGGTGATAATGGAGAGTCATGTTAGTAACATTGGTGATAAGAGAGAGTTGTTGTGATAACAGTGCTAATAGGAGAGAGTCGTAGTAGTATCAGTGGTGATAAGAGAGAGTCGTGGTAGTAAAAGTGGTCATAAGAGAGAGTTTTTTGTGATAACAGTGTTGATAAGAGAGAGTGTTGAGATAATAGTGCTGATAAAAGAGAGTCGTGGTAGTAACAGTGGTCATAAGAGAGAGTTGTTGTGATAACAGTGGTGATAAGAGAGTGTTGTTGTGGTAAGAGTGGTGATAAGAGAGAGACGTGGTACTAACAGTGGTGATAACAGAGAGTCGTGGTATTAGCAATGGTGATAGGAGAGAGTTGTTGTGATAACAGTGGTGATAAGAGAGAGTCGTGGTAGTAACAGTGGTGATAAGAATGAGTTGTTGTGATAATAGTGTTGATAAGAGAGACTGTTGTGATAACAGTGGTGATAAAAGAGAGCCGTGGTAGTAACAGTGGTGATAAGAGAGAGTTGTTGTGATAACAGTGGTGATAAGAGAGAGTCGTGGTAGTAACATTAGTGATTAGGGAGGGATGTGTTATTAACAGTGGTGATAAGAGAGAGTCGTGGTAGTAACATTGGTGATAAGAGAGAGTTTTTGTGATAACAGTGGTAATAGGAGAGAGTCGTAGTAGTAACAGTAGTGATAAGGGAGAGTCGTGGTAGTAACAGTGGTGATAAGAGAGAGTTGTTGTGATAACAGTGGTGATAAGAGAGATCGGTGGTAGTAACAGTGGTCATAAGAGAGGGTTGTTGTGAAAACAGTGGTAATAAGAGAGAGTCGTTGTAAAAACAATGGTGATGGGAGAGAGTTGTTGTGATTTCAGTGGTGATAATAGAGAGTCGTGGTAGTAACATTAGTGATCAGGCAGGGTCGTGTTATTAACAGTGGTGATAAGAGAGAGTTGTGATAACAGTGGTGATAAGAGGGAGTCATGGTAGTAACAGTGGTCATAAGAGAGAGTCATAGTAGTAATATTGGTGATAAGAGACAGTCGTGTTAGTAACAGTGGTGATAAGAGAGAGTTTTTGTGATAACAGTGTTGATAAGAGAGAGTGTTGAGATAACAGTGGTGATAAAAGAGAGTCGTGGTAGTAACAGTGGTAATAAGAGAGAGTTATTGTGATAACAGTGGTGACAAGAGAGAGTCGTTTTAGTAACATTGGTGATAAGAGAGAGTTTTTGTGATAACAGTGATAATAGGAGAGAGTCGTAGTAGTAACAGTAGTGATAAGAGAGGGTCGTGGTTGTAACAGTGGTGATAAGAGAGAGTTGTTGTGATAACAGTGGTGATAAGAGAGATCCGTGGTAGTAACAGTGTTAATAGGAAAGAGTCGTAGTAGTAACAGTGGTGAAGAGAGAGAGAGTCGTGGTAGTAACCGTGGTAATAAGAGAGAGTTTTTGTGATAACAATTGTGATAAGAGAGAGTTATGGCGAAAACAGTGGTGAAAAGAGAGAGTCATGTTAGTAACAGTGGTGATAAGCGAGAGTTGTTGTGAGAACAGTGGTGATAAGAGAGAGCCGTGGTAGTAACAGTGGTGATAAGAGAGAGTTGTTGTGATAATAGTCGTGATAAGAGTGTCGTGGTAGTAACAGTGGTGATAAGAGAGAGTCGTGGTATTGATAATGGAGAGTCATGTTAGTAACATCGGTGATAAGAGAGAGTTGTTGTGATAAGAGTGCTAATAGGAGAGAGTCGTAGTAGTAACAGTGGTGATAAGAGAGAGTCGTGGTAGTAAAAGTGGTGATAAGAGAGAGTTGTGTTGATAAGAGTGAGTTGTTGTGATAAGAGTGGTGATAAGAGAGAGTCGTGGTAGTAAAAGTGGTGATAAGAGAGAGTTGTTGTGATAACAGTAGTGATAAGAGAGAGTCGTGGTAGTAACAGTGGTGTTAAGAGAGAGTTGATGTGATAACAGTGGTGATTTGAGAGAGTCGTGGTCGTAACACTGGTGATAAGTGAGAATTGTGGTAGTAACTGTGGTGATAAGAGAGAGTCGTGGTAGTAACAGTTGTGATAAGAGAGAGTCCTGCTAGTAACAGTGGTGATAAGCGAGAGTTGTTGTGATAACAGTGGTGATAAGAGAGAGCCGTGGTAGTAACAGTGGTGATAAGAGAGAGTTGTTGTGATAACATTGGTGATAAGAGAGAGTCGTGGGAGTAACAGTGGTGATAAGAGAGATTGGTGGTAGTAACAGTGGTCATAAGAGAAGGTTGTTGTGATAACAGTCGTGATCAGAAGGAGTCGTGGTAGTAACAGTGGTGATAAGAAAAAGTTGTTGTGATAAAAGTCGTGATAAGAAAGAGTCGTGGTAGTAACAGTAGTGATAAGAGAGAGTTGTAGTGATAACAGTGGTGATGAGAGAGAGTTGTTTTGATAACTGTGGTGATAAGTGAGACTTGTTGTGATAACAGTGGTGATAAGAGAGTCGTGGTATAACAGTGGTGATAAGAGAGAGTTGTAGTGATTAAAGTGGTGATAAGAGAGAGGTGTTGTGATAACAGTGGTGATAAGAGAGAGTCGTTGTAGTAATAGTGGTGATAAGTGAGAGTTGTTCTGATAGCAGTGGTGATAAGAGAGGGTTGTTGTGCTAACAGTGGTGATAAGAGAGAGTCGTGGTAGTAACTGTGGTGATAAGAGAAAATTGTTGTGATAACAGTGGTGATAAGAGAGAGTTGTCGCGATAACAGTGGTGATAAGAGAGTGGTGGTAGTAACAGTGGTTGTAACTGAGAGTCGTGGTAATAACAGTGGTGATAAGAGAGAGCTGTGGTAGAAACAGTGGTGATGAAAGAGAGTTGTGTTAGTAACAGTGGTGATAAGAGAGAGTTGTTGTGATAACAGTGGTGATAAGAGATAGTTTTTGTAATAAAAGTGTTGACAAGAGAGAGTTGTGTTAACAGAGATGATAAGAGAAGGTTGTTGTGATAACAGTGTTAATAGGTGAGAGTCGTAGTAGTAACAGTGGTGATGAGAGAGAGTCGTGGTAGTAACTGTGGTGATAAGAGAGAGTTGTTGTAATAACAGTGGTGATAAGCGAGAATCGTGGTAGTAACATTGGTGATAAGAGTGAATTGTGTTAGTAACTGTGGTGATAAAAGTGAGTGGTGTTAGTAACAGTGGTGATAAGAGAGAGTTGTTTTGAAGCAGTGTTGATAAGAGACAGTTGTTTTGATAACAGTGGTGATAAGAGAGTGTCGTGGTATTGACAGTGGTGATAATGGAGAGTCATGTTAGTAACATTGGTGATAAGAGAGAGTTGTTGTGATAACAGTGCTAATAGGAGAGAGTCGTAGTAGTATCAGTGGTGATAAGAGAGAGTCGTGGTAGTAAAAGTGGTGATAAGAGAGACTTTTTTGTGATAACAGTGTTGATAAGAGAGAGTGTTGAGATAATAGTGCTGATAAAAGAGAGTCGTGGTAGTAACAGTGGTCATAAGAGAGAGTTGTTGTGATAACAGTGGTGATAAGAGAGTGTTGTTGTGGTAAGAGTGGTGATAAGAGAGAGACGTGGTACTAACAGTGGTGATAACAGAGAGTCGTGGTATTAGCAATGGTGATAGGAGAGAGTTGTTGTGATAACAGTGGTGATAAGAGAGAGTCGTGGTAGTAACTGTGGTGATAAGAATGAGTTGTTGTGATAATAGTGTTGATAAGAGAGACTGTTGTGATAACAGTGGTGATAAAAGAGAGCCGTGGTAGTAACAGTGGTGATAAGAGAGAGTTGTTGTGATAACAGTGGTGATAAGAGAGAGTCGTGGTAGTAACATTAGTGATTAGGGAGGGATGTGTTATTAACAGTGGTGATAAGAGAGAGTCGTGCTAGTAACATTGGTGATAAGAGAGAGTTTTTGTGATAACAGTGGTAATAGGAGAGAGTCGTAGTAGTAACAGTAGTGATAAGAGAGAGTTGTTGTAATAACAGTGGTGATAAGAGAGAGCCGTGGTAGTAACAGTGGTGATAAGAGAGAGTTGTTGTGATAACAGTGGTGATAAGAGAGAGCCGTGGTAGTAACAGTGGTGATAAGAGAAAGTTGTTGTGATAACATTGGTGATAAGAGAGAGTCGTGGGAGTAACAGTGGTGATAAGAGAGATCGGTGGTAGTAACAGTGGTCATAAGAGAGGGTTGTTGTGAAAACAGTGGTAATAAGAGAGAGTCGTTGTAAAAACAATGGTGATGGGAGAGAGTTGTTGTGATTTCAGTGGTGATAATAGAGAGTCGTGGTAGTAACATTAGTGATCAGGCAGGGTCGTGTTATTAACAGTGGTGATAAGAGAGAGTTGTGATAACAGTGGTGATAAGAGGGAGTCATGGTAGTAACAGTCGTGTTAGTAACAGTGGTGATAAGAGAGAGTTTTTGTGATAACAGTGTTGATAAGAGAGAGTGTTGAGATAACAGTGGTGATAAAAGAGAGTCGTGGTAGTAACAGTGGTAATAAGAGAGAGTTATTGTGATAACAGTGGTGACAAGAGAGAGTCGTTTTAGTAACATTGGTGATAAGAGAGAGTTTTTGTGATAACAGTGATAATAGGAGAGAGTCGTAGTAGTAACAGTAGTGATAAGAGAGGGTCGTGGTTGTAACAGTGGTGATAAGAGAGAGTTGTTGTGATAACAGTGGTGATAAGAGAGATCCGTGGTAGTAACAGTGTTAATAGGAAAGAGTCGTAGTAGTAACAGTGGTGAAGAGAGAGAGAGTCGTGGTAGTAACCGTGGTAATAAGAGAGAGTTTTTGTGATAACAATTGTGATAAGAGAGAGTTATGGCGAAAACAGTGGTGAAAAGAGAGAGTCATGTTAGTAACAGTGGTGATAAGCGAGAGTTGTTGTGAGAACAGTGGTGATAAGAGAGAGCCGTGGTAGTAACAGTGGTGATAAGAGAGAGTTGTTGTGATAATAGTCGTGATAAGAGTGTCGTGGTAGTAACAGTGGTGATAAGAGAGAGTCGTGGTATTGATAATGGAGAGTCATGTTAGTAACATCGGTGATAAGAGAGAGTTGTTGTGATAAGAGTGCTAATAGGAGAGAGTCGTAGTAGTAACAGTGGTGATAAGAGAGAGTCGTGGTAGTAAAAGTGGTGATAAGAGAGAGTTGTGTTGATAAGAGAGAGTTGTTGTGATAAGAGTGATGATAAGAGAGAGTCGTGGTAGTAAAAGTGGTGATAAGAGAGAGTTGTTGTGATAACAGTAGTGATAAGAGAGAGTCGTGGTAGTAACAGTGGTGTTAAGAGAGAGTTGATGTGATAACAGTGGTGATTTGAGAGAGTCGTGGTCGTAACACTGGTGATAAGTGAGAATTGTCGTAGTAACTGTGGTGATAAGAGAGAGTCGTGGTAGTAACAGTTGTGATAAGAGAGAGTCCTGCTAGTAACAGTGGTGATAAGCGAGAGTTGTTGTGATAACAGTGGTGATAAGAGAGAGCCGTGGTAGTAACAGTGGTGATAAGAGAGAGTTGTTGTGATAACATTGGTGATAAGAGAGAGTCGTGGGAGTAACAGTGGTGATAAGAGAGATCGGTGGTAGTAACAGTGGTCATAAGAGAAGGTTGTTGTGATAACAGTCGTGATCAGAAGGAGTCGTGGTAGTAACAGTGGTGATAAGAAAAAGTTGTTGTGATAAAAGTCGTGATAAGAAAGAGTCGTGGTAGTAACAGTAGTGATAAGAGAGAGTTGTAGTGATAACAGTGGTGATAAGAGAGAGTTGTTTTGATAACTGTGGTGATAAGTGAGACTTGTTGTGATAACAGTGGTGATAAGAGAGTCGTGGTAGTAACAGTGGTGATAAGAGAGAGTTGTAGTGATTAAAGTGGTGATAAGAGAGAGGTGTTGTGATAACAGTGGTGATAATATAGAATTGTTGTGATAACCGTCGTGATAAGAGAGACGTGGTAGTAAGAGTGGTGATAAGAGAGAGATGTTGTCATAACAGTGGTGATAAGAGAGAGTCGTGGTGGTAAGAGTGGTGATAAGAAAGAGACGTGGTAGTAACAGTGGTGGTGATAACAGAGAGTCGTGGTGGTAACAATGGAGATAGGAGAGAGGTGTTGTGATAACAGTGGTGATAAGAGAGAGTCGTGGTATTGACAGTGGTGATAATGGAGAGTCATGTTAGTAACATTGGTGATAAGAGAGAGTTGTTGTGATAACAGTAGTAATAGGAGAGAGTCGTAGTAGTAACAGTGGTGATAAGAGAGAGTCGTGGTAGCAAAAGTGATGATAAGAGAGAGTTGTTGTGATAACAGTGGTGATAAGAGAGAGTCGTGGTAGTAACAGTGGTGTTAAGAGAGAGTTGTTGTGATAACAGTGGTGATTTGAGAGAGTCGTGGTAGTAACATTGGTGATAAGAGAGAATTGTGGTAGTAACTGTGGTGATAAGAGAGAGTCGTGTTAGTAACAGTGTTGATATGAGAGAGTCCTGCTAGTAACAGTGGTGATAAGCGAGAGTTGTTGTGATAACAGTTATGATAAGAGAGAGATGCTGCGATAACAGTGGTCGTGAGAGAGGGTTGTTGTGAAAACAGTGGTTATAAGAGAGAGTCATGTTAGTAACAGTGGTGATAAGAGAGAGTTGTTGTGATAGCAGTGGTGATAAGAGAGAGTTGTTGTGATAACTGTGGTGATAAGAGAGATTCATCGTAGTAACAGTGGAAATAAGGGAAAGTTGTTTTGATAACAGTCGTGATCAGAAAGAGTCGTGGTAGTAAAATTGGTGATAAGAGGAAGTTGTTGTGATAACATCGTGATAAGAAAGAGTCGTGGTAGTAACAGTAGTGATAAGAGAGTGTTGTTGTGATAGCAGTGGTGATAAGAGAGAGTTGTTGTGATAACCGTAGTAATAGGAGAGAGTCGTATTAGTAACAGTGCTGATAAGAGAGAGTCGTGGTAGTAACAGTGCTGATAAGAGAGAGTTGTTGTGATAACAGTGGTGATAAGAGTGAGTCGTGGTAGCAACGGTGGTGATAAGAGAGATTGGTGGTAGTAACAGTGGTGATAAGAGATACACGTAATAGTAACAGTGGTTTTAAGAGAGAGTTGTTGTGATAACAGTGGTGATAAGAAAGAGCCGTGGTACTAACAGTGGTGATAAGAGAGAGTCGTGGTAGTAACAGTGGTGATAAGAAAGAGTTGTTATGATAACAGTGGAGATAAGAGAGAGTCGTGGTATTAACAGTTTTGATAAGAGAGAGTCGTGGTGGTAACAGTGGTGATAAGGGAGAGCCGTGGTAGTAACAGTGGTGATAAGAGAGAGTGGTGGTAGTAACAGTAGTGATAAAAGAGAGTTGTTGTGATAAATGTGTTGATAAGAGAGAGTCGTGGTAGTAACAGTAGTGATAAGGGAGAGTCGTGTTAGTAACAGTTGTGATAAGAGAGAGTCGTGGTAGTAACAGTGGTGATTAGAGAGAGTCGTTGTAGAAACAGTGCTGATTAGAAAGAGTTGCTCTGATAACAGTGGTGATAAGAGAGAGTTGTTGCGATAACAGTGGTGATAAGAGAGAGTCGTGGTAGTAACAGTGGTGATAAGAGAGAGTCGTGGTAGTAACAGTGCTGATAAGAAAGAGTTTCTCTGATAACAGTGTTGATAAGAGAGAGGTGTTGTGATAACAGTGGTGATAATATAGAATTGTTGTGATAACCGTGCTGATAAGAGAGACGTGGTAGTAAGAGTGGTGATAACATAGAGTCGTGGTATTAACAATGGTGATAGGAGAGAGTTGTTGTGATAACAGTGGTGATAAGAGAGAGTCGTGGTAGTAACAGTGGTGATAAGGTGATTCGTGTTAGTAACAGTGGTGATAAGAGAGAGTTGTTGTGATAACAGTGGTGATAAGAGAGAGTCGTGGTGGTAAGTGTGGTGATAAGAGAGAGACATGGTACTAACAGTGGTGATAAGATAGAGTCGTGGTATTATCAATGGTGATAGGAGAGAGTTGTTGTGATAACAGTGGTGATAAGAGAGAGTCGTGGTAGTAACAGTGGTGATAAGGTGATTCGTGTTAGTAACAGTGGTGATAAGAGAGAGTTGTTGTGATAACAGTAGTGATAAGATAGAGTCGTGGTGGTAAGAGTGGTGATAAGAAAGAGACGTGGTAGTAACAGTGGTGATAACAGAGAGTCGTGATGGTAACAATGGTGATAGGAGAGAGTTGTTGTGATAACAGTGGTGATATGAGAGAGTCGTGGTATTGACAGTGGTGATAATGGAGAGTCATGTTAGTAACATTGGTGGTAAGAGAGAGTTGTTGTGATAACAGTGGTAATAGGAGAGAGTCGTACTAGTAACAGTGGTGATATGAGAGAGTCGTGGTAGCAAAAGTGGTGATAGGAGAGAGTTGTTGTGATAACAGTGGTGATAAGAGAGAGTCGTGGTAGTAAGAGCGGTGTTAAGCGAGAGTTGTTGTGATAACAGTTATGATAAGAGAGAGTTGTTGCGATAACAGTGGTCATAAGAGAGGGTTGTTGTGAAAACAGTGGTTATAAGAGAGAGTCATGTTAGTAACAGTGGTGATAAGAGAGAGTTGTTGTGATAGCAGTGGTGATACGAGAGAGTTGTTGTGATAACTGTGGTGATAAGAGAGATTCATGGTAGTAACAGTGGTGATAAGAGAGAGTCGTGGTCGTAACTATGGAAATAAGGGAAAGTTTTTGTGATAACAGTCGTGATCACAAAGAGTCGTGGTAGTAACAGTGGTGATAAGAGAGAGTTGTTGTGATAACCGTAGTAATAGGAGAGAGTCGTATTAGTAACAGTGGTGATAAGAAAGAGTCGTGGTAGTAACAGTGCTGATAAGAGAGAGTTATTGTGATAACAGTGGTGATAAGAGTGAGTCGTGGTAGTAACGGTGGTGATAAGAGAGATTGGTGGTAGTAACAATGGTGATAAGAGAGACTCGTGTTAGTAACAGTGGTGATAAGAGAGACACGTAATAGTAACAGTGGTTTTAAGAGAGAGTTGTTGTGATAACAGTTGTGATAAGAAAGATCCGTGGTACTAACAGTGGTGATAAGAGAGAGTCGTGGTAGTATCAGTGGTGATAAGAAAGAGTTGTTATGATAAAAGTGGGGATAAGAGAGAGTCGTGGTATTAACAGTGTTGATAAGAGAGAGTCGTGGCGGTAACAGTAGTGATAAAAGAGAGTTGTTGTGATAACTGTGTTGATTAGAGAGAGTTGTTTTTATAACAGTGGTGATAAGATAGAATCGCGGTAGTAATAATGGTGATAAGAGACAATCGTGGTGGTAATAGTGGTCATAAGAGAGTGTTGTTGTGAAAACAGTGGTGATAAGAGAGTATTGTTGTGATAACAGTGGTGATAAGAGAGAGCCGTGGTAGAAACAATGGTGATAAGAGAGAGTCGTTTTAGTAAAAGTGGTGATTAGAGAGATTCATGATAGTAACAGTGGTGATACGAGAGAGTTGTTGTGATAACAGTGGTAATAGGAGAAAGTCGTGTTAGCAACAATGGTGATAGGAGAGAGTTGTTGTGTTAACAATGGTGATAAGAGAGAGTCGTGGTAGTAACAGTGGTGATAAGGGAGAGTCGTGGAAGTAACAGTGGTCATTAGAGAGGGTTGTTGTGATAACAGTGGTGATAAGAGAGTATTGTTGTGATAACATTGGTGATAAGAGAGAGCCGTGGTATTAACAGTGGTGATAAAAGACAGTCGTTGTAGTAACAGTGGTGATAGGAGAGAGTCGTGTTAGCAATAATGGTGATAGGAGAGAGTTGTTGTGTTAACAATGGTGATAAGAGAGAGTCGTGGTAGTAAAAGTGGTGATAAGAGAGAGTCGTGTTATTAACAGTGGTGATAAGAGAGAGTCGTGGTAGTAACAGTGGTCATAAGAAAGAGCTGTTCTGAAAAGAGTGTTGATAAGAGAGAGTCATGTTAGTAACAGTGGTGATAGGAGAGAGATGTTGTGATAATAGTGGTGATAAGAGAGAGTCGTTGTAGCAACAATGGTGATAGGAGAGAGTTGTATTAACAATGGTGATAAGAGAGAGTTGTATTAACAATGGTGATAAGAGAGAGTCGTGGTAGTAACAATGGTGATAAGAGAGAGTTATTGTGGAAACCTTGGTGAAAAGAGAGAGATGTAGTGATAACAGTGTTCATAGGAGAGAGTCGTAGTAGTAACAGTGGTGATGAGAGAGAGTCGTGGTAGTAACAGAGGTGATAAGAGATTGTTGTTGTGATAACAGTGGTGATAAGAGAGATCGTGCTAGTAACAGTGGTGATAAGAGAGAGTCGTGGTAGTAACAGTGGTGATAAGAGAGGGTTGTTGTGATAACAGTGGTGATTAGAGAGTATTGTTGTGATAACAGTGGTGATAAGAGAGAGTCGTGGTAGTAACAGTTGTGATAAGAGAGAGTCGTGGTGGTAATAGTGGTGATAAGAGAGAGTCGTGTTAGTAACAGTGGTGATAAGAGAGGGTTGTTGTTATAACAGTGGTGATAAGAGGGAGTCGTGGTAGCAACAATGGTGATAGGAGAGAGTTGTTGTGTTAACAATGTAGATAAGAGAAAGTCGTGGTAGTAAAAGTGGTGATAAGAGAGAGTCGTGTTATTAACAGTGGTGATAAGAGAGTGTCGTGGTAGTAACAGTGGTCATAAGAAAGAGCTGTTGTGAAAAGAGTGGTGATAAGAGAGAGTCATGTTAGTAACAGTGGTGATGGGAGAGAGTTGGTGTGGAAACCTTGGTGAAAAGAGAGAGATGTAGTGATAACAGTGTTCATAGGAGAGAGTCGTAGTAGTAACAGTGGTGATAAGTGAGAGTTGTTGTGATAACAGTGGTGATAAGAGAGAGTCGTGGTAGTAACAGTGGTGATAAGAGAGAGTCGTGGTAGTAACAGTGGTGATAAGAGAGGGTTGTTGTGATAACAGTGGTGATAAGAGAGAGTCGCGTTAGTAAAAGTGGTGATAAGAGAAGGTTGTTGTGATAACAGTGGTGATAAGAGAGTATTGTTGTGATAACAATGGTGATAAGAGAGATTCGTGGTAGTAACAGTGGTGATAAGAGAGAGTCGTGGTGTTAATAGTGGAGATAAGAGAGAGTCGTGGTAGTAACAGTGGTGATAAGAGAGAGTCGTGGTAGCAACAGTGGTGATAAGGGAGAATCGCGTTAGTAACAGTGGTGATATGAGAGAGTCGTAATAGTAACAGTGGTGATAAGAGAGTGTTGCTGTGATAACAGTGGTGATAAGAGAGATTCGTGGTAGTAAGAGTGGTGATAAGAGAGATGCATGGGAGTAACAGTGGTGATAAGAGAGAGTATTGGTAGAGACAGGGTGATTAGAGAGAGTTGTTGTGATAAAGGTGGTGATAAGTGATAGTCGTGTTGGCAACAGTGGTGATAAGAGAGAGTTTTTGTGATAACAGTGGTGATAAGAGTTAGTCGTGGTAGTAACAATAGTGATAAGGGAGAGTCGTGTTAGTAAAAGTGGTGATAAGAGAGAGTTGTGGTAGTAACAGTGGTGATTAGAGAGAGTCGTTGTAGTAACAGTGCTGATTAGAAAGAGTTGCTCTGATAACAGTGGTGATAAGAGAGAGTTGTTGCGATAATAATGGTGATAAGAGAGAGTCGTGGTAGTAAGAGTGGTGATAAGAGAGAGTCGTGGTAGTAATAGTGCTGATAAGAAAGAGTTTCTCTGATAAAAGTGGTGATAAGAGAGAGTTGTTGCGATAACAGTGGTGATACGAGAGAGTCGTGGTAGTAACAGTGGTGATAAGAGAGAGTTGTTGTGAGAAGAGTGGTCATAAGAGACAGTTGTTGTGACAACAGTGGTGATAATAGAGAGTCGTGGTAGTAACAGTGGTGACGAGAGAGAGTTGTTGTGATAACAGGGGTGATGAGAGTGAGTCATGTTAGTAACAGTGGTGATAAGAGAGAGTTGTTGTGATAACCGTGGTGATAAGAGGGAGCTGTTGTGTTAACAGTGGTGATAAGAGAGAGTCGTGGTAGTAAAAGTGGTCATAAGAGAGAGCTGTTGTGAAAACAGTGGTGATAAGAGAGAGTTTTTGTGATAACAATTGTGATAAGAGAGAGTTATGGCGAAAACAGTGGTGAAAAGAGAGAGTCATGTTAGTAACAGTGGTGATAAGCGAGAGTTGTTGTGAGAACAGTGGTGATAAGAGAGAGCCGTGGTAGTAACAGTGGTGATAAGAGAGAGTTGTTGTGATAATAGTCGTGATAAGAGTGTCGTGGTAGTAACAGTGGTGATAAGAGAGAGTCGTGGTATTGATAATGGAGAGTCATGTTAGTAACATCGGTGATAAGAGAGAGTTGTTGTGATAAGAGTGCTAATAGGAGAGAGTCGTAGTAGTAACAGTGGTGATAAGAGAGAGTCGTGGTAGTAAAAGTGGTGATAAGAGAGAGTTGTGTTGATAAGAGTGAGTTGTTGTGATAAGAGTGGTGATAAGAGAGAGTCGTGGTAGTAAAAGTGGTGATAAGAGAGAGTTGTTGTGATAACAGTAGTGATAAGAGAGAGTCGTGGTAGTAACAGTGGTGTTAAGAGAGAGTTGATGTGATAACAGTGGTGATTTGAGAGAGTCGTGGTCGTAACACTGGTGATAAGTGAGAATTGTGGTAGTAACTGTGGTGATAAGAGTGAGTCGTGGTAGTAACAGTTGTGATAAGAGAGAGTCCTGCTAGTAACAGTGGTGATAAGCGAGAGTTGTTGTGATAACAGTGGTGATAAGAGAGAGCCGTGGTAGTAACAGTGGTGATAAGAGAGAGTTGTTGTGATAACATTGGTGATAAGAGAGAGTCGTGGGAGTAACAGTGGTGATAAGAGAGATTGGTGGTAGTAACAGTGGTCATAAGAGAAGGTTGTTGTGATAACAGTCGTGATCAGAAGGAGTCGTGGTAGTAACAGTGGTGATAAGAAAAAGTTGTTGTGATAAAAGTCGTGATAAGAAAGAGTCGTGGTAGTAACAGTAGTGATAAGAGAGAGTTGTAGTGATAACAGTGGTGATGAGAGAGAGTTGTTTTGATAACTGTGGTGATAAGTGAGACTTGTTGTGATAACAGTGGTGATAAGAGAGTCGTGGTATAACAGTGGTGATAAGAGAGAGTTGTAGTGATTAAAGTGGTGATAAGAGAGAGGTGTTGTGATAACAGTGGTGATAAGAGAGAGTCGTTGTAGTAATAGTGGTGATAAGTGAGAGTTGTTCTGATAGCAGTGGTGATAAGAGAGGGTTGTTGTGCTAACAGTGGTGATAAGAGAGAGTCGTGGTAGTAACTGTGGTGATAAGAGAAAATTGTTGTGATAACAGTGGTGATAAGAGAGAGTTGTCGCGATAACAGTGGTGATAAGAGAGTGGTGGTAGTAACAGTGGTTGTAACTGAGAGTCGTGGTAATAACAGTGGTGATAAGAGAGAGCTGTGGTAGAAACAGTGGTGATGAAAGAGAGTTGTGTTAGTAACAGTGGTGATAAGAGAGAGTTGTTGTGATAACAGTGGTGATAAGAGATAGTTTTTGTAATAAAAGTGTTGACAAGAGAGAGTTGTGTTAACAGAGATGATAAGAGAAGGTTGTTGTGATAACAGTGTTAATAGGTGAGAGTCGTAGTAGTAACAGTGGTGATGAGAGAGAGTCGTGGTAGTAACTGTGGTGATAAGAGAGAGTTGTTGTAATAACAGTGGTGATAAGCGAGAATCGTGGTAGTAACATTGGTGATAAGAGTGAATTGTGTTAGTAACTGTGGTGATAAAAGTGAGTGGTGTTAGTAACAGTGGTGATAAGAGAGAGTTGTTTTGAAGCAGTGTTGATAAGAGACAGTTGTTTTGATAACAGTGGTGATAAGAGAGTGTCGTGGTATTGACAGTGGTGATAATGGAGAGTCATGTTAGTAACATTGGTGATAAGAGAGAGTTGTTGTGATAACAGTGCTAATAGGAGAGAGTCGTAGTAGTATCAGTGGTGATAAGAGAGAGTCGTGGTAGTAAAAGTGGTGATAAGAGAGAGTTTTTTGTGATAACAGTGTTGATAAGAGAGAGTGTTGAGATAATAGTGCTGATAAAAGAGAGTCGTGGTAGTAACAGTGGTCATAAGAGAGAGTTGTTGTGATAACAGTGGTGATAAGAGAGTGTTGTTGTGGTAAGAGTGGTGATAAGAGAGAGACGTGGTACTAACAGTGGTGATAACAGAGAGTCGTGGTATTAGCAATGGTGATAGGAGAGAGTTGTTGTGATAACAGTGGTGATAAGAGAGAGTCGTGGTAGTAACTGTGGTGATAAGAATGAGTTGTTGTGATAATAGTGTTGATAAGAGAGACTGTTGTGATAACAGTGGTGATAAAAGAGAGCCGTGGTAGTAACAGTGGTGATAAGAGAGAGTTGTTGTGATAACAGTGGTGATAAGAGAGAGTCGTGGTAGTAACATTAGTGATTAGGGAGGGATGTGTTATTAACAGTGGTGATAAGAGAGAGTCGTGCTAGTAACATTGGTGATAAGAGAGAGTTTTTGTGATAACAGTGGTAATAGGAGAGAGTCGTAGTAGTAACAGTAGTGATAAGAGAGAGATGTTGTAATAACAGTGGTGATAAGAGAGAGCCGTGGTAGTAACAGTGGTGATAAGAGAGAGTTGTTGTGATAACAGTGGTGATAAGAGAGAGCCGTGGTAGTAACAGTGGTGATAAGAGAAAGTTGTTGTGATAACATTGGTGATAAGAGAGAGTCGTGGGAGTAACAGTGGTGATAAGAGAGATCGGTGGTAGTAACAGTGGTCATAAGAGAGGGTTGTTGTGAAAACAGTGGTAATAAGAGAGAGTCGTTGTAAAAACAATGGTGATGGGAGAGAGTTGTTGTGATTTCAGTGGTGATAATAGAGAGTCGTGGTAGTAACATTAGTGATCAGGCAGGGTCGTGTTATTAACAGTGGTGATAAGAGAGAGTTGTGATAACAGTGGTGATAAGAGGGAGTCATGGTAGTAACAGTCGTGTTAGTAACAGTGGTGATAAGAGAGAGTTTTTGTGATAACAGTGTTGATAAGAGAGAGTGTTGAGATAACAGTGGTGATAAAAGAGAGTCGTGGTAGTAACAGTGGTAATAAGAGAGAGTTATTGTGATAACAGTGGTGACAAGAGAGAGTCGTTTTAGTAACATTGGTGATAAGAGAGAGTTTTTGTGATAACAGTGATAATAGGAGAGAGTCGTAGTAGTAACAGTAGTGATAAGAGAGGGTCGTGGTTGTAACAGTGGTGATAAGAGAGAGTTGTTGTGATAACAGTGGTGATAAGAGAGATCCGTGGTAGTAACAGTGTTAATAGGAAAGAGTCGTAGTAGTAACAGTGGTGAAGAGAGAGAGAGTCGTGGTAGTAACCGTGGTAATAAGAGAGAGTTTTTGTGATAACAATTGTGATAAGAGAGAGTTATGGCGAAAACAGTGTTGAAAAGAGAGAGTCATGTTAGTAACAGTGGTGATAAGCGAGAGTTGTTGTGAGAACAGTGGTGATAAGAGAGAGCCGTGGTAGTAACAGTGGTGATAAGAGAGAGTTGTTGTGATAATAGTCGTGATAAGAGTGTCGTGGTAGTAACAGTGGTGATAAGAGAGAGTCGTGGTATTGATAATGGAGAGTCATGTTAGTAACATCGGTGATAAGAGAGAGTTGTTGTGATAAGAGTGCTAATAGGAGAGAGTCGTAGTAGTAACAGTGGTGATAAGAGAGAGTCGTGGTAGTAAAAGTGGTGATAAGAGAGAGTTGTGTTGATAAGAGAGAGTTGTTGTGATAAGAGTGATGATAAGAGAGAGTCGTGGTAGTAAAAGTGGTGATAAGAGAGAGTTGTTGTGATAACAGTAGTGATAAGAGAGAGTCGTGGTAGTAACAGTGGTGTTAAGAGAGAGTTGATGTGATAACAGTGGTGATTTGAGAGAGTCGTGGTCGTAACACTGGTGATAAGTGAGAATTGTCGTAGTAACTGTGGTGATAAGAGAGAGTCGTGGTAGTAACAGTTGTGATAAGAGAGAGTCCTGCTAGTAACAGTGGTGATAAGCGAGAGTTGTTGTGATAACAGTGGTGATAAGAGAGAGCCGTGGTAGTAACAGTGGTGATAAGAGAGAGTTGTTGTGATAACATTGGTGATAAGAGAGAGTCGTGGGAGTAACAGTGGTGATAAGAGAGATCGGTGGTAGTAACAGTGGTCATAAGAGAAGGTTGTTGTGATAACAGTCGTGATCAGAAGGAGTCGTGGTAGTAACAGTGGTGATAAGAAAAAGTTGTTGTGATAAAAGTCGTGATAAGAAAGAGTCGTGGTAGTAACAGTAGTGATAAGAGAGAGTTGTAGTGATAACAGTGGTGATAAGAGAGAGTTGTTTTGATAACTGTGGTGATAAGTGAGACTTGTTGTGATAACAGTGGTGATAAGAGAGTCGTGGTAGTAACAGTGGTGATAAGAGAGAGTTGTAGTGATTAAAGTGGTGATAAGAGAGAGGTGTTGTGATAACAGTGGTGATAATATAGAATTGTTGTGATAACCGTCGTGATAAGAGAGACGTGGTAGTAAGAGTGGTGATAAGAGAGAGATGTTGTCATAACAGTGGTGATAAGAGAGAGTCGTGGTGGTAAGAGTGGTGATAAGAAAGAGACGTGGTAGTAACAGTGGTGGTGATAACAGAGAGTCGTGGTGGTAACAATGGAGATAGGAGAGAGGTGTTGTGATAACAGTGGTGATAAGAGAGAGTCGTGGTATTGACAGTGGTGATAATGGAGAGTCATGTTAGTAACATTGGTGATAAGAGAGAGTTGTTGTGATAACAGTAGTAATAGGAGAGAGTCGTAGTAGTAACAGTGGTGATAAGAGAGAGTCGTGGTAGCAAAAGTGATGATAAGAGAGAGTTGTTGTGATAACAGTGGTGATAAGAGAGAGTCGTGGTAGTAACAGTGGTGTTAAGAGAGAGTTGTTGTGATAACAGTGGTGATTTGAGAGAGTCGTGGTAGTAACATTGGTGATAAGAGAGAATTGTGGTAGTAACTGTGGTGATAAGAGAGAGTCGTGTTAGTAACAGTGTTGATATGAGAGAGTCCTGCTAGTAACAGTGGTGATAAGCGAGAGTTGTTGTGATAACAGTTATGATAAGAGAGAGATGCTGCGATAACAGTGGTCGTGAGAGAGGGTTGTTGTGAAAACAGTGGTTATAAGAGAGAGTCATGTTAGTAACAGTGGTGATAAGAGAGAGTTGTTGTGATAGCAGTGGTGATAAGAGAGAGTTGTTGTGATAACTGTGGTGATAAGAGAGATTCATCGTAGTAACAGTGGAAATAAGGGAAAGTTGTTTTGATAACAGTCGTGATCAGAAAGAGTCGTGGTAGTAAAATTGGTGATAAGAGGAAGTTGTTGTGATAACATCGTGATAAGAAAGAGTCGTGGTAGTAACAGTAGTGATAAGAGAGTGTTGTTGTGATAGCAGTGGTGATAAGAGAGAGTTGTTGTGATAACCGTAGTAATAGGAGAGAGTCGTATTAGTAACAGTGCTGATAAGAGAGAGTCGTGGTAGTAACAGTGCTGATAAGAGAGAGTTGTTGTGATAACAGTGGTGATAAGAGTGAGTCGTGGTAGCAACGGTGGTGATAAGAGAGATTGGTGGTAGTAACAGTGGTGATAAGAGATACACGTAATAGTAACAGTGGTTTTAAGAGAGAGTTGTTGTGATAACAGTGGTGATAAGAAAGAGCCGTGGTACTAACAGTGGTGATAAGAGAGAGTCGTGGTAGTAACAGTGGTGATAAGAAAGAGTTGTTATGATAACAGTGGAGATAAGAGAGAGTCGTGGTATTAACAGTTTTGATAAGAGAGAGTCGTGGTGGTAACAGTGGTGATAAGGGAGAGCCGTGGTAGTAACAGTGGTGATAAGAGAGAGTGGTGGTAGTAACAGTAGTGATAAAAGAGAGTTGTTGTGATAAATGTGTTGATAAGAGAGAGTCGTGGTAGTAACAGTAGTGATAAGGGAGAGTCGTGTTAGTAACAGTTGTGATAAGAGAGAGTCGTGGTAGTAACAGTGGTGATTAGAGAGAGTCGTTGTAGAAACAGTGCTGATTAGAAAGAGTTGCTCTGATAACAGTGGTGATAAGAGAGAGTTGTTGCGATAACAGTGGTGATTAGAGAGAGTCGTGGTAGTAA
Organism: Eledone cirrhosa; assembly: GCA_964016885.1. Lineage (NCBI taxonomy): Eukaryota > Metazoa > Mollusca > Cephalopoda > Octopoda > Eledonidae > Eledone > Eledone cirrhosa. Next base: position 332,716,681 of record OZ024742.1, on the reverse strand, counting down.
CAGTGGTGATAAGAGAGAGTCGTGGTAGTAACAGTGCTGATAAGAAAGAGTTTCTCTGATAACAGTGTTGATAAGAGAGAGGTGTTGTGATAACAGTGGTGATAATATAGAATTGTTGTGATAACCGTGCTGATAAGAGAGACGTGGTAGTAAGAGTGGTGATAACATAGAGTCGTGGTATTAACAATGGTGATAGGAGAGAGTTGTTGTGATAACAGTGGTGATAAGAGAGAGTCGTGGTAGTAACAGTGGTGATAAGGTGATTCGTGTTAGTAACAGTGGTGATAAGAGAGAGTTGTTGTGATAACAGTGGTGATAAGAGAGAGTCGTGGTGGTAAGTGTGGTGATAAGAGAGAGACATGGTACTAACAGTGGTGATAAGATAGAGTCGTGGTATTATCAATGGTGATAGGAGAGAGTTGTTGTGATAACAGTGGTGATAAGAGAGAGTCGTGGTAGTAACAGTGGTGATAAGGTGATTCGTGTTAGTAACAGTGGTGATAAGAGAGAGTTGTTGTGATAACAGTAGTGATAAGATAGAGTCGTGGTGGTAAGAGTGGTGATAAGAAAGAGACGTGGTAGTAACAGTGGTGATAACAGAGAGTCGTGATGGTAACAATGGTGATAGGAGAGAGTTGTTGTGATAACAGTGGTGATATGAGAGAGTCGTGGTATTGACAGTGGTGATAATGGAGAGTCATGTTAGTAACATTGGTGGTAAGAGAGAGTTGTTGTGATAACAGTGGTAATAGGAGAGAGTCGTACTAGTAACAGTGGTGATATGAGAGAGTCGTGGTAGCAAAAGTGGTGATAGGAGAGAGTTGTTGTGATAACAGTGGTGATAAGAGAGAGTCGTGGTAGTAAGAGCGGTGTTAAGCGAGAGTTGTTGTGATAACAGTTATGATAAGAGAGAGTTGTTGCGATAACAGTGGTCATAAGAGAGGGTTGTTGTGAAAACAGTGGTTATAAGAGAGAGTCATGTTAGTAACAGTGGTGATAAGAGAGAGTTGTTGTGATAGCAGTGGTGATACGAGAGAGTTGTTGTGATAACTGTGGTGATAAGAGAGATTCATGGTAGTAACAGTGGTGATAAGAGAGAGTCGTGGTCGTAACTATGGAAATAAGGGAAAGTTTTTGTGATAACAGTCGTGATCACAAAGAGTCGTGGTAGTAACAGTGGTGATAAGAGAGAGTTGTTGTGATAACCGTAGTAATAGGAGAGAGTCGTATTAGTAACAGTGGTGATAAGAGAGAGTCGTGGTAGTAACAGTGCTGATAAGAGAGAGTTATTGTGATAACAGTGGTGATAAGAGTGAGTCGTGGTAGTAACGGTGGTGATAAGAGAGATTGGTGGTAGTAACAATGGTGATAAGAGAGACTCGTGTTAGTAACAGTGGTGATAAGAGAGACACGTAATAGTAACAGTGGTTTTAAGAGAGAGTTGTTGTGATAACAGTTGTGATAAGAAAGATCCGTGGTACTAACAGTGGTGATAAGAGAGAGTCGTGGTAGTATCAGTGGTGATAAGAAAGAGTTGTTATGATAAAAGTGGGGATAAGAGAGAGTCGTGGTATTAACAGTGTTGATAAGAGAGAGTCGTGGCGGTAACAGTAGTGATAAAAGAGAGTTGTTGTGATAACTGTGTTGATTAGAGAGAGTTGTTTTTATAACAGTGGTGATAAGATAGAATCGCGGTAGTAATAATGGTGATAAGAGACAATCGTGGTGGTAATAGTGGTCATAAGAGAGTGTTGTTGTGAAAACAGTGGTGATAAGAGAGTATTGTTGTGATAACAGTGGTGATAAGAGAGAGCCGTGGTAGAAACAATGGTGATAAGAGAGAGTCGTTTTAGTAAAAGTGGTGATTAGAGAGATTCATGATAGTAACAGTGGTGATACGAGAGAGTTGTTGTGATAACAGTGGTAATAGGAGAAAGTCGTGTTAGCAACAATGGTGATAGGAGAGAGTTGTTGTGTTAACAATGGTGATAAGAGAGAGTCGTGGTAGTAACAGTGGTGATAAGGGAGAGTCGTGGAAGTAACAGTGGTCATTAGAGAGGGTTGTTGTGATAACAGTGGTGATAAGAGAGTATTGTTGTGATAACATTGGTGATAAGAGAGAGCCGTGGTATTAACAGTGGTGATAAAAGACAGTCGTTGTAGTAACAGTGGTGATAGGAGAGAGTCGTGTTAGCAATAATGGTGATAGGAGAGAGTTGTTGTGTTAACAATGGTGATAAGAGAGAGTCGTGGTAGTAAAAGTGGTGATAAGAGAGAGTCGTGTTATTAACAGTGGTGATAAGAGAGAGTCGTGGTAGTAACAGTGGTCATAAGAAAGAGCTGTTCTGAAAAGAGTGTTGATAAGAGAGAGTCATGTTAGTAACAGTGGTGATAGGAGAGAGATGTTGTGATAATAGTGGTGATAAGAGAGAGTCGTTGTAGCAACAATGGTGATAGGAGAGAGTTGTATTAACAATGGTGATAAGAGAGAGTTGTATTAACAATGGTGATAAGAGAGAGTCGTGGTAGTAACAATGGTGATAAGAGAGAGTTATTGTGGAAACCTTGGTGAAAAGAGAGAGATGTAGTGATAACAGTGTTCATAGGAGAGAGTCGTAGTAGTAACAGTGGTGATGAGAGAGAGTCGTGGTAGTAACAGAGGTGATAAGAGATTGTTGTTGTGATAACAGTGGTGATAAGAGAGATCGTGCTAGTAACAGTGGTGATAAGAGAGAGTCGTGGTAGTAACAGTGGTGATAAGAGAGGGTTGTTGTGATAACAGTGGTGATTAGAGAGTATTGTTGTGATAACAGTGGTGATAAGAGAGAGTCGTGGTAGTAACAGTTGTGATAAGAGAGAGTCGTGGTGGTAATAGTGGTGATAAGAGAGAGTCGTGTTAGTAACAGTGGTGATAAGAGAGGGTTGTTGTTATAACAGTGGTGATAAGAGGGAGTCGTGGTAGCAACAATGGTGATAGGAGAGAGTTGTTGTGTTAACAATGTAGATAAGAGAAAGTCGTGGTAGTAAAAGTGGTGATAAGAGAGAGTTGTGTTATTAACAGTGGTGATAAGAGAGTGTCGTGGTAGTAACAGTGGTCATAAGAAAGAGCTGTTGTGAAAAGAGTGGTGATAAGAGAGAGTCATGTTAGTAACAGTGGTGATGGGAGAGAGTTGGTGTGGAAACCTTGGTGAAAAGAGAGAGATGTAGTGATAACAGTGTTCATAGGAGAGAGTCGTAGTAGTAACAGTGGTGATAAGTGAGAGTTGTTGTGATAACAGTGGTGATAAGAGAGAGTCGTGGTAGTAACAGTGGTGATAAGAGAGAGTCGTGGTAGTAACAGTGGTGATAAGAGAGGGTTGTTGTGATAACAGTGGTGATAAGAGAGAGTCGCGTTAGTAAAAGTGGTGATAAGAGAAGGTTGTTGTGATAACAGTGGTGATAAGAGAGTATTGTTGTGATAACAATGGTGATAAGAGAGATTCGTGGTAGTAACAGTGGTGATAAGAGAGAGTCGTGGTGTTAATAGTGGAGATAAGAGAGAGTCGTGGTAGTAACAGTGGTGATAAGAGAGAGTCGTGGTAGCAACAGTGGTGATAAGGGAGAATCGCGTTAGTAACAGTGGTGATATGAGAGAGTCGTAATAGTAACAGTGGTGATAAGAGAGTGTTGCTGTGATAACAGTGGTGATAAGAGAGATTCGTGGTAGTAAGAGTGGTGATAAGAGAGATGCATGGGAGTAACAGTGGTGATAAGAGAGAGTATTGGTAGAGACAGGGTGATTAGAGAGAGTTGTTGTGATAAAGGTGGTGATAAGTGATAGTCGTGTTGGCAACAGTGGTGATAAGAGAGAGTTTTTGTGATAACAGTGGTGATAAGAGTTAGTCGTGGTAGTAACAATAGTGATAAGGGAGAGTCGTGTTAGTAAAAGTGGTGATAAGAGAGAGTTGTGGTAGTAACAGTGGTGATTAGAGAGAGTCGTTGTAGTAACAGTGCTGATTAGAAAGAGTTGCTCTGATAACAGTGGTGATAAGAGAGAGTTGTTGCGATAATAATGGTGATAAGAGAGAGTCGTGGTAGTAAGAGTGGTGATAAGAGAGAGTCGTGGTAGTAATAGTGCTGATAAGAAAGAGTTTCTCTGATAAAAGTGGTGATAAGAGAGAGTTGTTGCGATAACAGTGGTGATACGAGAGAGTCGTGGTAGTAACAGTGGTGATAAGAGAGAGTTGTTGTGAGAAGAGTGGTCATAAGAGACAGTTGTTGTGACAACAGTGGTGATAATAGAGAGTCGTGGTAGTAACAGTGGTGACGAGAGAGAGTTGTTGTGATAACAGGGGTGATGAGAGTGAGTCATGTTAGTAACAGTGGTGATAAGAGAGAGTTGTTGTGATAACCGTGGTGATAAGAGGGAGCTGTTGTGTTAACAGTGGTGATAAGAGAGAGTCGTGGTAGTAAAAGTGGTCATAAGAGAGAGCTGTTGTGAAAACAGTGGTGATAAGAGAGAGTTATGTTAGTAGCAGTGGTGATAGGAGAGAGTTGTTGTGATAACAGTGGCGATAAGAGAGAGTCGTGGTAGCAACGATGGTGATAGGAGAGAGTTGTTGTGATAACAGTGGTGATAAGAAAGAGTCGTGTTAGTAACAGTGGTGATAAGGGAGAGTCTTGTTATTAACAGTGGTGGTAAGAGTGAGTCATGGTAGTAACAGTAGGCATAAGTGAGAGTTTTTGTGATAATAGTGGTAATAGGAGAGAGTCGTAGTAGTAACATTGGTCATAAGAGAGACTCGTGGTAGTAATATTGGTGATAAGAGAGAGTTGTGGTAGTAACAGTGGTGATAAGAGAGAGTCGTGTTAGTAACAGTGGTGATAAGAGAGAGTTGTTGTGATAACAGTGTTGATAAGAGAGAGTTGTTGTGATAACAGTGGTGATAAGAGAGAGTAGCGGTAGTAACAATGGTGATAAGAGAGAGTCGTGGTGGTAATAGTGGTCATATAGAGGGTTGTTGTGAAAACAGTGGTGATAAGAGAGTATTGTTGTGATAACAGTTGTGATAAGAGAGAGTCGTGGTAGTAACAATGGTTATAAGAGAGAGACGTGGTGGTAATAGTGGTGATACGAGAGAGTCGTGGTAGTAAAAGTGGTGATAAGAGAGAGTCATTGTAGACACAATGGTGATAGGAGAGAGTTGTTGTGATAACATTGGTGATAAGAGAGAGTCGTGGTAGAAAGAGTGGTGATAATGGAGAGTCGTGTTAGTAACAGTGGTGATAAGAGAGAGTCGTAGTAGTAACAGTGGTGATAAGAGAGAGTCATGTTAGTAACAGTGGTGATAGGAGAGAGTTGTTGTGTTAACAATGGAGATAAGAGGGAGTCGTGGCAGCAGCAATGGTGATAGGAGAGTGTTGTTGTGTTAAACATGGAGATAAGAGAGAGTCGTAGTAGTAAAAGTGGTGATAAGGGAGAGTCGTGTTATTAACAGCGATGATAAGAGAGAGTCGTGGTAGTAACAGTGATCATAAGAAAGAGCTGTTGTGAAAAGAGTGGTGATAAGAGAGAGTCGTGGTAATAACAGTGGTCATAAGTGAGAGTTGTTGTGATAACAGTGGTAATAGGAGAGAATCGTAGTAGTAACAGTGGTGATAAGAGAGACTCGTGGTAGTAATATTGGTGATAAGAGAGAGTTGTGGTAGTACCAGTGGTGATAAGAGAGAGTCGTGTTAGTAACAGTGGTGATAAGAGAGAGTTGTTGTGATAAAAGTGTTGATAAGAGAGAGTTGTTGTGATAACAGTAATGATAAGAGAGAGTCGCGGTATTAATAATGGTGATAAGAGAGAGTCGCGGTGGTAATAGTGGTCATAAGAGAGGGTTGTTGTGAAAACAGTGGTGATAAGAGAGTATGGTTGTGATAGCAGTGGTGATAAGAAAGAGTCGTGGTAGTAACAATGCTGATAAGAGAGAGTCGTGGTGGTAACAGTGGTGATAATAGGGAGTCGTGGTAGTAAAAGTGGTGATAAGAGAGAGACATTTTAGTAATAGTGGTGATAAGAGAGAGTCGTGGTAGTAACAGTGGGGATAAGAGAGAGTCGTCGTAGGTATAGGAGATCGTTGTTCTGATAAATGTGGTGATAAGAGAGAGCCGTGGTTGTAACAGTGGCGATAAGCGAGAGTCGTCTTAGTAACAGTGTTGTTAAGAGAGAGTTGTTGTGATATCAGTGGTAATAGGAGAGAGTCATAGTATTAACAGCGGTGATAAGAGAGAGTTGTTGTGATAACAGTGGTGATAAGAGAGAGGCGTGGGAGTAACAGTGGTGATAAGAGAGAGTTGTTGTTGTAACAGTTGTGATAAGAGAGAGTCATGGGAGTAACATTGGCGATAAGAGAGAGTCGTTGTGATAAAGGTGGTGATAAGAGAGAGTTGTGGTAGTAACAGTGGTGATAAGAGAGAGTTGTTATGATACAGTGGTGATATGAGAGAGCCATGGTAGTAAAAGTGGTGATATAAGAGAGTCGCGGTAGTAACAGTGGTGATAAGAGAGAGTTGTTGTGATAACAGTGGTGATAAGAGAGAGACGTTGTAATAACAGTGGTGATAAGAGAGAGTCGTGGTAGTAACAATGGCGATAAGAGAGAGTCGTGGTAGTAAGAGTGGGGATACGAGAGATTCGTGGTTATAACAGTGGTGATAAGAGAGAGACGTGGTATAAACAGTGGTGATAAGAGAGAGTCGTGTTCGTACCAGTGGTTATAAGAGAGAGTCGTGGTAGTAACAGTGGTGATAAGAGAGAGTCGTGGTAGTAACAATGGTGATAAAAGAGAGTCGTGGTAGTAAGAGTGGTGATAAGAGATATACGTGGTTATAACAGTGGTGATAAGAGTGAGTTGTTGTCATAACAGTGGCGATAAGAGAGAGTTGTTGTGGTAACAGTGGCAAAAAGAACGAGCTCTTTTGAAAACAGTGGTGATAAGAGAGAGACGGAGTAGAAACAGTGGTCATAAGAGAGAGTTGTTGTGAAAAGAGGGGTGATAATAGAGTCATGTTAGTAACAGTCGTGATAAGGTAGAGTCGTGTTAGCAACAGTGGTGATAAGAGAGAGTTGTAATAGTAACAGTGGTGATAAGACAGAGTCGTGTTAGTAACAGTGGTGATAAGAGAGAATCGTGGTAGTAACAGTGGTGATAAGAGAGAGTGGTGGTAGTAACAGTGGTAATAACAGAGAGTTGTTGTGATAACTCTGTTGATAAGAGAGAGACATGGTAGTAACAATGGTGATAAGAGAGAGTCGTAATAGTAACAGTGGTGATAAGAGAGAGTTGTTGTGATAACAGTGGTGATAAGAGAGAGCCATGATAGTAACAGTGGTGATAAGAAAGAGTCGTGGGAGTAACAGTGGTGATAAGAGAGAGTTGTTGTGTTAACAGTGGTGATAAGAGAGAGTCATGGGAATAACAGTGGTAATCAGAGAGAGTCGTGGTAGTAACAGTAGTGATATGAGAGAGTTGTTGTCATTACAGTGGTGATAAGAGAGAGCCGTGGTAGTAACAGTGTAGATAAGAGAAAGTGGTGGTAGTAATAGTTGTGATAAGAGAGAGTTGTTGTGATAACTGTGTTGTTAAGAGAGAAAGATGGTAGTAACAGTGGTGATAAGAGACAGTTGTGGTAGTAACAGTGGTGATAAGAGACAGTTGTGGTAGTAACAGTGGTGATAAGAGAGAGTTGTTAAGATACAGTGAAGATATGAGAGAGCCGTGGTAGTAACAGCGGTGATAAGAGAGAGTTGTTGTGATAACAGTGGTGATAAGAGAGAGTCGAGGTAGTAACAGTGGTGATGAGAGAGAGTTGTCGTGATAACAGAGGTAATAAGAGAGAATTATGCTAGTAACAGTGGTGATAAGAGAGAGTTGTTGTTATAACAGTGATGATAAGAGAGAGCCGTGCTAGTAACTGTGGTGATAGGAGAGAGTCGTGGTAGTAACAGTCGTGATAACAGAGAGTTGTTGTGATAAAAGTGGTGATAAGAGAGACTTGTTATGATAACAGTGGTGATACGAGTGTGTTGTGGTACTAACAATGGTGCTAAGAGAGAGTCGTGTTAGTAATAGTGGTGATAAGAGAGATTCGTGGTAATAACAGTGGTGTTAAGAGAGAGACGTGGTATTAACAGTGGTGATAAGAGTGAGTTGTTGTGATAACAGTGGTCATAAGAGAGAGTCGTGGTAGTAACAGTGGTGATAAGAGAGAGTTGTGGTAGTAACAGTGGTGATAAGAGAGACACGTAATAGTAACAGTGGTTTTAAGAGAGAGTTGTTGTGATAACAGTGGTGATAAGAAAGAGCCGTGGTACTAACAGGGGTGATAAGAGAGAGTCGTGGTAGTGTCACTGGTGATAAGAAAGAGTTGTTATGATAAAAGTGGGGATAAGAGAGAGTCGTGGTATTAACAGTGTTGATAAGAGAGAGTCGTGGCGGTAACAGTGCTGATAAGGGAGAGCCGTGGTAGTAACAGTGGTGATAAGAGAGAGTGGTGGTAGTAACAGTAGTGATAAAAGAGAGTTGTTGTGATAACTGTGTTGATTAGAGAGAGTTGTTGTTATAACAGTGGTGATAAGAGAGAGTCGAGGTAGTAACAATGGTGATAAGAGAGAATCGTGGTGGTAATAGTGGTCATAAGAGAGTGTTGTTGTGAAAACAGTGGTGATAAGAGAGTATTGTTGTGATAACAGTGGTGATAAGAGAGAGTCGTGGTAGTAACAATGGTGATAAGAGAGAGTCGTTTTAGTAAAAGTGGTGATTAGAGAGATTCATGATAGTAACAGTGGTGATAAGAGAGAGTTGTTGTGATAACAGTGGTAATAGGAGAAAGTCGTGTTAGCAACAATGGTGATAGGAGAGAGTTGTTGTGTTAACAATGGTGATAAGAGAGAGTCGTTGTAGTAACAGTGGTGATAAGGGAGAGTCGTGGAAGTAACAGTGGTCATTAGAGAGGGTTGTTGTGATAACAGTGGTGATAAGAGAGTATTGTTGTGATAACAGTGGTGATAAGAGAGAGCCGTGGTATTAACAGTGGTGATAAAAGACAGTCGTTGTAGTAACAGTGGTGATAGGAGAGAGTCGTGGTAGCAACAATGGTGATAGGAGAGAGTTGTTGTGTTAACAATGGTGATAAGAGAGAGTCATGGTAGTAAAAGTAGTGATAAGAGAGAGTCGTGTTATTAACAGTGGTGATAAGAGAGAGTCGTGGTAGTAACAGTGGTCATAAGAAAGAGCTGTTCTGAAAAGAGTGGTGATAAGAGAGAGTCATGTTAGTAACAGTGGTGATAGGAGAGAGTTGTTGTGATAATAGTGGTGATAAGAGAGAGTCGTTGTAGCAACAATGGTGATAGGAGAGAGTTGTATTAACAATGGTGATAAGAGAGAGTCGTGGTAGTAACAATGGTGATAAGAGAGAGTTATTGTGGAAACCTTGGTGAAAAGAGAGAGATGTAGTGATAACAGTGTTCATAGGAGAGAGTCGTAGTAGTAACAGTGGTGATGAGAGAGAGTCGTGGTAGTAACAGAGGTGATAAGAGATTGTTGTTCTGATAACAGTGGTGATAAGAGAGATCGTGCTAGTAACAGTGGTGATAAGAGAGAGTCGTGGTAGTAACAGTGGTGATATCTGAGGGTTGTTGTGATAACAGTGGTGATTAGAGAGTATTGTTGTGATAACAGTGGTGATAAGAGAGAGTCGTGGTAGTAACAGTTGTGATAAGAGAGAGTTGTGGTGGTAATAGTGGTGATAAGAGAGAGTCGTGTTAGTAACAGTGGTGATAAGAGAGGGTTGTTGTTATAACAGTGGTGATAAGAGGGAGTCGTGGTAGCAACAATGGTGATAGGAGAGAGTTGTTGTGTTAACAATGTAGATAAGAGAAAGTCGTGGTAGTAAAAGTGGTGATAAGAGAGAGTCGTTTTATTAACAGTGGTGATAAGAGAGTGTCGTGGTAGTAACAGTGGTCATAAGAAAGAGCTGTTGTGAAAAGAGTGGTGATAAGAGAGAGTCATGTTAGTAACAGTGGTGATGGGAGAGAGTTGGTGTGGAAACGTTGGTGAAAAGAGAGAGATGTAGTGATAACAGTGTTCATAGGAGAGAGTCGTAGTAGTAACAGTGATGATGAGACAGAGTCGTGGTAGTAACAGAGGTGATAAGTGAGAGTTGTTGTGATAACAGTGGTGATAAGAGAGAGTCGTGGTAGTAACAGTGGTGATAAGAGAGAGTCGTGGTAGTAACAGTGGTGATAAGAGAGGGTTGTTGTGATAACAGTGGTGATAAGAGAGAGTCGCGTTAGTAAAAGTGGTGATAAGAGAAGTTTGTTGTGATAACAGTGGTGATAAGAGAGTATTGTTGTGATAACAATGGTGATAAGAGAGATTCGTGGTAGTAACAGTGGTGATAAGAGAGAGTCGTGGTGGTAATAGTGGAGATAAGAGAGAGTCGTGGTAGTAACAGTCGTGATAAGAGAGAGTCGTGGTAGTAACAATGGTCATAGGAGAGAGTTGTTGTGATAACAGTGGTAATAAGAGAGAGTCGTGGTAGCAACAGTGGTGATAAGGGAGAATCGCGTTAGTAACAGTGGTGATATGAGAGAATCGTAATAGTAACAGTGGTGATAAGAGAGTGTTGTTGTGATAACAGTGGTGATAAGAGAGATTCGTGGTAGTAAGAGTGGTGATAAGAGAGATGCATGGGAGTAACAGTGGTGGTAAGAGAGAGTATTGGTAGAAACAGTGGTGATTAGAGAGAGTTGTTGTGATAACAGTGGTGATAAGAGATAGTCGTGGTAGTAACAATAGTGATAAGGGAGAGTCGTGTTAGTAACAGTGGTGATAAGAGAGAGTCGTGGTAGTAACAGTGGTGATTAGAAAGAGTTGCTCTGATAACAGTGGTGATAAGAGAGAGTTGTTGCGATAACAGTGGTGATAAGAGAGAGTCGTGGTAGTAAGAGTGGTGATAAGAGAGAGTCGTGGTAGTAACAGTGCTGATAAGAAAGAGTTTCTCTGATAAAAGTGGTGATAAGAGAGAGTTGTTGCGATAACAGTGGTGATAAGAGAGAGTCGTGGTAGTAACAGTGGTGATAAGAGAGAGTTGTTGTGAGAAGAGTGGTCATAAGAGACAGTTGTTGTGACAACAGTGGTGATAATAGACAGTCGTGGTAGTAACAGTGGTGATAAGAGAGAGTTGTTGTGAGAAGAGTGGTCATAAGAGACAGTTGTTGTGATAACAGGGGTGATGAGAGTGAGTCATGTTAGTAACAGTGGTGATAAGAGAGAGTTGTTGTGATAACCGTGGTTATAAGAGGGAGCTGTTGTGATAACAGTGGTGATAAGAGAGAGTCGTGGTAGTAAAAGTGGTCATAAGAGAGAGCTGTTGTGAAAACAGTGGTGATAAGTGAGAGTTATGTTAGTAGCTGTGGTGATAGGAGAGAGTTGTTGTGATAACAGTGGTGATAAGAGAGAGTCGTGGTAGCAACGATGGTGATAGGAGAGAGTTGTTGTGATAACAGTGGTGATAAGAAAGAGTCGTGTTAGTAACAGTTGTGATAAGGGAGAGTCTTGTTATTAACAGTGGTGATAAAAGTGAGTCGTGGTAGTAACAGTGGTCATAAGTGAGAGTTTTTTGTGATAATAGTGGTAATAGGAGAGAGTCGTAGTAGTAACATTGGTCATAAGAGAGACTCGTGGTAGTAATATTGGTGATAAGAGAGAGTTGTTGTAGTAACAGTGGTGATAAGAGAGAGTCGTGTTAGTAACAGTGGTGATAATAGTGAGTTGTTGTGATAACAGTGTTGATAAGAGAGAGTTGTTGTGATAACAGTGGTGATAAGAGAGAGTCGCGGTAGTAACAATGGTGATAAGAGAGAGTCGTGGTGGTAATAGTGGTCATATAGAGGGTTGTTGTGAAAACAGTGGTGATAAGAGAGTATTGTTGTGATAACAGTTGTGATAAGAGAGAGTCGTGGTAGTAACAATGGTTATAAGAGAGAGACGTGGTGGTAATAGTGGTGATAAGAGAGAGTCGTGGTAGTAAAAGTGGTGATAAGAGAGAGTCATTGTAGACACAATGGTGATAGAAGAGAGTTGTTGTGATAACATTGGTGATAAGAGAGAGTCGTGGTAGAAAGAGTGGTGATAATGGAGAGTCGTGTTAGTAACAGTGGTGATAAGAGAGAGTCGTAGTAGTAACAGTGGTGATAAGAGAGAGTCATGTTAGTAACAGTGGTGATAGGAGAGAGTTGTTGTGTTAACAATTGAGATAAGAGGGAGTCGTGGCAGCAGCAATGGTGATAGGAGAGTGTTGTTGTGTTAAACATGGAGATAAGAGAGAGTCGTGGTAGTAAAAGTGGTGATAAGGGAGAGTCGTGTTATTAACAGCGATGATAAGAGAGAGTCGTGGTAGTAACAGTGATCATAGGAAAGAGCTGTTGTGAAAAGAGTGGTGATAAGAGAGAGTCGTGGTAGTAACAGTGGTCATAAGTGAGAGTTGTTGTGATAACAGTGGTAATAGGAGAGAATCGTAGTAGTAACAGTGGTGATAAGAGAGACTCGTGGTAGTAATATTGGTGATAAGAGAGAGTTGTGGTAGTACCAGTGGTGATAAGAGAGAGTCGTGTTAGTAACAGTGGTGATAAGAGAGAGTTGTTGTGATAACAGTGTTGATAAGAGAGAGTTGTTGTGATAACAGTGATGATAAGAGAGAGTCGTGGTATTAATAATGGTGATAAGAGAGAGTCGCGGTGGTAATAGTGGTCATAAGAGAGGGTTGTTGTGAAAACAGTGGTGATAAGAGAGTATGGTTGTGATAGCAGTGGTGATAAGAAAGAGTCATGGTAGTAACAATGGTGATAAGAGAGAGTCGTGGTGGTAACAGTGGTGAAAAGAGGGAGTCGTGGTAGTAAATGTGGTGATAAGAGAGAGACATTTTAGTAATAGTGGTGATAAGAGAGAGTCGTGGTAGTAACAGTGGGGATAAGAGAGAGTCGTCGTAGGTATAGGAGAGAGTTGTCCTGATAAATGTGGTGATAAGAGAGAGCCGTGGTTGTAACAGTGGCGATAAGGGAGAGTCGTCTTAGTAACAGTGGTGTTAAGAGAGAGAGTCGTGGTAGTAACAGAGGTGATAAGAGATTGTTGTTCTGATAACAGTGGTGATAAGAGAGATCGTGCTAGTAACAGTGGTGATAAGAGAGAGTCGTGGTAGTAACAGTGGTGATATCTGAGGGTTGTTGTGATAACAGTGGTGATTAGAGAGTATTGTTGTGATAACAGTGGTGATAAGAGAGAGTCGTGGTAGTAACAGTTGTGATAAGAGAGAGTTGTGGTGGTAATAGTGGTGATAAGAGAGAGTCGTGTTAGTAACAGTGGTGATAAGAGAGGGTTGTTGTTATAACAGTGGTGATAAGAGGGAGTCGTGGTAGCAACAATGGTGATAGGAGAGAGTTGTTGTGAAAAGAGTCGTGATAAGAGAGAGTCATGTTAGTAACAGTGGTGATGGGAGAGAGTTGGTGTGGAAACGTTGGTGAAAAGAGAGAGATGTAGTGATAACAGTGTTCATAGGAGAGAGTCGTAGTAGTAACAGTGGTGATAAGTGAGAGTTGTTGTGATAACAGTGGTGATAAGAGAGAGTCGTGGTAGTAACAGTGGTGATAAGAGAGAGTCGTGGTAGTAACAGTGGTGATAAGAGAGGGTTGTTGTGATAACAGTGGTGATAAGAGAGAGTCGCGTTAGTAAAAGTGGTGATAAGAGAAGTTTGTTGTGATAACAGTGGTGATAAGAGAGTATTGTTGTGATAACAATGGTGATAAGAGAGATTCGTGGTAGTAACAGTGGTGATAAGAGAGAGTCGTGGTGGTAATAGTGGAGATAAGAGAGAGTCGTGGTAGTAACAGTGGTGATAAGAGAGAGTCGTGGTAGTAACAATGGTCATAGGAGGGAGTTGTTGTGATAACAGTGGTGATAAGAGAGAGTCGTGGTAGCAACAGTGGTGATAAGGGAGAATCGCGTTAGTAACAGTGGTGATATGAGAGGATCGTAATAGTAACAGTGGTGATAAGAGAGTGTTGTTGTGATAACAGTGGTGATAAGAGAGATTCGTGGTAGTAAGAGTGGTGATAAGAGAGATGCATGGGAGTAACAGTGGTGGTAAGAGAAAGTATTGGTAGAAACAGTGGTGATTAGAGAGAGTTGTTGTGATAACAGTGGTGATAAGAGATAGTCGTGGTAGTAAGAATAGTGATAAGGGAGAGTCGTGTTAGTAACAGTGGTGATAAGAGAGAGTCGTGGTAGTAACAGTGGTGATTAGAGAGAGTCGTTGTAGTAACAGTGCTGATTAGAAAGAGTTGCTCTGATAACAGTGGTGATAAGAGAGAGTTGTTGCGATAACAGTGGTGATAAGAGAGAGTCGTGGTAGTAACAGTGGTGATAAGGGAGAGTCGTCTTAGTAACAGTGGTGTTAAGAGAGAGTTGTTGTGATATCAGTGGTAATAGGAGAGAGTCATATTATTAACAGCGGTGATAAGAGAGAGTTGTTGTGATAACAGTGGTGATAAGAGAGAGGCGTGGGAGTAACAGTTGTGGTAAGAGAGAGTTGTTGTTGTAACAGTTGTGATAAGAGAGAGTCATGGGAGTAACATTGGCGATAAGAGAGAGTCGTTGTGATAAAGTTGGTGATAAGAGAGAGTTGTGGTAGTAACAGTGGTGATAAGAGAGAGTTGTTATGATACAGTGGTGATATGAGAGAGCCATGGTAGTAAAAGTGGTGATATAAGAGAGTCGCGGTAGTAACAGTGGTGATAAGAGAGAGTTGTTGTGATAACAATGGTGATAATGGAGAGTTGTTGTGATAACAGTGGTGATAAGAGAGAGACGTTGTAATGACAGTGGTGATAAGAGAGAGTCGTGGTAGTAACAATGGCGATAAGAGAGAGTCGTGGTAGTAAGAGTGGGGATACGAGAGATTCGTGGTTATAACAGTGGTGATAAGAGAGAGACGTGGTATAAACAGTGGTGATAAGAGAGAGTCGTGTTAGTACCAGTGGTTATAAGAGAGAGTCGTGGTAGTAACAGTGGTGATAAGAGAGAGTCGTGGTAATAACAATGGTGATAAAAGAGAGTCGTGGTAGTAAGAGTGGTGATAAGAGATATACGTGGTTATAACAGTGGTGATAAGAGTGAGTTGTTGTCATAACAGTGGCGATAAGAGAGAGTTGTTGTGGTAACAGTGGCAAAAAGAACGAGTTCTTTTGAAAACAGTGGTGATAAGAGAGAGACGGAGTAGAAACAGTGGTCATAAGAGAGAGTTGTTGTGAAAACAGGGGTGATAATAGAGTCATGTTAGTAACAGTCGTGATAAGGGAGAGTCGTGTTAGCAACAGTGGTGATAAGAGAGAGTTGTAATAGTAACAGTGGTGATAAGACAGAGTCGTGGTAGTAACAGTGGTGATAAGAGAGAGTTGTTGTGATAACAATGGTGATAATGGAGAGTTGTTGTGATAACAGTGGTGATAAGAGAGAGACGTTGTAATAACAGTGGTGATAAGAGAGAGTCGTGGTAGTAACAATGGCGATAAGAGAGAGTCGTGGTAGTAAGAGTGGGGATACGAGAGATTCGTGGTTATAACAGTGGTGATAAGAGAGAGACGTGGTATAAACAGTGGTGATAAGAGAGAGTCGTGTTAGTACCAGTGGTTATAAGAGAGAGTCGTGGTAGTAACAGTGGTGACAAGAGAGAGTCGTGGTAGTAACAATGGTGATAAAAGAGAGTCGTGGTAGTAAGAGTGGTGATAAGAGATATACGTGGTTATAACAGTGGTGATAAGAGTGAGTTGTTGTCATAACAGTGGCGATAAGAGAGAGTTGTTGTGGTAACAGTGGCAAAA
The DNA here is from genome assembly GCA_964016885.1 of Eledone cirrhosa. Lineage (NCBI taxonomy): Eukaryota > Metazoa > Mollusca > Cephalopoda > Octopoda > Eledonidae > Eledone > Eledone cirrhosa. Next base: position 332,700,777 of record OZ024742.1, on the reverse strand, counting down.
AGAACGAGTTCTTTTGAAAACAGTGGTGATAAGAGAGAGACGGAGTAGAAACAGTGGTCATAAGAGAGAGTTGTTGTGAAAACAGGGGTGATAATAGAGTCATGTTAGTAACAGTCGTGATAAGGGAGAGTCGTGTTAGCAACAGTGGTGATAAGAGAGAGTTGTAATAGTAACAGTGGTGATAAGACAGAGTCGTGGTAGTAACAGTGGGGATAAGAGAGAGTTGTTGTGTTAATGGTGGTGATAAGAGAGAGTCGTGGTAGTAACAGTGCTGATAAGAGAGAGTTGTTCTGATAACAGTGGTGATAAAAGAGAGTCGTGGTGATACGGGAGAGTCGTGTTAGTAACAGTGGTGATAAGAGAGAATCGTGGTAGTAACAGTGGTGATAAGAGAGAGTGGTGGTAGTAACAGTGGTAATAACAGAGAGTTGTTGTGATAACTCTGTTGATAAGAGAGAGACATGGTAGTAACAATGGTGATAAGAGAGAGTCGTAATAGTAACAGTGGTGATAAGAGAGAGTTGTTGTGATAACAGTGGTGATAAGAGAGAGCCGTGGTAGTAACAGTGGTGATAAGAAAGAGTCGTGGGAGTAACAGTGGTGATAAGAGAGAGTTGTTGTGTTAACAGTGGTGATAAGAGAGAGTCATGGGAGTAACAGTGGTAATCAGAGAGAGTCGTGGTAGTAACAGTAGTGATATGAGAGAGTTGTTGTATTTACAGTGGTGATAAGAGAGAGCCGTGGTAGTAACAGTGTAGATAAGAGAGAGTGGTGGTAGTAATAGTTGTGATAAGAGAGAGTTGTTGTGATAACTGTGTTGTTAAGAGAGAAAGATGGTAGTAACAGTGGTGATAAGAGACAGTTGTGGTAGTAACAGTGGTGATAAGAGAGAGTTGTTAAGATACAGTGAAGATATGAGAGAGCCGTGGTAGTAACAGCGGTGATAAGAGAGAGTTGTTGTGATAACAGTGGTGATAAGAGAGAGTCGCGGTAGTAACAGTGGTGATGAGAGAGAGTTGTTGTGATAACAGAGGTAATAAGAGAGAATTATGCTAGTAACAGTGGTGATAAGAGAGAGTTGTTGTGATAACAGTGATGATAAGAGAGAGCCGTGCTAGTAACTGTGGTGATAGGAGAGAGTCGTGGTAGTAACAGTGGTGATAACAGAGAGTTGTTGTGATAAAAGTGGTGATAAGAGAGACTTGTTATGATAACAGTGGTGATACGAGTGAGTTGTGGTACTAACAATGGTGCTAAGAGAGAGTCGTGTTAGTAATAGTGGTGATAAGAGAGATTCGTGGTAATAACAGTGGTGCTAAGAGAGAGACGTGGTATTAACAGTGGTGATAAGATTGAGTTGTTGTGATAACAGTGGTCATAAGAGAGAGTCGTGGTAGTAACAGTGGTGATAAGAGAGAGTTGTGGTAGTAACAGTATAGATAAGAGAGAGTCGTGTTAGTAACAGTGGTGATAAGAGAGAGTCGTGGTAGTAACAGTGGTGATAAGAGGGAGCTGTTGTGATATCAGTGGTGATAAGAGAGAGTTATTGTGATAACAGTGGTGATAAGACATAGCTGTTGTGATAACAGTGGTGAAAAGAGCCAGTTGTTGGGATAACAGTGGTGATACGAGAGCGTCGTGGTAGTAATAGTGGTTATAAGAGAGAGTTGTTGTGTTAAAATTGGTGATAATAGAGAGTCGTGGTAGTAACAGTGGTGATAAGTGAGAGTCGTGGTAGTAACGGTTGTGATAAGAGAGAGTCGTGGTAGCAACAGTGGTGATAATAGAGAGTCGTGTTATTAACAGTGGTTATAGGTGAGAGTTGTTGTGGTAACAGTGATGATAAGAGAGAGTTGTTGTGGTAACAGTGGTGATAAGAGAGAGTTGTTGTGATAACAGTGGATATACGAGAGGGCCGTGGTAGTAACACTGGTGATAAGAGAGAGTTGTTGTGAAAACAGTGGTGATAGGAGATAGCTGTTCTGATAACATTGCTGATAAGAGACAGTCATGGTAGTAATAGTGGTGATAAGAGAGAGTTGTTGTGATAACAGTGGTGGTAAGAGAGAGTTGTTGTGATAACAGTGGTGATAGGAGAGAGTCGTACTAGTAACAGTGGTGATTAGAGAGAATTGTTGTGATAACAATGGTTATAAAGTGAGTTGTTGTGATAACAGTGGTGATAAGAGAGAGTCGTGGTAGTAACTGTGGTTATAAGAGAGAGTCGTGGTAGTAACAGTGGTGATAAGAGAGAGTCGTGGTAGTAACAGCTGTGATAAAGAGAGTTGTTGTTGTAACAGTGGTGATAAGAGAGAATCGTGTTAGTAACAGTGGTGATAAATGACAATCGTGGTAGTAACAGTGGTGATAAGAGAGTCGTGGTAGTAACAGTGGTGATAAGAGAGAGTTGTTGTGATAACAGTGGTGATAATAGAGAATCGTGGTAGTAACAGTGGTGATAAGAAAGAGGCGTGGGAGTAACAGTGGTGATAAGAGAGAGTTGTTGTGTTAACAGTGTTGATAAGAGAGAGTCATGGGAGTAACAGTGGTAATCAGAGAGAGTCGTGGTAGTAACAGTAGTGATATGAGAGAGTTGTTGTCATTACAGTGGTGATAAGAGAGAGCCGTGGTAGTAACAGTGTAGATAAGAGAGAGTGGTGGTAGTAATAGTTGTGATAAGAGAGAGTTGTTGTGATAACTGTGTTGTTAAGAGAGAAAGATGGTAGTAACAGTGGTGATAAGAGACAGTTGTGGTAGTAACAGTGGTGATAAGAGAGAGTTGTTAAGATACAGTGAAGATATGAGAGAGCCGTGGTAGTAACAGCGGTGATAAGAGAGAGTTGTTGTGATAACAGTGGTGATAAGAGAGAGTCGCGGTAGTAACAGTGGTGATGAGAGAGAGTTGTTGTGATAACAGAGGTAATAAGAGAGAATTATGCTAGTAACAGTGGTGATAAGAGAGAGTTGTTGTGATAACAGTGATGATAAGAGAGAGCCGTGCTAGTAACTGTGGTGATAGGAGAGAGTCGTGGTAGTAACAGTGGTGATAACAGAGAGCTGTTGTGATAAAAGTGGTGATAAGAGAGACTTGTTATGATAACAGTGGTGATACGAGTGAGTTGTGCTACTAACAATGGTGCTAAGAGAGAGTCGTGTTAGTAATGGTGGTGATAAGAGAGATTCGTGGTAATAACAGTGGTGCTAAGAGAGAGACGTGGTATTAACAGTGGTGATAAGAGTGAGTTGTTGTGATAACAGTGGTCATAAGAGAGAGTCGTGGTAGTAACAGTGGTGATAAGAGAGAGTTGTGGTAGTAACAGTATAGATAAGAGAGAGTCGTGTTAGTAAGAGTGGTGATAAGAGAGAGTCGTGGTAGTAACAGTGGTGATAAGAGGGAGCTGTTGTGATATCAGTGGTGATAAGAGAGAGTTGTTGTGATAACAGTGGTGATAAGACATAGCTGTTGTGATAACAGTGGTGAAAAGAGCCAGTTGTTGGGATAACAGTGGTGATACGAGAGCGTCGTGGTAGTAATAGTGGTTTTAAGAGAGAGTTGTTGTGTTAAAATTGGTGATAATAGAGAGTCGTGGTAGTAACAGTGGTGATAAGAGAGAGTCGTGGTAGTAACGGTTGTGATAAGAGAGAGTCGTGGTAGTAACAGTGGTGATAAGTGAGTGTCGTGGTAGTAACAGTGGTGATAATAGAGAGTCGTGTTATTAACAGTGGTGATAGGTGAGAGTTGTTGTGGTAACAGTGATGATAAGAGAGAGTTGTTGTGGTAACAGTGGTGATAAGAGAGAGTTGTTGTGATAACAGTGGATATACGAGAGGGCCGTGGTAGTAACACTGGTGATAAGAGAGAGTTGTTGTGAAAACAGTGGTGATAGGAGATAGCTGTTGTGATAACATTGCTGATAAGAGACAGTCATGGTAGTAATAGTGGTGATAAGAGAGAGTTGTTGTGATAACAGTGGTGGTAAGAGAGAGTTGTTGTGATAACAGTGGTGATAGGAGAGAGTCGTACTAGTAACAGTGGTGATTAGAGAGAATTGTTGTGATAACAATGGTTATAAAGTGAGTTGTTGTGATAACAGTGGTGATAAGAGAGAGTCGTGGTAGTAACTGTGGTTATAAGAGAGAGTCGTGGTAGTAACAGTGGTGATAAGAGAGAGTCGTGGTAGTAACAGCTGTGATAAAGAGAGTTGTTGTTGTAACAGTGGTGATAAGAGAGAATCGTGTTAGTAACAGTGGTGATAAATGACAATCGTGGTAGTAACAGTGGTGATAAGAGAGTCGTGGTAGTAACAGTGGTGATAAGAGAGAGTTGTTGTGATAACAGTGGTGATAATAGAGAATCGTGGTAGTAACAGTGGTGATAAGAGAGAATTGTTGTGATAACAGTGGTGATAAGAGAGAGTCGTGGTAGTAACGAACTCCAAGCATCACACACATATACACTCCAACACGTACGCAGTGGTGGACTGTCCAGGTACCTAGGTTGCTCAATGGGAAGTTGGGCCCAGGGGACTCACGGTAGCATTCCCCGAGCCCATAGTAGCATAGTAGGGCTCACTCTAGTATTTTAGGGGCCAATGCACTACTTTGCCAAAAATACCTGAAATCTAAGAGAAAGTATAAACTTTTTAAAAAAATTAATTAATTAATTAAGCAAAGCATTTGGATAACGAATTCATCAGGGAATTCCTATAAACCAACATATACGATGTTGCATGAAGCTAGAATCAGTGGTTGTACATCCATGCAAACATATATAGACGCAGACACACAAACATATATATATATATAAACACATCCACACACACACACACACATATATATATATTTATATATATATATATATATATATATATATATATGTGTGTGTGTGTATGTATATATATTTAATATAAAATGTCTTCTACAGGACTAGAACTGTTTCATTCGGGAGAAATACTCAGGAAGTCGCTGAGTGAGTGTGAAAGACCAAAGCTCATTATTGAAAGTCTCTGGATTTCGCAAGAAACATAATTTTTTTTATTGGAGAAGGTAGGATATTTTTGCGTAAAAATATTATTGCACTGTATTGTTCCCACTTGTGTATTTTTTGAAAATATTATTTATACATTATTAGGGCGGTGGATTGGCAGTATCGGTAGAGGGTCGGATGCCATGCTTTGAGGCATAAAGTTACGGCCCTTGCCATTCTGAATTTAAATCCTGCCGATGTTAACTTTTCCTTTCATCCTTATGAGGTCGATAAAATAAAGTACCAGTAATACACTGGTTAATTGCTGGCCTTGTGCCAAAGGTAGAATCAATTATTTCTTATATAAGGAGCGATGGATTGGCAGTATCGGTAGGGGGTTGGATGCCATGCTTTGAGGCATAAAGTTACGGCCTTTGCCATTCTGAATTCAAATCCCGCCGAGGTTAACTTTGTCTTTCATCCTTACGGGGTCGATATAATAAAGCCCCAGTAATGCTCTGGGTAATTGCTGGCTTTGTGCCAAAAGTAGAAACAATTATTTATTCATTATAAAAATTAAATGATAGCATTCTATAAGTAGCTGGGCCCCTTCTTCTCGCCACCAATATTTTCAGACCTAGTCAGGCACTGTATATATATATATATAGTAATAATAATAAATTTGAACACTAAAATCCAAAGAGGGCTCGATAAGGATAAATATATATCGGATATATAAGAACCGTAGAGCAAATATTATACCCTAACAGATAGTACGAACTATACGCGTATATTTTACGCCTTGATGTGGTAGCTAAGTATATGTTATGTTAATACCATTACTTATCCGTATAGGTAAGTATATATTACCTGTATGTTTTGTGAAGGGAACGTTTCCACGAACCAAAGTATCGTCTTCCTGTCTTCCTTCGGTTGCAACGTTTTTTGAAATATTTACTTCTGCGTTCACAGATTCATTTTTCTTTGTTTCAGAAGATCCCGTTAAGGGTGAAAGCAGCGATTCTTTGCTTAAACTTTAATCTGTTATTTTAATAAATATATATATATATATATATATATATATATATATATATATATATATATATATATATATATATATATATATATATATATATATATATATATATATATAGAGGTGTAACACACGACTTGTGATATATTAGAAAAAGGAAAAGATTATGCCGATAAATTTTTCCCAGTGATAAATACTTTAATTAGGAATAAATATAAATTAGTAATAAGTATTGGTTAGCATTCAATTTTAGTTTTAAGTTTTTACCGGTTGCGCATTTCTAATGCTTTTCAAAAATAATTTTGAGACAGAGCGCTCGTGATGTTTGCTCTAATCTGAATACTAACCAATACTTATTACTAATTTATGCTTATTCCTAATTAAACTATTTTTCACTGGGAAACATTTGTCAGAATTTTATTTTCCTTTTACTAATACATATATATATATATATATATATATATATATATATATAAATATATATATATATTTATATAATATAAGATCAAAAGATGGTTAAAGGAGTTCCATATATTTTATTATGCGCATTTCAAAAACAAACATCATCAAGCAATAATATTTGTGTTTTCATCAGATAAAACAGGAGAACATGATATGAAGGCTAAAAAACACTTGTGGATAGTGCAGTTTTAAATCAACATATCATGATATGTTGATTTAAAACTGCACTATCCACAAGTGTTTTTTAGCCTTCATATCATGTTCTCCTGTTTTATCTGATGAAAACACAAATATTATTGCTTGATGATGTTTGTTTTTGAAATGCGCATAATAAAATATATGGAACTCCTTTAACCATCTTTTGATCTTATATTATGCATACTCCAGTCCCACAAACTGTAGAGTGCTTCTTATCCTATATCTGCATTGCTTTATTGTACTTCAATAAAACTCACCTCCTACATATATATATATATATATATATATATATATATATATATATATATATATATATATATATACATACAGTGTATAACGAAAGATTAGTATGGTATCATCTGCCAATACTGAATAATCAAAACCGTAGCGGTATGTCACATATCAAATCATATATTTTGTCTGTCCGATGAAAGCGTACTTAAACACCATAGTACTTTGAAATATGTATAATAAAATATATATTTTGATTATGAGAATATTTTTCATTTGTTAACATTTTGAATAATATATATATATATATAAGTATATATATATATATATAATTGTTTCTACGTTTGGCACAAGACCAGCAATTTTCCAGTGCCTTACTGGTACTTTATTTTATCGATCCCGTAGGGATGAAAGGCAAAGTTAACCTAAGTTTGAATCTAACGGACATGCAAAAACATATATATAGGTATAAGGTAAGCCAAAATCATAATAGATTCAAATATCATAAAGAGCGAGAGAGAGAGAGGTAGAGAGAGAGAGAGAGAGAGAGAGAGAGAGAGAGAGAGAGAGAGAGAGAGAGAGAGAGAGAGAGAGAGAGAGAAATGAGGTGCAACATAAATGAAACATGAATTACAGGTTAAAATGTAGTCTAGATCGATGAGAAACAAAACGAGGATGTAATTTATGGAACACCCAAATGATTTAGAAGTCGACCTTAAGTAGGAGCAATAACATTAAGAAAGACATGAACGACACCACAACATTTTGGTTTGAAAATGTTTAAAGTAGGTTTACAAAGTATGAATTTTCATAACATTTACGTAGTATTCTCTGTGGCCTAGCGGTAGGTACAAGAGACGGTGAAGAACCTGGCTTTGGGTTCAGTCCTGGCCAAGAGGTACTTGTAAATCCTTTCAGTTTTTTTATTTTACAACCCATAGAAAAAACTGGTTTTCCTAGAGCTATTAGTAATATTTAGGGTCGACTTCTGGTCATTATTGAAAGTCTCTGGATTTCGCAATATACATACTCTTTTTATTGGAGAAGGTAATATATTTCTCCGCAAAAATGTGATTGCACTGATTTGTTTCCACTTATGTATTGTTCGAAAATTTAAATGATAACATTCTATATGTAGGTGGGCCCCTTCATCTCCTGGCAACCAATATTTTTAGACTCAGTCCGCCACTGCACACACCTATGTATATATAAATATATGATATGCCTATATATATGTCTTATCAATACTATTCCAGAGACGTAGGGAGAAATATTTTAAAGCACAATCACACGTTCCAACTTACCAGACAAATGAACTATCACAAAATTGATGTTGTTTGATACTGTGTTTTATTACAATGGTATGTATATATACAAATATAGGAAAACTCAAACGCAGAAAATATCTGTAATTATAGTTGGCTAATATATATGTCTAAGAAAATCATGTAAAGACATCTTATAGATGAAAAAGTGACTGATGGCCAATTTTTCACATATATATGTTGTCATTACATCATTTGCTAAGTTAGTTATAGCAACACACATTATTTACAGTGATAGATTGGTACTGAAATTTCCTACGTTTTCTATTAATCATATATATATTAATATATATGATGTTATGTCACATCTATACCATTCCCTATCCCCTTATCATTATTTTAGAAATGTCCTATGGGTTTTGAAATTCTGAAGATAATCATCTATTATCATTTACATTTTACTCTTTGTTTGAGTAAATTAAGATAACGGGAATAATTGTTGGTGGAAAGATTTTGAATACCTTTAAATAAACTTATAATTGAAATCTTTATAATTTGATAAAATTAATTATTTTTAAAAATATGAATTAATCAGATGTTCTCTCAGATGAGTAGGAGTTCTAACTTCTATCTTGACAAATTTTAACGTACGCTGATCTACACCACCTGTGGAATCTCATATAATTTAATGTTTTGTAGATATTGCTTTAGAGGGCTTACATTATGTGTCATAGGAAAAATATACCATCCATATATATCTATATATACTGGAACCAAATGTTCCTATCCTCCATGGTTTTCTTGCTCCAGCAAGATATGTGCCTATCAGTAATATATGTTGAAACCTAATTTCCCCATCACCCATGGTTTTCTTGCCACAGCAAGATATGTTCCTATCAGAAATATAGAAAATACAATAGTGGTTGATTATGAAAATGTATTAAGCCACAACAATGACAAATTGTTTTAGGTAAAATGGCTTATAGGGGTGACACTTATTACCTACCGATTAATCATTGGAACCCTGGTTTTAAACAAATGCAATGTTTGTCCTAATTATACACTGAGGCATGTGATCACCGCTGAAATTCATTTGGCCATATGTCTGGAGCGTTGGGCTGACGTTAAAAATGACAGTTAAATTAATAGGCATTTATAGGCAAAAAGCAGTCACAACAAGCAAGGTCCAACAACAACAACCGTATCAACAACAACCACAGCCACCAGAACAACAATAACAATAAAAATCAACAAAAATAACAACAGCACCCATATTACATCAGCAGCTGAAGGAACAAGAAAAACAGCCACAACAGCAACAGAAGCATAACAACGAAAAAAGGCACCAAAAACAACCACAACAAGGACAGCAATATAAACATTCAAAAAGAACCACTACTAAATCAACAGCAGCAGCAGCAACGAGAAAATGCGTGAAACAACACAACAACAATAACTTCAACGATAGCAACAAGAAAAACATCAACAACCGCAAAACAAAGCGTCAGGTCCTAGAACAACAATATATAAACATTTTGATATTTATGATAAATCAAATCAGTATTTAAAACATCGTACTGAGTAACCTTTCAAACATCTTAAACTTTCACTTCAGACGATTACATCAGCAGCAGCAGGAACAATAAAGTAAATATAATGATAATTTCTGTCATTCTGTAATAATAGTAATGGGTTCTGATTTAGGTACAAGGCCAGCAATTTGAAGGAGAGGAGAAAGTCGTTACGTGTACCTTATTTTATCGACCCCGGTGAAAGGCAAGGCGAACAACAGTGGGATTTGAACTCGTGTCGTAATAATAATAATAATAAGGGTTTCTGAATTAGGCGCAATTAAACTTATTTACAGGGAGGGTAAATTCGGTTAAATCGCCCCAGTGCGATACTGGCATCTTATTTAAGGGATGAAAGATGTAGGACAATATAAAATCAGGTACAGTGAGGATTTACATGAAATCAACAGATAACAATAAATAACAGATAACAGATACCAATAAATAATGACCTGACTGATCAGCCAGTCTGCTAATATGCAAATCAAGCCAATCAGTCACTCTATATTTCAGAAAATATCATATATTTTCACTAGGTCTTACAGTTGGCAGGTGTGCAGTAAACTGCACTGATGAAGGGGAATCACTCAGAAACATTAGTATCTACAATTCTGTTTACATGCCAACACAAGAGCAAGGATGAGGGATTCATTCTACGGATATGGCTTAAAAGAGGCTGTTCGCATAATTGCAAACGAATCGAATATTATTATTAATATTCGAAAAGCTCAGATTATATTTATTGTATTCAGCCATGTAGAGAGATAACTATTTGCTAGTTAATAAATAATACAATTATGACAATCAATATTCCCCAAACGGTGCACTACTACCCTACAGTGACTCAAGAAGCCCACCAATGTAAACGACCGTAATCTCCAAGAGCACCCTAGATGGGAACCCGTCCGCTCTCGAAACTCGCTTACAGGCGCATGGTCAGGGTAGATCCATTGACTCGAGCCACCCTCGCTACATTTAACCACCTTTTACCAAATGTAATGGAAGTGGCAGCAATTCTTTCTCCTTCACCTTCTTTTCGAAGTGAAACTTGAAAAATTTGAGGGGTGGCTGAATAGGAAAACTGCCTGTCATTCCCGGCCAAAACGAGGTGGTCTGGCGATCTTAACGATGGACTACTTCGATAGCCGGATCCATCCTAGACTCCACTATTGCTGTTCGACAAAACTCCACAAGTCAGTAATGCCGGGATACTGGACGCGTGTGTAAAAAACGGTTTCATCGCATCTTGGACAGGTCCGTAGGTCCCAGTTTCTGTGCTAGTAGAGTTTGTCTCAAATTGGCATTGTTTCCGGTAGCACTGCCAAGTCAGGAATTCGACCATAGTCCCTGGCTCAGAAGTCCTCCGGCACAGACTGGACATTTCGATTTAATCGACGGCCAAAGCCTCTCCGGGAACGCCGTCGAACTTAGCCAATACTAGTTTTTTATAGAGCGCTAGAGTGGAATATCCACTGACCGCATTGCCGCAATATTATAGGGTAGTGAGTGTCCGACAACATTCAAGATCCAGGTGTCCAGTCATGGTATTCATTTGGCTCATAATTGCAGATGACCTTCCTGGCCACCACACCTCTTCACCGTTTAGGAATAGCTGGAGATGCCGTAGCCTGATTGCTTGTTTGCGCATCATCATCCATGGCATGTCCAGCCCTGTTTAGATAGTGCTGGCAACATATGGACTGGCTCAGCAAGGGAACCCGCCCCTCCCACAAGAAGTTGAAGATCAGGCTTTCCAGTTTGGTGAGGCGTGAACGGGAGCATTGGCAGGTGGTAATAGATAACAGATGTCATACACGCATTCACCGCATCCAACTGACCGTTTAGGGATAGATTCCACTCCACCAATTTCTAGACGAGAGAGGCGATCCAGCATGCTAGCGTAACCCAATTCTCATTCACCAGACGGTCTAGCCTATACCTCAACTTTACACAATGTAAACCACAATCCTTGCACTGTTATATTAACTTTGGTGTATTTTCTCCAAAGTCATTTGCAAGAAGAAGAAGAAGAAGAAGAACAACAACAAATACCTGAATATGATGAGAAATGAGAATAAAGACTTAAGAAGTAGAGGAAGTACTAGAAGAAAGAAAAATCTAAAGGAAGAACAAGAAAAGAAAAGAAAACAGAACGATGAAGACCAATTTTGAAAGAGAAACGAAATCAATTGAGCAAAAAATAGATTATTAAAAAAAAAAAAATCAGAAACCAAACCCAGTCTAAATCCATTTTATTTTAAAATGTCATCAGTGAAATGTTAATGAAGATTTAACAGATAACAAATATCAGAAAACAATAGCAGAATTAAGACAAAAAGTATACACGTACAAACAAATGAATGCCTACACTGACATATTATGAGTGTGTATGTATGAAATAGAAGGAGAAGAAAGAGCTGCAAATCTGACTTCATATTGTCACTGTATGTATGCACTCTGCAAACTACAGGCGCCTTAAACCTGAGCACAACCCAACGAGAGACGGACCACGTAGCAGCATCGAGTGTTTCGACCAGCGTCGCCGCAAGTGACCACAAGTTACACATATAATAACCTATATATATATATATATATATATATATATATATATGTGTGTGTATATATAGCTCTCACCGTATTTTTGACTAAAGGAATTTTAGCCTGATAATGGGGTTTAGAACACTCAGATAAATGGAAAAATATGAGTATTGACGTACATGGGAGGCGAACACACATCTTTGGTTATCGCGACGACTGAACTACCATTACACCAACACATCACCCATCAGTTTCCATTCAAATTAGAAACTACATTCTTAGCGAGTTTAAATGGCAAGTAAGTATGTTTTGAAACAGTGAGCAGGTTTGAATTTAGAAAATATATAGCTTTCACCGTATTTTTGACTAAAGGAAATTTAGCCTGATAATGGGGTTAAGAACCCTCAGATAAATGGAAAAAGATGAGTATTGACGTATGTACGTCAATATATGTATATATATATATATATATGTATATATATATAGGATAATGTATGACCCCGACGGCAGAGCCAAGCCGTTTCGACGGCTATTTCTGGACTGAAATAGCCGTCAAAACGGCGTGAGCTCTGCCGTCGGCGTCATACATTTTCCTATTACCTACTCTACTACCCTAAGAATTGAGTACTTTGGTGCGTTATGGTCCATCTGGTTCCTTACCACAACTCCTTCGTTATATATATATATGTTGTAATAATCCATGTAATAATCCATATATATATATATATATATATATATATATATATTATGAAGAGAGAAGAAACATTTAGATATAATTAGTAATAAAATGTATCATACCTAAACTGTTCCTAAATTCCTCGACTACGTAGTTTCGTGGCATAAACAAAAACAATATATCAAAGATATAGAGTCCCTGCGAGGTCTGCCGACTTATCAAGAGGATACCTCATTTTACTAGTCTCAAGAACGCGTCTACACGACGTGAGAAAGAATCCCAAAAGGCGGAGGGGGAGATAGTCACGCGATATAACGGTCGAGAAACAGAGCTAAGCCTCTTATAACCACGAAGAAAATACCACGGAGGCGGAGGGGGTATTCATATCGAGGCCGTAGAAGAGGTAGTGAAGAAGGCGAGAAGTATGAGTAATGGAAGCTTTCCAGTTGTCCTCACACTTCAAAGATTGCTCGACCAGAGGGAGTTATTAATATATTTAGAAACACACAGATACATGCGGACACACACATATATACATGAATGCATCCGCACCCAACTGTGAGTTAAGGGTGCCAACTTCACCGATGTTGCTCAATGAATGACTGGGACAGACCAATTCAGTTTGAACCAGACTGAACCAGTATCAGAGTTAAAAATACATTATGAAGAGAGAAGAAACATTTAGATATAATTAGTAATAAAATGTATCATACCTAAACTGTTCCTAAATTCCTCGACTACGTAGTTTCGTGGCATAAACAAAAACAATATATCAAAGATATAGAGTCCCTGCGAGGTCTGCCGACTTATCAAGAGGATACCTCATTTTACTAGTCTCAAGAACGCGTCTACACGACGTGAGAAAGAATCCCAAAAGGCGGAGGGGGAGATAGTCACGCGATATAACGGTCGAGAAACAGAGCTAAGCCTCTTATAACCACGAAGAAAATACCACGGAGGCGGAGGGGGTATTCATATCGAGGCCGTAGAAGAGGTAGTGAAGAAGGCGAGAAGTATGAGTAATGGAAGCTTTCCAGTTGTCCTCACACTTCAAAGATTGCTCGACCAGAGGGAGTTATTAATATATTTAGAAACACACAGATACATGCGGACACACACATATATACATGAATGCATCCGCACCCAACTGTGAGTTAAGGGTGCCAACTTCACCGATGTTGCTCAATGAATGACTGGGACAGACCAATTCAGTTTGAACCAGACTGAACCAGTATCAGAGTTAAAAATACATTATGAAGAGAGAAGAAACATTTAGATATAATTAGTAATAAAATGTATCATACCTAAACTGTTCCTAAATTCCTCGACTACGTAGTTTCGTGGCATAAACAAAAACAATATATCAAAGATATAGAGTCCCTGCGAGGTCTGCCGACTTATCAAGAGGATACCTCATTTTACTAGTCTCAAGAACGCGTCTACACGACGTGAGAAAGAATCCCAAAAGGCGGAGGGGGAGATAGTCACGCGATATAACGGTCGAGAAACAGAGCTAAGCCTCTTATAACCACGAAGAAAATACCACGGAGGCGGAGGGGGTATTCATATCGAGGCCGTAGAAGAGGTAGTGAAGAAGGCGAGAAGTATGAGTAATGGAAGCTTTCCAGTTGTCCTCACACTTCAAAGATTGCTCGACCAGAGGGAGTTATTAATATATTTAGAAACACACAGATACATGCGGACACACACATATATACATGAATGCATCCGCACCCAACTGTGAGTTAAGGGTGCCAACTTCACCGATGTTGCTCAATGAATGACTGGGACAGACCAATTCAGTTTGAACCAGACTGAACCAGTATCAGAGTTAAAAATACATTATGAAGAGAGAAGAAACATTTAGATATAATTAGTAATAAAATGTATCATACCTAAACTGTTCCTAAATTCCTCGACTACGTAGTTTCGTGGCATAAACAAAAACAATATATCAAAGATATAGAGTCCCTGCGAGGTCTGCCGACTTATCAAGAGGATACCTCATTTTACTAGTCTCAAGAACGCGTCTACACGACGTGAGAAAGAATCCCAAAAGGCGGAGGGGGAGATAGTCACGCGATATAACGGTCGAGAAACAGAGCTAAGCCTCTTATAACCACGAAGAAAATACCACGGAGGCGGAGGGGGTATTCATATCGAGGCCGTAGAAGAGGTAGTGAAGAAGGCGAGAAGTATGAGTAATGGAAGCTTTCCAGTTGTCCTCACACTTCAAAGATTGCTCGACCAGAGGGAGTTATTAATATATTTAGAAACACACAGATACATGCGGACACACACATATATACATGAATGCATCCGCACCCAACTGTGAGTTAAGGGTGCCAACTTCACCGATGTTGCTCAATGAATGACTGGGACAGACCAATTCAGTTTGAACCAGACTGAACCAGTATCAGAGTTAAAAATACATTATGAAGAGAGAAGAAACATTTAGATATAATTAGTAATAAAATGTATCATACCTAAACTGTTCCTAAATTCCTCGACTACGTAGTTTCGTGGCATAAACAAAAACAATATATCAAAGATATAGAGTCCCTGCGAGGTCTGCCGACTTATCAAGAGGATACCTCATTTTACTAGTCTCAAGAACGCGTCTACACGACGTGAGAAAGAATCCCAAAAGGCGGAGGGGGAGATAGTCACGCGATATAACGGTCGAGAAACAGAGCTAAGCCTCTTATAACCACGAAGAAAATACCACGGAGGCGGAGGGGGTATTCATATCGAGGCCGTAGAAGAGGTAGTGAAGAAGGCGAGAAGTATGAGTAATGGAAGCTTTCCAGTTGTCCCCACACTTCAAAGATTGCTCGACCAGAGGGAGTTATTAATATATTAAGAAACACACAGATACATGCGGACACACACATATATACATGAATGCATCCGCACCCAACTGTGAGTTAAGGGTGCCAACTTCACCGATGTTGCTCAATGAATGACTGGGACAGACCAATTCAGTTTGAACCAGACTGAACCAGTATCAGAGTTAAAAATACATTATGAAGAGAGAAGAAACATTTAGATATAATTAGTAATAAAATGTATCATACCTAAACTGTTCCTAAATTCCTCGACTACGTAGTTTCGTGGCATAAACAAAAACAATATATCAAAGATATAGAGTCCTTGCGAGGTCTGCCGACTTATCAAGAGGATACCTCATTTTACTAGTCTCAAGAACTAAAACAGTTAACTTTCTAGACGCGACGCTTAACCTAAATACGGGACTTATAAGACCTTTTCACAAGATTAATGAAAACTTAGCATACATCAACTGTAACTCAAACCACCCACTATACATAATTAAATCCATTCCACGCAGCATATCCCTTAGGATCTCCCGCCTCTCATCTAACCGACAAATCTTAGAAGAACATGCAGAATACTATATATGACACATTTAACGATCACGCCGGCATTTACACATCTTGGTTATCTTTGGAATATATACTCACAATAATGTTGTTTCTATATAGAAAATACACAAAACATTTTACTAAAATTATTGTGATCATGTGCATTATGTCTATATAGATACGATGTTACACATTTGATTATATAGTTAATATCTATTCACTGTGACTACCTGGTGACTATCTTGTGAACAGCTAGATGAAATAACGTTGGGTCTATACGGAAAATATGTAACAAATTTGACAATCTGGCCTGCACATATATATTGTAAATCGATTAGTATCTATAAAGTGTGACAACAAAATTTATAACCAAAATGTTTCGTGTTCATTCTATTATTTTACCAAGTCAACAGACAGCTGACTTTTACCTGTCTGCAGCCTCGGGTCTTATATACAATCGAGAAATGATTTAGATTGATAATTGTTTATCTTAGAACATTTATTTTTCTTCTGTTATATCACGTTCACCCCATCACCTTTTATATTCTTTAACCGAAGCATCCCATACAGATAATCTATATACATCATTTGTATCTATTAAATGGTGGAACCACTGACATAAAACAAGACATCTTAATGTAGAAGTAATATCTTTGAACAAATATCGCACCACTCTCTCTATACGTATGGTTATCACTTCAACAACCGTTTTATTATTGAATTTGATTTTAAAGATGGTAATCATCATCAGTCGTTAAGAATGCTTTTCTTTGCTTCAATAGAATAAAAGAACAATACGATTTTCAGATAGTAAAAGGACACGATTTTATTTTCACTATAACTATCTATGTTAAAATGCTTGTTATCCTGTAATGTGATGTAGTTGTGTAATTATATTAGTGAAAGCTAGACGTCTGCAAATATCTTCGCAAGATGAACGGGGTCCGTATACAAACGCAATCACCATTATTAACCATTCATCATCATTTATATCAACTATTCTCAGAAGAGAGGAGACAATACAGAAATAGAAATGTTTAGACGATAGAAAATCTCTGCTCATTTCTTCCAGAAAATATAGGATTAGAATTCTACGTGTAAAGTAAGCATCACTGACGTTCCAGAAAACTTTTTATCTGAAGTGCTTGATCAGGCATCTTATATACACTGATTTATCTTATATACACTGATGTTTCTGCAATTTATCAACCATCCACTTGAAATGAAATAGTGTATATAAATGAGTCGTGCTTAGATCTGGTGATAACAATAGCAGTAGTGTTTGAGGGAACATCAGTTAATATCTGGGTTGTTGTAATTATACACACACACACACACATGCATATATATATATATATATATATATATATATATATATATATAGGAGAAAGTATGACCTTGACGGCAGAGCTCAAGCCGTTTCGACGGCTATTTCTGGACGGTATTTTTAGTCTGGTAAATAAATAGCCGAACTTTTCAAGTGGTACTTCCTTATATGGGAAGATTGTAGTCGTCAAGAGGATTGGTCAACATTTGTAGCAGACACAGAAAAGTCTATCATGGCAGTGGGTGCGGGGTGGGGGTGGCTGAACTTGCCTGTAGAACAATAGGGGAATGGGTAGAGCCTGTCAAGCGTTGAAGGTGAAATCTGCACGGCAAATTCTAAGGAATGTGTATGAGAGTAGGCCAGGGGAGGTAGGCAAAAAAAGGTTTCTTTAGAAAATGGAGGAGGGACGTTATAGAAAAGGTAAATCAAATGAAATTAGGGGACAAAGGAAAATATAATAAAAAAGAATATAATAGAAAATGAGAGACATATATATCAGAATGTAAGATTGGAAAGTGAGAAGAGAAATAAAACAAAAACTAAGGAGTCTAACACTGCTGCTATACTTAGTTGGTGCTGCTTCTTTGGGGGCCAATGCTATAGAATGGGTTGCTAGATGAGAATTATTGAAAATTTAGAATTGGGTATTAAATATTAATACCACATCTCTGGGGTCTAACACAGCTGCTATGATTAGTTAATATAGCGTAATCGACGAATGCTCTCTGTCAGGGTGGGGGTAATGAGGCTAAAGAGGCCAGATGGGCGCCTCGGGTAGGCGGAAGGGGAAAAAACAAAGGAACGAACGAGGAAGAAGTTCGGTGGTGGAAAGAAGTGAAAGGAAGAGACAAATAGAAGAAGAAAACATAGAGGAAAAGAAAAGGGGTACATCTACCTATATAAGTTGGGGATTTCCCTATCTTATTCGGCAAGTGGGGTGTTTCAGCCCTTGTCTACCCACCCGGATCATTAGGGGGTTTGAGGGCGAGGTAAGTCTTCCGCAATTTGTGTTTCCATGCAGTTACCAGTTCATCTTTTTTGTTTAGGAGTTGATCCTTCGTAAACAGCATTTGTAATGTTTCCTCTGAGCATAAGTTACATGGACGGCGTCCTCCCGTGTAAGAGTTAGCTCAGGATAATAAGCTCCAAGTACGATGGTAAGAGCTAACTCTTACAGGGGAGAACGCCGTCCATGTAACTTATGCTCGGAGGAAACATTACAAATGCTGTTTACGAAGGATCAACTCCTAAACAAAAAAGATGAACTGGTAAATGCATGCAAACACAGATTGCAGAAGACTTACCTCGCCCTCAAACCCCCTAATGATCCGGGTGGGTAGACAGGGGCCTAAATACCCCGCTTGCAGAATAAGATAGGGAAATCCCCAACTTATATAGGTAGATGTACCCCTTTCCTTTTCCTCTATGTTTTCTTCTTCCCAGTGTCTGCTCCCTATCACTTCTTTCCACCACCGAACTTCTTCCTCGTTCGTTCCTTTGTTTTTTTTCCTCTTTCGCCTACCACGAAGCGCCCATCGGGCCTCTTTAGCCTCAGTACCCCCATCCCAGTAACTGACAGATAGCATTCGCCGATTACGCTATACTAAGTAATCATAGCAGCTGTGTTAGACCCCAGAGATGTGGTATTAATATTTAATACCCAATACTAAATTTTCAATAATTCTCATCTGTCAACCCATTCTATAGCATTGGCCCCCAAAGAAGAAGGACCAACTAAGTATAGCAGCTGTGTTAGACTCCTTAGTTTTTGTTTTATTTCCCTTCCCACTTTCCAATCTTACATTCTGATATATCTGTCTCTCATTTTCTATTATATTCTTTTTTATTATATTTTACCATCAAGATGAAAAGATTTTCAATGTAAGATGTGGGAAAAGTAATACAATCTTAATCTAAAATAAATCAAGAAGAAAAACTTTATCCTCAGACTTTGTGTAAGTTGGCGAAAAAGCATATATATATATATATATATATAGTGACGAAACATAAGTCAATTGCAAGAACTCATAATCCTTTATTTACTGCTATATATATTTCGATGATAGTCATTGCATGGCTATGACCTCATCAGGCAGTTAGTTAGTTCTTAGATATGCCAGCTCTGTGTTTATAGTGTTGATGGTATCAGAGCCTTGGGACAAATGAGCTTGTTAGGAATAATTTAATGTTGTCAGCAGGAATAGTCTTTATTCTCATTGGTCAGTTTGTAGATGCTAGTAGGGTTGGTATTTGACCTCAAAGAGGCAGGTGGTGTTGTTTAAGTTAAAACCGTCAGGCAAGAGGAATAGTCTTAATTCTCATTAGTCAGCTAGTAGATGCTAGTAGGGTTGGTATTTGACCTCAAAGAGGCAAGTGGTGTTGTAAAGTTCAAACCGTCAGGCAATAGTTCCATATGACTGATTTTCACAAAAAGCATTACTGGTCAGATATATATTCAATTAAGGTTAATAGTATGAAATAGATACTACAGGTCGTTTTTAAATTGAGGAATTTATGTGGAGTGGTGCTACTGAAAATTATGGTTAGAGTAGAAAATTTACAAATAAAAAGACTTATGTAGGTTGGTTTGCACGTACACTCACACCCATCTCCACAGACAGACACACACATCCACACGTACAAATTGAGGAATTAATGTGGGGTGGTAATACTTAAAATAATGGTTAGAGTCAAATACTTAGATTATTTAGAGAATTTAGAAATAAAAGGCTTATGTTTGTTGACTTGTACATACACTCACACCTACCCCTTCAGACACACTCACATCTACACACACAAATCCATACAGGTGTGTATATATATATATGTACGCACAAGTATATATGTATATATATATAAAATACATATATATATATAAAACACATATATATATAAAATATATATATATATAAAATACATATATATATATAAAATATACATTGATATAAAATACACACACATATAAAATATATATATATATATATATATATATATATATATATATATATATATATATATATATATATATATATATATATATATATATATATAAAATACACATATACATATATATATATATATAAAATACACATATATATATATACATGTATATATAAAATACACACATATACACATATAAATTATATACATATACACACATAATATATATATATATATATATATATATATATATATATATATATATATATATAAAATCAAGTTCAATAAACGTGGTTTTGATGACTCCTATCCAGTAGAGGATCCGGTGGACCATCCACCACAGGGACCACAAACTATGGGTGGTGGGTGTTGTTGTTATCCATTGGTTATTGGTACGGGGTGTAGGGGACCTACATGGGGAGGGGGGGGGGAGTTGTGGGAGGCATTAACCGGGGTTTATCCATATAGTTTGAGGAAAGTTCCCGTCCTTAGCTGTCTGCAGGCACCGAATATCGGTCCTTCTGTTTAATAGCTTGGTTCCGCCATGAAGTATCTCGAGTGTCTCACTAAGACAGAGGTTGCAAATACCAGACCCGCCTCTGTCTGGGGGAACCTTTCTAACCACGGACCAGACCAGAGAGTGCGGGGTATTTTCAAGTTTGAGCTTCCAGATCAATTCAGAAAGGGCCGTACATTTCCTCTTATCTATTCTGTTAAAGGAATAGCAATGGTTATACCACCGATCTTTGAAGCTCGTCGCTGTGGATACTATGTAGTGGTGCTCCGTGTTAGGGGTTGTGACCTTGCACCTGTAGACTACGTTTTTCGTCATTCATTGATTACTGAGGGGGCATAGTGATGGGTCTCTGCAATTACATGACTTCTTAAGCCCCACCACATGTACCGCGTGGTTACCATCACTCGGGGTTGGCTGGGTAGCCTCTGCAATCAGCACAGGGTCGTTGGGTTCCGGTGTGATAGTTGGGCCTGTCCTTGTTCCGGTGCGTTCCGCGTGCTGGTTCTGTTAGGTGGCTCCGGGGTTTACGGTGGTATTAGAGGCAGTGAGCCTATTCCTATTTATGCCAGCTATGTGCTGGGCTTCGGAGCGTGTGGTTGAGTAGGAAAGTTTCACCGTGTGCCTGTTGAATATTTTATGGTACTTGTGGGCCATAGGAAAACATTTATCCAGTACTCTAAAGAATGTTCTAGCCAGGCTGGTACGGAGAACCACCGAGTACGGAGGGTTATACCATGTGAACTTCCGGGTCCTATTCTTGCGGGGTTTTTGGGTGTCCGCCGTGGTCCATCGCGTGGTTGTGCACAGCTCAGGTCGAGCTCGGTTGGTGTCAATCAGGTGTGCGGAGCGGTCACTATCATGAGGGTTACATGGGCCCACCGTGGGGCTATAAACCTGCAAGGTGCGGCCTCCCTGCTCAATTAGGGTTCGGCGGGTGGTGGGGCCAGGGCAGGGGTGCCTATGCTCCGCAGCACAGTGGTCTTCAGCGTTGTAGGTATTAGACCGGTGGGGTATGCGGGACCTTCTACCGGGGGTGGTGACGGATTGAGGTCGGGGAGTGTTACTACTGGTCACCGAGGTATTAGGTGGGCGACTCATGCCCCTGAGGGTATTTGTCCTGGGTACCCTTTGGTCATTTCGATCATGTCCCTTAGGGTTGTAGCTGATCCTATGGCTGTGGGACGCCTTGGCTAGCGCTGAGTTATAGTAATCAACGTTACTATTGAATATCTCTTTATTGGCTGACAAGTTAGAGATCCTGTCAGAGACACTCTTAACTACGGCCTTAACTATAGATCTAGGGTGATTGGACCCAGCGTTGATATACACCAGCTTCTCATTGGGTTTATGATATGAGTGGTGTAGCTTGGTGTTGAGGTTGAGGGTGGTGTCCAGGAAATTCACTACTTTTCTATTGGATTCCATCTCTACTTTAAGTCCTACCTTGCTAAAGAAGTGCCTAATTCTCCTCTTCATAATTTCGACCATTGTGGTGCTGTGGTCCACTAGGGTGAATAGTGCGTCGTCTCGGTACAGCCCGCCACCCAGGTTGGGTATTTCTCTCTTGATCTCGTAGAGTATGTATATCCCAACCAAGTCCGTTAGCTGCGCGGAGTCACTGGAACCCATTGTAATGTCAAAATTATTTGGCCAGTCGCTCCGGGTTCATATGTCCCCACCAAATTAGATCATGGTCTTGTTGGCGGCGTGTATGATTCGGAGCTCGTCGCGTGTTAGGTTTGTCCTATTCATCGCGAAAATATATATATATATGTATGTATATATATATATGTATGTATATATTCAATCTATCAACCGTTGACCCCTTCAGTCAATTTCAATAGGGCTATCTTTTCACTCAGATCACAGAGAAGAATAAATAATGCGTGCAGGCTTACAGCTACACACTCTATGGAGAGAGAGGGGGAAGAAACATATATATATGTGTGTGTATATATGTCATGAAACCTATCGGTGTTTCATGATGGGCACTTAGAGTTGTGCGACAAAATGAAAGTTCAAATCGTGATTCAACTTACCTGTGATTGAATATTCCACTGACACAAGCCAACTCAGTGCGGCAAAATATGTGACATGTCTGTATATTTGAATTACAGGTGCAATAATTTCAAGGAGATTCTACATAGTTTTCACTCACAATCGTTAGGTCAATTCGAAGCAATGGGAAAAAACAGTTTGATTATACGCTACACAATGGGATAAAGCTCGAGTCATCGTGATTGAAAAATGAACTTCCCAACGAGTCAGCCATGCCTGAAGACATTTGTGCTTACATACATACATCAAGTAGCACAACAAATTCAAAGAGGAACGCCATGTCGTGGAAAGGGAACCCAGGAGCAGAATGCCTTTTATGAGTGGGTCTGAGGTCAACTTTGAGTGATTGAGGCAGGTGGTGCATGGAGATCTCAATTGAATTTTTTATTGATGGCATGTGAGCTGGGCATAAGCGGAACAGCGTTTGGGAGATTATCACCGAACATTTGGAAGATCTCTGGAAGATGGTGCTGAAGATGCTGAATGATGACCAGAATGAGCCGTGCATGCAGACGTGTCAGAAGATTCTCGAGTTTCTAGAAACCGAACCATACTTGCTCAGAAGAGGCAAAACCGACTTAGGGTCATGGATCTCCGACAACGACCCGTTTTCAGGGCTATGGCGGCGCATCTGCGGAGAATTCCGGGAGAATCCTTCCAGGATTGCATGGAGACGTGGCGGAGTAGGATTGAAAAGTACGTTAGGCTCGAGGGAGATTATTTCGGAGAAGGAAACTTGTAATTTGTAGTTTGGATTCGAATTATTTCTTTTGCGAACCCATCTTGTTTCTTTTTGACACACATAGTATATACCATTTAAATGTACTCTTCTCTGGAAATGCTTTTTCTTTGATGTTTATCACTTATTTTGAAGATAGATATGTACATACATACTCACACAAACACACACACACACACGCACACATCCACACACATACGCACACCCTCACACACACACACACTCACACACACACGTATAGGCACATGCACACCTACGCAGGTATATATGTACATACATACATACACATTCATTCAAACACAAACACAACACACTCACACACACACACACGTATGCTCACATACACACTTACGCAGGTATATATTGTACATATGTACATACTTGCATATATACATACATACATACATACATACATACATACATACATACATACATACATACATACATACATGATGGCTGCCCCCTCGTTATCGAGTATGCACGATGTACCATTAATAATGATTATTAATTTATTATTAATTAATTCCGAAAAGAATAAAAGATCAACATCATCGGTAACTACTGAGCTGCAGGTTTTATATCGGAGTTATCCCAGTCTCCTGAGTTACCTTCTCCTAGAAGTATGCCCTGACAAAGGATTGGGGTCCTTCACTCGCAGTGGTTTAACATACATACATACATACATACATACATACATACATACATACATACATACATACATACGAACATACATACATACATACATACATACATACATACATACATACATACATACATACATACATACATACATGATTATATATGCATATGTATATATATGAGTACGAGTATACTTCATGCGTATGATATATTTCTATTTGAATTAAAAAATCTGTTTTGCCATTATCATATTCTGCTTAACTGCTGCTATCGTCTTGTGATCTCATTCAGTTGTTGGTAACGTTGGTCGTTAATTTAAATATTCCATTAGAACAGTGATTATTGATTCATTTACATCTGATCTGAACATAATGCTACCCGGAGCATATATTTTCGTGTGAATTTCAAAATTAACATGCCGTATTCATAATCGTTTTCTAAATGCATTCTCTAATATTCTTTACCCATTTCCCAACCACCTTTCATCAACCGCTGCCTCTTAATTTCAGATTTGTCATCAAGTATTGAGCTATTTTTAAATAATTACTTAATGATATCTTGTATGTTACTATAAAAGACATGCTATAACTAATAGCTGTTACAGCATCGTATAATATCCTCTCTCCTCTGTCATATGGACCTGTGTGCTATTTATGGTACAATAAATATATTCATTTATGCAAAAAATATTCTCAGTATTCCGATGAAAATCCGCAATATATTTTCTTCAGCACAAATTTTTGTTTTATAACTCTTTTATTTATTGTTTCAGTTCGTTGACTCCTCATAGTCTACATAAGCGGGTAGAAAAGGAAATGACATATGCCCTTACACAATTAATCCTCAAATTCGCAGAGAAGTTACATTTATCCATGAAAGAACTCGCTATTTTCTGGAATTACTGGAATTCAACCAATGTTTCCTTTTACAGCGTCAACCTGTAATTTAGAAAATATATATAAGGTGTCAACATGCGAATAAAAGAAAATATATATGCTCACAGATATCTTCAAACTATCCACTACCTTCCATTTTTCGGCATTGTCTCATACCAGATGGACATTTTCTGTTCATCTATGTCGGAAGGAGTTAGTCAATCAGTAACACAGTTCTATTACTTATTACAGTTCCACGTACATGTGCATTCATGGATTCTGTGTTCAGGCCCGCTAAACTGTCCATTCAAGTTTAATGTCTATATGTTTTGCACAATAAATCTTCGACAAAAAAAGTGATACCTGAAATGATTACCAGGCTTAAGAAAAATAAATACTGGGGGTCAATAAGTTTCCGGAGAAAGAAAGGGGGGACTGACCGATAGACAGACACGGGTTTGAACTCTGAACGGCACAGTCTGATCAAATATGGCAAAACATTTTAACTAATTTTCTAACTTCTCTGTCAATTTACCGCCTTACGAGAGATGGGTAGATAGATAAGAGAGAGAGAGAGAGAGAGAGAGAGAGAGAGAGAGAGAGAGAGAACGAGAGAGGGAGAGAGAGAGAGAGAGAGAGAGAGAGAGAGAGAGAGAGAGAGAGAGAGAGAGATTGAAAGAGAGAAACGGGGTATGATAGAGAATGAGTGAGTGAGAGAGGAAAGAGGGAGAAGAAGAATCGAATTTAATTGAGGACTCCTATTCATTTATCGACGCCAAACAGATGAACTGCAAAACTGATCTCAGGCTTATTTAATCCTAGAGCTCATACTGCAAACCATTCTAAATACCGTTCTAGTAACTTCAATTCAATTTGCTGTGCTTCCAAAAATGTATGTTCACTAAAACTTAGAAAAAAAAACAACATAATAATTATATGACGGGAGACAATACATCTAACAATAGTGTGAGAAGAACGTGAGATGAAATGATATCCATGGATGTAGAGTAAATGAAAATATATTGAAAGACTGAAAAATGAATCTGCAAGATAAAACCAAGACAATTAGGAACCATAATGCATATGTATATATAAAAGTTCTGATGAAACAAAAGAGTGAAATAATATTTGAAAAGAAAAAAATATGAGTAAATGACATTCTTCTATTTTCCTTTTGGTTTGTTATTTGCATCCCTGGATAAGGAGATCGGCAATCGCGTAACCAACGCAACTGACGCCTTTGGCAAGCATCATCATTGACTATGGACTGTCATATACCCCTGAAAACGAAAGTTGAATGCTGTGGTACTGAGACCGCTGTTATACGTCTCGCAGTCATGAACATTTTATCACACCAACATTTATAATCTTCATGTCTTCCACCAACAGAGTCGTTGCTATATTTGTGCTTATGAACTTTCTGACAGAGCCTCCAATACTGGTACTTTCCTTTTAGACCTCTTCCACATATTTGTAATCTTTCTCTCTGTATTAATTTAACGTGAAGCCGCATAGTTCAGCGGTATTAGGGTGCTTGATACCCGGGGGTAAGTATCATCTTTGAGCAAGGCACCTTATTGCCTGTTGCTGCAGTTTACTCAGCTGGTGAAAAGGAGCTGCACCTGCAATTCAAGGGGCCAGACATGTTCCCCATTGTGTCATGCTGTATTTCATTGCACACTACGTACGGGGATCAAAATGACGCTCCGACGAACATTTTCTGTTCTAGCCCTGACATATTACAATAAGTGTTGGATCTTTAGCGGAGATAAGTATTTAGAAGTTGTAATGTCGCCACAAGGAACCACCAGTTTGGTAGAAAGATATGATAAGAATATCGACAACGACTTTAGCTTGTTTTTACATAATTTATTAACAAAGGTTAAGAAGTGAATTAAGCTGACATGCCAAGAATAATGAAATCATTCAATTAAGATTACAATGAAAATACGGTCGACTGGCTGAGGCGTTTGGCCAGGTCCGTGGTAAAATTGTTGTGTCGTTACATATTGTTTGTGCTTACGGAGCAAAAGAACAAGTGGTGTTTACCTTAACATGGTCAAGCTGCAAGTCTCATATTTCTCAAATCTTCGCGGGCTATTTCTCCCTCAGAACGCGTAGAGGTACATTCCCTTCCCCTGGCGCTGATTGGCTGAGCTGATCCAAATCACGCGCACAGAATGTATGTGAGCCCGCGGAATGTAGGTCACTACAGATCTAAGAGAGATTTGGCAGCGACCAATTACATTCTGTCTCAACA
The DNA here is from genome assembly GCA_964016885.1 of Eledone cirrhosa. Taxonomy (NCBI): domain Eukaryota; kingdom Metazoa; phylum Mollusca; class Cephalopoda; order Octopoda; family Eledonidae; genus Eledone; species Eledone cirrhosa. The sequence goes on along the minus strand of OZ024742.1, from coordinate 332,673,099 downwards.
GGTCAGTAATAATCAAGCATAAAATGTGACAAAAGACTTTGCAACTGTAGCCAAACGATGTTTATATATTTGTCTACCACTTTATTATCAATTGGTTCCGTAACTTTACAAAAAGTGGAGTGTGATATTTGGCTCTTATTTCTAACACGTCGAGTACATAGTGTTTATGAATAGCAGCGGATCGCTAATCTGACTGGAGATATTCATATGTTAATCGTTTTAAAAGGATCTGTTGTAAATCATATTAATATCTTCCTATTAAGCGGAAGACATACTCAATTAATATTTATGCGATTAATGTTTCTTTTTTTTTCTTCTTATTCCTCGTCCATCTGTTTATTTTCATACAGATAATGAGATAATCCTTGAACGCTTTTATTATGTCCGAACAAGCGTTAATGACAAATATATACATACATATGTGCTTATGTTATGTGTTCACACACACACACACACACACACACACACACACACACACACACACACATATATATATATATATATATATATATACATTATATATATATATATATATATATATATATATATATATATAAATATGTATATATATATATATATATATATATGAGCACATACATACATGTATGTATATATATATATTCATATGTGTGTGTGTGTGCGCGCGCGCGTATTTGTAGCCGTTTTCTTAATCACATAAACAACTCTCAATGTTTATCTGCAGTAAGATTTTGTTATTAATTCATTTGCACCGAGTGACCAGATACATTTAGTAAACCTTCTGGTCTGTCGATTGATGACGAATTATATGTTTGTTCTGTTTCACAAACTATACATTACTCACACAGAGACTCATACTATTGATAATGAATAGATTGTCATGATATGGTGCCTACCCTACGACTTCATCAGGGGTACATGGCTCATTCAACCTTTAGTTTCACGTGCCAATAAGTCAAGAGATTATTTAATTTTACTCAGTTATGCATATTTACTAATTTCATGTATTTTCCAGAAAATATTTACTTGAATTTAATTATTTTTCCGTCAACTTTTTTTTCATTTTTGCTAATTTACTCTGGAAATGTTACGAATGTTATACGTCTAACGTAGATGAAGTTGTTATATTATCTTTCCAAGCTATCAAGCAGCTGTCGTCCAATAAACCTCCTGGTAAAGATGACATCCCACGGGAAATGTTCAAATATGGTGGTCAAAAACAGGTTCATACACTTCTTCGGTTAATTTTGGAAATCTAGAAGAATGAACATGTACTTCCAGACTTCAGAGATGCGTCTATAATCCATATCTGCAAGTATACACGTTAACAATCAATCTGTGACAAATCTAGTGGCATCTCCTTTATCTGTGTTGCTGGGACGGAATTTCCCAACATAATTATATCCAGACTGGCTGAAGATATCAACCCTAAAACCAATGTGATTTCCGCACGGGTTTGGCGTACTATTGACATGAACAACTCCCTTCGTCAAGTTACAGTGAAGTTTCCTGAAGAGAACCAGAAGATTTTTATGGATTTTGTCGACTTGACCAAAGCCTTTGACACATTCATCGTAAAGATCTCTGGAAAATCCTCAAGATGTTTTACATACTTGACAATATGCTGAATATCATCATGTCTTTTCATGAGGACATAAAGGCATGAAGTATATCCAGTGGAGAACGCTCTGAACCCTTCAGTGTCACAAACGGTACGAAGCAGAATTTTGTCGTGGCTCTTGTCCTTTTTGCTTTGTTCTGGTCTGGTATGCTATAGTAAACTTTTGGCAACATACATACAGTTGACAAGATTGAATTCTATACATCAGATCGGTTATTCAACCACCTGCAATTTAAGTCTAAAACACTTGCATGAACAGGCGTTATTCGTGTATTACTGTTTGCTGGTTATGTTACACTTGTTTCATCTTCCCTTGAAGAGGCATAAATATTGTTGAAACGATTCTCGCTTGTATGTAAAACCCTTGGTTCTAAGATCATCATTAAGAAGATTGGGTGCTACGGCAAGCAAAGCCCCCAACCACCTCCTCCGAAAAGAAGATTTTTAAGCAGAGACAACCGAGACACGGGCAGACCCTTATTTCCATCAATAATGATGGTATGGATCTGATGTCTGTGAACTCCTTTACTTACATTGGCAACAAGAAGAACTCCACTACATGCCTGGATAAAGAGATTGGCAATCGTGAAACCAAAGCAACTGATGCCTTTGGGAAGCTTCGTCATGACTATGGGCAGTCAGATGTATATCCCTGAAAACGAAAGTTGAAACTTTTCGTGCTATGTTACTGAGAACACAATTATACGGCTCGGAGTCATGAACATTTTATTGCACCAACACTTATAATCTTCATGTCTTCCACCACCAGAACCTTTGCTCTATCTGTGCTTATGCACATTCTGATAGAGCCCAAATGCCAGTCTATTCACGAGATGCATCTTAATGGTCTGCCTTTATTACGCGCACCATTATGTGCAGTGCTCAGTCATTCGTAGGACATAACCAGCCCTGGGTGTGGAAATGGAGAACTTTTTGCTATGAGGGTATAAAGAACTTTGAAAAATCTTCGTGTTCTAGGATCTAACACCGAGATTTGATCAAACTTTCCATCCTGCTCAAAATCTATGTCATCTGCAGAGGACGCGGCTTGATGTAGAAATCAGCAAGTAGACTGAAGTGCCATTTAAGGCATAACCATAACAATTAAATTTAGAAAACTGTTCAACCCTCTTATGTCGAAATACTACATAAGAATCGAACCCGGTATTCTAAGTATTTTTATCATTTTTCCTTTAGTAAATACTTAACAAAACATTTTGCTCATAATACTGTTCCTTTTAGATTTGTGATCGCAGATCAATGATCGGCTCTGGAGTATATTTCAGCATTCAAACCCATCAAGCTCAAATTTGTTTATCATCTGTTCGAGGGCAGATACAATAATGTACCCCAAAACACACTTAGGATTTAATTGAAAATATATAATATTTAAGTTTGGAAAAAATAGTCGAATAAAAAGTTAAATCTCAGACCACTATATAATCATCTTCTTTAACTTAATACTAGCTATGAAACTATAGGAAAATCGAATATAGCAATTTTCCAGGTAATTTATATTCTTCATTTCATTCTAGAATTTTGTGATAAAAATGCAAATGTGAGAAAAATATTTACAATGATTTTATAATTATATTTTTCAGACAAATTATCTTAACCTTCAGGCTACTATACCGGGAAAACGTTGCGAATGACTGCCACATCTGTCAAAATACATTAATATTCAAAGAACTTCAGAAAATCTATCACCTACCAACATCAGGCTAGCAATTCTAATAATTTTCTTGCACATAACTGAAGTTTGATTTATTGTTTATATTTCTTAGCTATTTCTATTTATTTTACTTTAATTGCAAAGGTAAATCATGACTAGAGTTATGAGTTTAATACTTCTATACTTACTTTGCGAGACGTGAATTTTGAAAGTTGTACCTGTGTAAATATTAGTTTGCATACATATATTACATGGGTATTGGCTTTTATTGACTGTATAAACTAAACATATGATTACCACTGCATAAAGGGTGTACATACTGATGCATTCACATTGACAGACTCATACACTGTTAAGAATAGACGTGTATATATTATAGAGGCATGCTTGACACACACACACTCACTCACACACACACACACATATATATATATATATATATATATATATATATATATATATATGTTCCACATCCTGCGTCCCCCTCCTTCGGTCTGCTTGTCTCGTTTTTTTCTTTTTCTTCGTCTCTCCTCTCTACTTTTCCTTTTTTTTCTTTTCTTTCGCTCCCAGCCTTTTGATCGATAAAAGGCCTTGGGCGCACCGCTAATCGCTTTTGATGTCCTGCGGTTTACAGCTGCTGAAGGATTTCTTCTCTTGTTTCGTCCATATTGCCATCCTAAACTTCGTTCACAGTAACCACACAGCTCACTTCTTTTCTTCTAATATTATATATATATATATATATATATGTGTGTGTGTGTGTGTGTGTGTGTGTGTGTGTGTGTGTGTGTGTGTGTGTGTGTGTCTGTATATATATACATATATATTAATTATAGGTTAATTAGTCTCTAATAATTAGACATCTCGATGAAAGAAATCTCTCAGGAAAGCAATATTATATATCAAAATTAAATGAGAAAATTAAATGGGATCAATAAAAAGATTAAAAAAATGAATATTTTATGTAACTTCGTTTATATATAGATTTACCTACTGTGGTTTCGTAGGAGAAGAATTATTATTGGAACCACCAATAATTGAATAATAATCTTCAAGTCTAACAGAAATGGAAAAGTATATAATACATACTGTTTCCTTAGTCGAGGCAACATGGGGAAATTATAAAAAAAAACAAACAAAAAATATCGTTCGGAAAGTTGGTACAACGCGGATACAAATATAATGTTGGTATTAGGGTAAAATGATGACAAGGCAAAACATGTTTTCGTCTTAATATTATATTAGCTCTTAACGTAGCGTTCTCCGTCTAATCCATCTTGACTGTTTTCAAGGAATTCGCTCCTGAATGTTTTTCACTTTCTTCTATTCATACTTCTTGAACTACTGTATTTTTTAAACATTGAAATGGACCCATTTCATAATGTTACATAACTTTAGTATAACACATACTTCGCCCGACATGTCACATGTAGCAGTCACATATTTTCGTCTCTTATATCTATCTACCTATCAATCGACCCCCCTTTCTTTCTCTCTCCCTCTCTATCCATCTATCTATTTATCTTTCCATCAAATGAGGCCCGAAAGGATCGCCCAGATCCCTGAACGCGTCATACTGGATGATCAAATTTTCATCAACATTACCGGTGAGGGTAGGCGGCCCTCGTGTTACCTCTGCGGAACCAGAGGTCACCTGAGGGCTGTCTGTCCCCAACTTAATAAGAAAACCCCAATCCTGCCTACACCACCAACAACTGCCCAACCAACACAATCACCACAACTACCATTACAAAAACAACCACCACAGCTCAAACCAAAACAAAACAATGTCCAACCCATTCCCCCCACTCAAAAAACAAAAACATTTCCAAAACACCCGCACCGCAAACACAACCCGAAAGTATACCCCTCCCCTCCAACGCGGAAGATGACCCTAATTCGTCGTCAGACGAGGAGGAGCACTTCCACACAATCAAAAGAAAAAAAAGAAAACACACCTCAGACACACAAATGAAAAAAACCCCTCCCCAAAACATAACACTGACACCAACACAAAAGAGCTCACAACAACAGCAAACAAAAAACACCACACAAAAACAAAAACATGCATACACATACATAAACACAAGAAACAAAAAACTGTTAAACATTGTGTACAACAACAATCTAATAAAAACCCAAGGGCCTAACTTCACCCAGGCAGGGGATTTCCCCCACCTCAAAATGATTAAGGCCCTATAGGACACCTATAAAACTTTAAAAAACAACTTTAAAGAGGACGTGGGTCCCCCCTGCGTCGGGCCCATTAACCGCGTCCTCCTAAAAAACTACCCCACCCCCTCCCCAATCACCCACACAACTCCAAACTCCCCAACCACACAACACACTGATACCCCTACACCTCCACAAACCACCACCCCACCCAACAACCCATCCCCCACCCTAATGGAAATTGTGCAGCCCGATACCCGGGACGCAGAGAGGTAAGTGCATTTTCTCTTCACCGCCAACATGGCTATGCTAAGAGTAGGCTGTTTAAATGCGCGTGGCCTGGGCTCAACTTGGAAGCAAGCAATGCTTCTAAATGACCTCAGGTCACAACGTATAGATGTAATGGTTATTTGCGAAGCCCGGATCAGCAACGTGCGACAGCTGGCCCCCACCTTTGATGACTTTGAGATGCACGCATCTCTCTGTCAGCCCGGAGGTGGGGGTGGGGTTGTCGTTCTGCTGCAAAAACATCTAGGTCTCGCAACACAGATGGTACATTTGGACCCGGAGGGTCGACTAGTGGTTCTGGACCTTGGCAGTGGTAAAGGCGGAGCGTTTAGGTTGGTAGCCGCCTACGGCCCTTTCGGGTCAATGCGGCCGGACTTCTTCCATCGTCTGGAGACTTTTCTAGGGACGTCCCGCTCCTTGCTATTAGTGGGGGACTGGAATGGTATCCTAGATGCACGCTGGGACTACGTAGGGGCCTGTCCCGATAGAGAGGGGTGTAATAGCCTCAAAGGGTTAATCGGTCGATTTGACCTGGCCGATAGATATCGACCAAATATTCCGACTGCGCCAACCTGGACTTGGGCAAATCGTAGCGGATCATCTAGGTCGTACCTAGATAGGTTCTTAGTTAGAATTAAGGATAAGGACTTTTTAAGTTGTCCAAAAATGCGCATGGTTGGCTATTCAGACCACAAGTTAGTGACCTGCATGGTCAACCTTGACAGAACTCATAGACAGGGACCCGGTTACTGGTAGCTCAACTTGTCCTTACCGGCAAGTAAGGCTTACAGGGACCGGATTAACACTTTAGTTAAGGAGCGGTTGACGGGCGCCATCGTCAACAGCAGGTGGTGGGGATCTCTCAAAATAGCGATTAGAGTAGTCTCTATAGAATTTAGTAAGGAGTTAGCCTCAAATAGAAATAGGAAGGAAAGGGAGTTGGTAGATAGTGTAGAAGAGGCAATTAGGAGCGGTGACGTGGCCAGAGTGCTAGCGTCGAGAACGGCCCTGGGCCAGTTCTTCGACGCGAAACACGAATGCTGCATCGTCCGAAGCAAAATACGTGCTCTGGGAAACGAGGGGACCAAAGCTGTTAGCTGGGCCCGCGTGACAGAAGCCAAAAGAGGGAGCAGATCCAATATCCGGTCTTTGCGAGACCAGGATGGACGGGTGATCCTTGAGCCTAAGCAGATGTGCGAGGCCTTTCAAAAGCACTTTGCCGCATTGTTCGGAAGGGGCGGGGAGCCGGCTGGGGATGTGGACTTCGGTCCATACCTCGACGGCCTGTCGCGTCTCTCGGACAGGGAGGCGAAGTTGTGCGAGGAGCCGATTTCAGCCGCTGAGATAGAGGACGTGCTGAGCCAATGCGGCAAACGCAAATCCCCGGGTCTCGATGGTCTTCCATACGAACTATATCTAGCTATGCCGGACTTGTTCCCCGATCTCCTCGAGGCGGTCTACTGCAACTGGCAACAGAACGGGAGAATTCCCTGTGCTGTGACCAAGGGCGTAGTCACGCTAGTGAGGAAGGACGAGAACAAGGGGGACGATATAAATAATTTCAGGCCCATAACTCTGCTAAATACAGAGTTACAGAGTTTGGCCAAGGTGCTAGCAAAGGGGTTGGCGCTTGTCGTGGGTAACCTGGTGGGAGATGCGCAGACATGTACTATCCCGTCCAGGTCCATCCACGACAACCTCCACCTCATGCGATACATCATAGAGAGGGTTGGGAACGAACCCGGCTTTGGTGAGGCCCTGATCAACTTGGATCAATCTAAGGCATTCAATAGGGTCGACCATGTTTACCTGGATGCGGTGCTAGCGGCGGCAGGCTTCGGACCCGTTTTCAGGGGCTGGATCAATGCCATGCACAGCAGCCGCATCTGCTCTAGGGTCAAGGTGAACGGCTACCTCTCGGAGCCGTTCGAAATCGCGCGGTCCATCCGACAGGGGTGCTCTCTCTCCTCCCTTCTGTATGTAGTGACTCTAGAGCCACTGCTACGGAAGTTGGAGTTGTTGCAGGGCATCCCGTTGGAACCGGGATTGCGGAAAGCGGTGTCAGCCTACGCCGATGACGTAACAGTAATGGTGTCGACCGCCTCGGAAATCGGGGCGATCGGCACCTTACTGGAGGAGTACGAAAGTTTTACAGGGGCTAAGCTGAACCGGGACAAGTCGACCGGTCTGCAACTCGGCACGTGGAGGGGCAGATCGATGCCCTCCGATGGCGTCGTCGGGCGCTGGACGGAGGGCCCGGTGAAGTTGCTCGTGGTCTGGTTCGGACCAGACCTCCAGGTGGAGAAGAACTGGGGTGAGGTAACGAACAGGGTGTTTGCACTGACCCAGAAGTGGGCCGAGTGCAAACTGTCCCTGAAAGGTCGGGCGGAGGTGGCGAACACTTATATAGCGTCCGTCATCTACTACCGCCTCACCGTTGTGCCTTGCCCAAGGGAAACGCTCGCCAAAATGGAGCGCGCACTCTTCCAATTCCTTTGGAAGAAGCGGGCTCCTATGGTGAGGAGATCCATCTGCTGTCAACACCCTTCGAAAGGAGGGCTGGGGGTGCCGTCGCTAATGATACGTAAACACGCATTAAAGCTACGGCACCTTCAGGTATTCCTCTCCGGTCAACCGGTGTGGGCCCCGTTTGTGAGGCGAGCCTTTCCCAGACTCGTCTCACTCACCGAGCTGCAATCCTGGGTCAAGAAAAGACCGAGAAAACTGGGCGCCTGGCACACCGAGTGTGCCCAGGGGCTCACGGCTCTCTGGCAGGCGGACCCAGCTGTCAGTGGAGAATCCACCTCGTCATTCTATAGAGGGCTGGTGGTTAGCAGGTGCGACGACGCCCTCGGAGAAGCCCTAGGCATGGAGGAAAACGAACTGGCCAACCTGTTCGGTAGGACATTCAGCCCGGGACCCATGGACAACTTCCAGAGGTCCCTGGCCTGGCAATGCTACAGAAGGGCTCTGCCCGTTCGAGAAAGGCTCTACAGACACGGGCGCCCGGGTAGGGACCCCTCGAAAAAGATCTGTCCCAGATGCGTGTGCGATGAGGAAACCGTTGCACACGCATTGGTACACTGCTCGGGCATTGCCGATCTGTGGGGCTATGTCGAACAACTGCTGTCAAGGGTGGGTCCGATCCGGTTGACCACCGAGTCTATTGTAACGATCAAGCCGCCTCCCCTCTTCAAAAACGAAGAAGAGGCGGTGTTTCTGTGCGTAATAGCCATGGCGAAAGAGGTTGTATGGTGGACGCGTCTGAAAGGACTGAGGTCAGACACCTTTCTCTCTAGCCAACAACTGGTCCGTTTCTTCCGATATCATTTCGGAAGAAGGATCAGGATGGAGAGAGAGGTGCTGCACCCCAGCCGTTTTTATGAAAGATGGGTGAAAGTGGCGAGAATGGCCCGTGTGAATGGGCCTTCACTCTACATCAGACTATAAGTGAGGAAGATGAAAGACCAAGGGAGCACCCCTTCTCTGTGCTCCTGAGGAAAAGGGTTGCACACTTTTTTTCGGGGGTGTGTGCGACCCCCCAAGGCGCCTCCTCTCTATTGAGGACTTTGTTATAAATTTTATTTTTTGTTATATTTTATTTTATTTTTATATATTGTTATTGCCTCCTCCTTATTGAGGACGCCTTGTTTTGTAAACTCCCCCCGTTGTACTTGTCCCACTTTTGATGCCTTGGTGGCAAATAAAAGAAACATATCTATTTATCTTTCCATCTAACTATCTATATATCTATAATCTAGCTGTCGTCTGTTCTACAGTGTGGATGTCATTCACTTCGCACAGAAGTTTTGTTCAAATTTATTGAGGAAATGTTGTGAGTTCAAACTTAATTTTGATACAATTGTGCATCTTGACCATCCGTCTGAACTGTCAGGCGGTGGGTCAGCTCATCTTTACCCCTCCTAGAGGTGAAAAACCTGTTTTAAAAAATTTCGTGTAAAAAATTTCAATCGTCTAACAGAAATGTTAAACGCAGCGAACGAAAATAGTGGTGGGGGGACAGCGGTAAGAGTTGTAAGCTCGCACGCTTTAGTCCTCCCTTCCTTCCACACTAACGTCATAGAGAAGGAAGGAAAAATTAAAATAAAAACGGACGAATCTGCGGAGAAAAAATTAAATGACGAAAACATAAATCTGGACTTGGATTCCAACAACGAAAAAAAAAAATTTGAAAAATTGCATGACAATACTAATAACACAAACAAAGACACAACAAACAAAAAAATAACAGTTGAAAATAACACCATATCAGAAAACAAAGCAGACGACAAGATTTCATTTGCACAGAAAACAAAGAAATCTTTGACTTATATAGCGGAAAACATTTCAGATGTGGTACGAAGATCACGGACGCCAAACAATACATAAGTGAAGGTGAGAATGGTATTTTATCGGTAAAAATGCCTCAAGAATTCACGAAAGACATTGAAAGCCGAACGGTCAAGTTTCGGACCATCAACAACAGTACAAAAAAACCTGAACAGCCTTCTCAAGCAGATATCAAAACAGTACTCACAGAAGTACTGAATGAAACAACTTTCATAAGAAAAGACAGACTGTATGGAAGCCTAGCAATTATCATGAAGAACGAATCGGCGGCAAAAAAATGTGCTTTGTCACCGATTCGTTCAAAAAATTTCACCTTTTATCCATCTTATATGGGGAAAAGAACTCAACGCATATGGCTGGATGCAATGATGCCAGATGTGGACTACTGCTGGCTCATAGCTGGCTTCATCGATCCAGTGAATGACAACGTGATTTCCATTGGGAAAACCACAGGCAATGCGTTCAGTGGAACAGGTATAGAGCTGGTAGTACAAATGAAGCCTGAACGCATCGCCCAAATACCCGACAGAATCCTATTAGAGGACCACGGGTATATAAACATTAGCGTGGAGGGGAGAAGGCCGTCCTGCCATATCTGTGCAGGCAGAGGGCACCTGAAGGCCGCTTGTCCCCAACTCAACAAAAAGAAAACCCTGCTACCAACACCAGCTCCACCACCACCACCACAACAGATAAACAAACAACAAAACTCAGTCCCACCCAACCCGTCCCTCAGTAAAACCACAACACCACCACAACACAAACAGTCACAACACATTACCCCAAAACAAAATACAGGCCCACCCAACCTCTCACTCAAGAAAACAACACAACCACCGCATACACAACACACAACACAGTCTAACATAGTGACATCCATCTCCTCCACAAAGAAAACCAACACGGAAACATTACCAGCAAACATACCTCTTCCCTCCAACACTGAAGATAACCCAACGAATTCGGAGGAAGAAACGGAGTCCTTCAGACAGATTAAAAGGAAAAAAAGAAAACATGTGCAAAACACACAAGGACAAACAACCCCCACCCAAATCGCAACACAATCCAACAAAACAGAAAACACCCCTCCAGCAACAAACAAAACCAAACCTGCCCCTCCCCTCTTCGAAACACTCACACCATCGGAAAAAAGACATTACACTATACTTACATCAACAGAAACAACAATAAATTAAATGAACTCATATACAATAATCCTTCGGTACAAACCGAAGGTGTAAACTTTGTTTCGTCAGAAAACCACCCACATTTAAAACTAATAAAAATCCCAATGAACCTCTACCAAAAACTAAAAAAGGATTTTAAGGAGGACGTAGGACCACCCTCTGTCAAACCCATAAACCGCGTCCTACTAAAAAGCTTTCCCCCTCCCCTTCCCCTCCCCAACACAACTCCAAACACCCCAACCCCACCACACACTGACGACCCCACACCACCACAAGACACCCCTTCACCCAACACCCCGACCCCATGGAAGTCGTGCAACCCGAACCCCGGGAAGCGGAAAGGTAGGTCTCTACACTCTCCTTTGGCTCTGCCGCCCACATGGATGTGTTAAGAGTAGGATGTTTGAATGCACGTGGCCTGGGCTCAACTTGGAAGCAAGCAAAGCTTCTAAATGACCTCAGGTCATGTAGTATAAATGTAATGGTTATCTGTGAGACTCGAATCAGCGTCGTGCGGCAGCTGGCCCCCACCTTCGATGACTTTGAGGTGCATGCATCTCTCTGTCAACCTGGAGGTGGGGGTGGGGTTGTCGTACTGCTGCAAAAACACCTGGGTCTTGCCGTACAGGTTGTGCACTCGGACCCGGAGGGTCGTTTGTTGGTGCTAGACGTTGGCAATAGTGAAAGTGCGGCCTTGAGACTGGTCGCCGTCTACTCCCCTTTCGGAGCTGAACGGCCCGACTTCTTCCAGCGTTTGGAGACTTTTCTGGGAACGTCGCGTTCCCTGCTTCTAGCGGGGGATTGGAATGACATCCTGGATGCACGTTGGGACTATGCAGGAGCATGTCCTAATAGAGGGGGGTGTAACAGCCTCAAGGGGTTACTCGACCGTTTTAACTTGGTCGATAGATATCGACTAGATTTTCCAACTGTGCCTACCTGGACTTGGAGAAACCACAGTGGTCAATCTAGATCGTACTTAGATAGATTCTTAGTTAGAAGTAAGGATAGGGACATATTAAGCTGTCCAGAAATGCGCACGGTTGGCTACACGGATCACAAATTAGTGACCTGCGTGGTCAATCTCGAGAAAACACATAGACAGGGTCCCGGTTACTGGAAACTTAATTTGTCTTTACCGGCAAAAGAGACTTACAGAAACCGGATTAGCAGATTAGTTAAGGAGAGGTTGACGGGTGCAATCGTCAACAACCGATGGTGGGCATCTCTCAAAAGAGAGATTAGAACAGAATCAATAAGTTATAGCAAGATGTTAGCTGCCGATAGGATTAGAAACGAGAAAGAATTAACAGGTAAATTAGAAGAGGCAATCAAGAGCGAAGATGTGGCCAGAGTGCTGGCATCGAGGACGGCCTTGAACCAGTTTTTCGATGCAAAGCACGAAGGCTGCGTCATTCGAAGTAAAATACGTGCTCTAGGTAATGAGGGGGCCAAAGCCGTTGGATGGGCCCGCGTGACATAAGCTAAGAGTGGAAATCGATCCACCATCCGGTCGTTGCAAGACGAAGATGGACGAGTGATCCGGGAGCCTAAACAGATGTGCGAGGCCTTTCAAAAGCACTTTGCCCGATTGTTCGGGGGAGGCGAGGGTCCGGGCCGGGGCGTGGATTTCGGTCCATACCTCGACGGCCTGCCGCGTCTCTCGAACGAAGAGGCAGAGTCCTGCGAGGGACCAATCTCGGCTGATGAGATCGGAGATGCGCTGAGCCAATGCAGCAGACGCAAATCTCCAGGTCTCGATGGTATACCTTACGAACTTTATTTAGCAATGCCGGTCTTCTTCTCCGAACTCCTCGAAGCGGTCTACTGCAATTGGCAGCAGAACGGGAGAATTCCTTGTTCTGTAGCCAAGGGCGTAGTCACGCTGGTGAGGAAGGACGAGAACAAGGGGGATAGTATAAATAATTTTCGGCTCATAACCCTGCTAAACACAGAGTTAAAGATTTTGGCCAAGGTGTTAGCAAAGAGGTTGGCGCTTGTCGTGGGTGGCCTGGTGGGAGATGCGCAGACATGTGCTATCCCATCCAGGTCCATTCACGATAACCTCCACCTCATGCGATACATCATAGAGAGGGTTGGCAACAAACCCGGCTTCGGTGGGGCCCTGATCAACTTGGATCAGTCTAAGGCCTTCGATAGGGTCGACCATGGTTACCTGGATGCGGTGCTAGCGGCGGCTGGGTTCGGTCCTGTTTTCAGAGGCTGGATCACTGCCCTACATAGCAACCACATCTGTTCTAGGATCAAGGTGAACGGCTACCTTTCGAAGCCATTCGAAATCACACGATCCATTCGACAGGGGTGCCCTCTCTCCTCCCTTCTGTACGTATTGACTCTCGAGCCTTTACTGAGGAAGTTGGAGTTGTTGCAGGGTATCCCCCTGGAACCAGGATTGAGCAAAGCGGTGTCGGCCTACGCCGATGACGTAACAGTAATGGTATCAACCGACTCGGAGATCGAGGCGATCGGTACCTTACTGGAGGAGTACGAAAGGTTGTCAGGAGCGAAACTGAACCGGGAAAAATCCATCGGGCTGCAACTCGGAACGTGGAGAGGCAAACCGATGCCTCCTGACTGTGTCGTCGGACACTGGACGGAGGGCCCGGTAAAGTTGCTTGGGGTCTGGTTTGGACCGGACCTCCAGGTGGAAAAGAACTGGAACGAGGTTACGAACAAGGTGTTTGCACTAACCCAGAAATGGGCCAAGTGTAAGCTGTCCCTAAAAGGCCGGGCGGAGGTGGCGAACATTTACATAGCGTCCGTCACTTACTACCGCCTGACTGTCGTGCCTTGCCCTAAGGAAACACTCACCACCATGGAACGCATGCTCTTCCAATTTCTTTGGAAGAAGCGTCCTCCTATGGTGAGAAGATCCATCTGCTGCCAACAACCTTCGAAAGGAGGGCTGGGGATGCCGTGGTTGATGATGCGTAGGCACGCATTAAGGCTACGGCACCTACAGGTATTCCTCACTGGTCAACCGGTGTGGGCTCCGTTCGTGAAACGAGCCTTTCCGAGACTCGTCTCACTCACCGAGCTACAGTCCTGGGTCAAGCAAAGATCCGGAAAACTGGGAGACTGGAACACTGAGTGTGCTCAGGCGCTCAGGGCTCTCTGGCAAGCGGGCCAAGCCATCGGTGGAGAATCCACCTCATCATTCTATAGAGGGCTGGTGGCTAGCAGGGGCGATGACACCCTTGGAGAGTCGCTGGACATGGAAGAAGACGAACTGGCCAGCCTGTTCGGTAGGACTTTCGGCCCAGGACCAATGGACAACTTCCAGAAGTCACTGGCCTGGCAGTGCTACCGAGGGGCTCTACCCGTTCGAGAGAGGCTCTACAGACACGGGCGCCCGGGCAGGGATCCCTCAAAAAAGATTTGCCCTAGATGCGTGCGTCACGAAGAAACCGTAGCGCACGCATTGGTGCAATGTCCGGGCGTGGCTGATCTGTGGGGCTACGCCGAACAACTGCTGTCGCGGGTGGCGCCGATTAAATTGACCGCCGAGTCCGTGATGACAATCAAACCGCCTCCCCTCTTCACAAAGGAAGCAAAGGCGGTTTTTCTGTCCGTAATAGCCATGTTGAAAGAGGTTGTTTGGTGGACACGATTGAAAGGTCTGAGGTCAGGCAACTTCCTCTCTGGCCATAGTCTGGTCTACTTCTTCCGATATCACTTCGGAAGAAGGATAAGAATGGAGAGAGAGGTGCTTGGCCACAGGCAGTTTTATGAAAGGTGGGTGATAGTGGCGAGAATGGCTCGTGTAAATGGGCCTTCTCTGTATACCATCCTGTAGGTAAAGAAGTAAAGGAGAGGGGAGCACCTTCTCCATGTGCTCCCCGGGCAAAGGATTGCACACTTTTTCGGGGGTGTTTGCAACCCCCATCACGTCCCCTCCCTTTTGAGGTTATTTTCGATTATTTTCATGTTACACCCTTTTTACTCGATTATATGTAAACTCCCCCTTTGTATTTGTCCCTTCTTTTTATGCCTTTATGGTAAATAAAGAAATCTATCTATATATCTATGTGACAAACTATCTATTTATTATATCATATGTATTATAACATTTCTTGATATGTTAAAAGTAGAAGTTACACCATTCCGTCTCCCAATCTCCCCCCCCCCATCTCTCTCTCTGTCTCTCTCTCTCTCTCTCTCTTTCTCTCTCTCTCTCTCTCTCTCTCTCTCTCTCTCTATCAACCGATCGTGTTCTCTATCTAGTACAAGGCAGAAGAGAACGAACGGTTGGCACCAATGCCAGGGTACACACCCCGCAGGCAGCGCTAGCGGAACAAAATTACGGAGAGTATAAATGGTCGCCTCCGATTCAAGCGTAATATTTAAATGGGTGGTGACTTTTCTTCGAACGACATTGGCTAAAGATGAACATCGGTTTAGTTTACCGCCAAATTGAATTATGTTTTCCGCCAAATAAGACAAATTATGATTGGAACTAAGGTGAAGATGAAGACGTAAAAGAAAAAAAGAGGGTAAAAAAGAATAAAAGGAATAAGAAGGACATAGTGTGATTTGAACTAAGGAAGCAAAGATACGAAATTCTTCTGCAACAATTACGTATTCATGGTCCTCTAACTCTAGATAGTGTCGTAGGGGCGCGTTTCTTGGGCATTTTAAGCCAGGCAGAGCCCGCCCCCCTCCAGGTCTAAGAAAAGCAGATTTCTTCAGGCGAAAGATAGAAAGTGCGAGAAAGGAAATGACAAACATATATAGAGGAAGAATCGACCCCAGAAAGGAATCGATCCCAGAAAAGAATCGACTCCGAAAGGAGGAAAGGCAAAGTTTCATCTCGGTGGGATTTGAACTCAAAGGCAGAGAACCGGAAGGAATAACATCAAACATTCTATCCGACGTTCTAGCGACTCTGCCAATTCACCGGCTCTGCAG
>OZ024742.1:332631251-332654201 GCA_964016885.1 Eledone cirrhosa | reverse complement strand
TCGCCAGGCGCGATGCTCATTTCCTGATTTTACGAAGGAAAATGCCAGTCTTTGATCCGGAAAAAAGGGTGTGCCGATCGTAACCAGCACAACATGAAATGGTGTCAATTATAATATTAAGTATCAATGTGAAAATTGTACCAAACTCTAAACTGTGGCTACTTTAGATCAAAGTCCGGTATTTTGGTATTTTCCGCTCTTCTCCGCTACGGGTGGCTTTCCACTGATTTCTGAACGACTCGATGTTTTATATCGGAGAAGGCATCTCATATTAGTAGTTTAGTCCCTTCCAATGAGAGAAGTGTTAATCCATCTTGGCATCTACCGACACCGTGGTCGAGGTCGACATGCTCCAACTCTGACGATAAGCAAGTCACCTCTAGGTAACGTCTGGTTACGCTCAGATCAGATTTTTTAGGTAACCGATATTGATATTGGACCCTAGAGATCGAGTGAAGTTCGATATCGTTGACTGTTCAACGACACTTGTGTGTTTCCCACACGCGTAGGCCAAGGCGTAAGATTATTCCGTTGCCGGGGCAAACACCAAATAAACTGAGTATGATAATGAAGAGATCAAATGATGTTATTTCAATTGTTTTTTAATTTGCATACCTTGGGGACTTTGAGGCCCTCGTTCACCCAGGGGATGTATCCGATATAGTTTTGATATTACACACTGTGATTGTGAGAAGCACATTTGTGGAACGAGGGGATGTTTCGATCAAAGCCAGTAGCGACACCAGGACACAAATGTCACCCTGGGATGGAGATTTTTATGTCAGCAACTTGAGTGAGTGCCGGTACAAGTGAGCATCTGGAGCGAACAGAAAACATTCAACTGTAGAATGTTACAGAAGGTTATCTCACAATTATTTCATTATATACATTTTAAGAAATCATTTCTCGCTTCATTGCCGATCAATTATTTAATGTATTCATTGCATTATAGTGTTTCATCAAATGAACAGCATACATCATTGAATCCTTACATAACAAAAAGCACAATTATATAAATGCAACATCCGCATCTTTACATGAAAGAACAGGAATCTAGCACCAACAATATGAATTATAATAAACGATAATTTCCGCTTGGAATCCTATCAGTTTTGTTAAGGATTTTTGGTTAAAATGTGTGTTTCTGAAGTTAGGCCACACATGTTTGAAAAAAACTGGTCTAAAGATGTATGTTGATTGACAGACGCATAGCTCTCGTCTGGACAAGTTATTTTTTCGATATGACTTGTTGATGTATATCTGCAGATTGGGATACAGTTAGATGCGGATGTGAACATCATAGAGCAAAATCATTTGGTGCCTAACGGTTGCTGCTTATTTGCAATAGTAGTAGTTGTTGCTATTTATCAACAAATCATTCCAAATCTATTGCATCGGCCGTTTTTAGTGATACCATCCACTTTTATTTCTCTGCAAGAGTTACAGGAAATAGTGCTGAGTGCCACTGTCTATACTCTGAGAAAGGCATTATCAATTTAAAAGACATTTACACTGGTTTCTGCCCTTGTGGCATCAATTGTATGACAATAGATTATACAATTTGAGTATTACCAAATTTGTTTCAGGTTCCAGGTTGACACTAGGCAAGATATGGGAAAGAAGCAGTGCTGAAAGGAAGTTTAAAGTAATAACAATGAAGATGATGATGATCGAGTTTGAACGTTCGTAGAAAACCACCACAACAGGACTGGCCAAATGATTTGAAAGAGCCAACGACAGGATGCTGAATCTCGTAGAAAAACATGAGATTAAGAAGATGCATTTTGTTTTAAATGAGACCAAAATAAAAATTACTACTGATTTCCTGACTGATATCCCTGTTGCACAGACCAAGGGAATTGGGGGAACTGTTGTTGCAAAGGAAGTAAGAATACTGGGTAAGAAAAAAGGGCATGAACAACTAGCAGCAAGGTGGATGCACGAACCTCGGATTGACAAATATGTGGCCCGTAGCAAACAAGCTGATGTTGAGCAGAAGCCCTCCTATTAATTGTTATAAAGCTCAGAGCTAAAGGTTATGAGTGAAGGCTTCATCTTAGCTGCTCTAGCTCAAAGGTTATTAAAATTATGTCAACGCAAAATCGAACCACCCGAGAATAGTCACTAACGGCATTACCAAAAGCGTCTATAGTAGAATTTTAGGACTATCTTCCAATGAAGATACCTCTGATAGGATCTCGAATTACTATAATAGCGGCCTGGAACGCGCGGGGCATAGCGAGGGAATCTCATTCAATCGTCCATTAAATAGTAGTAGCAAGATTGCCTGCGATAGCTTAGGCCAAAATAGTGACACCTTAGTTAACAGCAGGCGGGATGCGAGGGAGGGTGAATATAGACTTCACGTTGTATTGCCTCCTAGTCCCAATGTCGATGGTACCAATGGAAACAATTACCCAGGTACAAACACGGAGTCTGAGCACCATAATGCCAGCGGAAACTCTAATTGTAACCTTAATTGTAGAACTGATAAAATAATCGTTGAACGTAAATTGGAACGAGGGTCGGGTAGAGGGAATAGGGATAAATGTAGCAGGCGCATAGTGGATATAACCCCGGCTATCGAGGGTAATTCCAATGGCTGCACAAGAGGTAAACCGCCCCGGAGACATGGGACGATTCCGAACACAATCGGGACACCCCAGGACACCATCGACCCACAGGCAGTTTTCAGTTACAATAGACCAGTAGCTACTAGGGAGACAAGTAACTCCAGCATAGATAGCAAGAACAAGAGGTATCGGACCAGAAAAATCCTGTGGTATAACCCCCCTTACTCCACTGGCCTGACCACTAGTATAGCTAAGCTTTTCTTTAGAGCCTTAGACAAATGCTTCCCTAGATCACACAGATACTATAAAATAATCAATAGGAATAGCATTAAGCTGTCCTACTCCACAACCAGTAACATAGCTCAGAATATAGCTAAGATGAATTATAGTAGACTTAGGACAGCCCAAGAGGCGGTTGACATGGCAGAACTAATGGCAGCTCTATGGATGAACGGACTCATACACGTGAGGCGAGTCGGGTCACCCCAACTCCTGGGAACTTACCCATAGAACAGACAAGAACTGAGACCCGAACCCAGAGATACCGTGCTTCCTCTGGAACTACCCAGGTCGATAACAGAAAATGTAATTGCAGGAACACCGCCACTTGCCCCATGGCTGGGAAATGCCTCACCAAATAATAGTCTACGACTGTAAGGTCTCCACTTTAGAGGGAACCTTCAGGTATGTTGGGGCAAGTGTCACTGAATTTAAGGATAGATGGTATAATCACTGCCATACCTTTAATAGATTAGATAAAAAATAGCACGGCGCTTTCTGAATTAGTCTGGAAGCTCTAAACAACAGCATATAGAGCACTCCTTATCCTGGTCCATAATTTGCTCAGCCCAGCCATATAACGGCAGCACTGGCGTCGGTAATTTATGTATAGCTGAAACCTTTAATATTATTAGAGGCGGCTCCCTATTAATCAATAGGAGAGGGGATATTTTCAGCAACTGCCGACATAGAACCTCGAAAACCTTCCACGGGATTTTTGGAAAGTAACTTACCACTTACTCCTCCCTCTCTACCTTAGCCATAGAGTTCTCTCAATTAGCAAACAACAGACAATGACACACTCAGGTAGTTAGACAGCTAAGCTGGTTTGCGCACTTACAAACGGTACTCGGCCTGTTTCCACAGAGTTATCACAGCTGAGTGCACATTAGAATACCTAGTTAGTAAATAGTTAGAATGATTACACGCTCAGGTAAGACCGGGGACGCGCTTTCACCATTACTTTAGGATGCACTAACCATTGAGTTCTCTCGGTTAGGATATAGCTAGACGTATTACACACTCAGTTAAGACTAATTACGGTCTCTATACATAATTCTACACACAGTACCCGGTTTCTTTAGTCACTGAGTCCCCACAGTTATTACTGGTAACGTTCCTATCGATTGAAGACTACACTAGGTTTTGATCCGTGATCATATAACCATGGAGTCCTCACGGTTACAGATTGGACAATAATACTTACACACCATTAATGAGCCTACACACATTGTCTGGGTTTTGCTATTCTTTGTTATTTTATTCTGCCTTTTGTGTTGGATAACACACCTCCACCACTCAAACACCTATCTTAAAAGCCCAAGGGCCCATATGAAGGGAAATCGCACATACTGACACCTTAACCCAAATACCCAACCCTACACAGAGCCCCTTGGTGGCCTACATATCGGTTGCTAGTATGCACAGATTTGGGGGATTCAGATTCTCAATGGGACAACGGCACATACTGAGTTCGATATGAGCTGACTACTTGCTCTTCACATGGATGTGTATATACCTAAACATACACTTTTTTGGACGATACGAATGTGTATATAACATAACATACACTATTTGGAGATACGGATGTTACAATTCAATCTATACACGTATAGCAGAACATTGAACTGAACTTACTTGCGTGTGTATCAGGTTGCAGTTGACACAATTTTTCAAATTTACATCGTCAAATTGTGATTTGACCAATATAACATTTGTTGTTTTGTAAACTAACTTTCGGTGGATACTATGTTGGTAATTTATATTTCTTCTTTGAGCTCGTGGCGGTGTGTGTGAGTGTGTGTATACTCACTCACACTAACTGTGACCGTCTATAGTTCTACAAATGTGATGCTATGTTGGTATATGTATATATATTTTTTTTCGTTGACCTCGCGTCGTGTGTGTGTGAGCGTGTGTGTACCTACTCACATTAACTGTGCCTGACTGTAATTCTACAAATTTGATTGATGTCCAGCATCCTTTACAGCTATTGGGAGATAGAGACTTGAGAGTTTTATGACCCTAACTGAGGACGATAGCAGTCGCCATGTTTTGACTGCTTGATCTTCATATGGTGGACTAAACTCTGTGAGTGAACACCGTTAATTTTCTCCCTCATATCAAGGATTTGAAGACAATTCATTTTCACCTGACGTGATCAGTGATAATCGATCATGGCTACACGATCGATCTATCTGTTATTGAGACATGAGTCATGATTAAAATGATTGGAAATTTATACCATGCCTTCGAATCTTTAATTTGATATATTTATATATATATATTTATATATATATATATATATATATATATATATATATAAATATATCAAAATAAAGATGCGAAGGCATGGTATAAATTTCCAATCATTTTAATCATGACTCATGTCTCAATAACAGATATATATATATATATATATATATATATATATATATATATATATATATATATATATATATATATATATATATATATATATATATATATATATATCCATATATATATCAGAGAGGGTGTGGTAAGATACTAGGTTGGCCATAACCCACCAGAGTACTCGATATTTAGACTTGGTGTGATAGAGTCGGCAATATAAACAGATTCAGGACCCCAACGGATGAGCTCAGGCCGTTTCGACAGCTAGTTCGTGTCTAACTGTCGAAACAGCCGCAGCTCAACCGTCGGGTCCTGAAACATTTCATATATGTATGTATATATATATATATATATATATATATATATATATATATATATATATATATATATATATATATATATATATATATAGGTGCCAGGTGGTGCTATTAAGTTAGACATGGCCTGGGCCAATACTGGCCAAAACATTTCAAAGTTATTCAAAGTTATATATATATATATATATATATATATATATATATAAAACGAAGGAATTGTGGTAAGGAACCAGATGGACCAAAACGCACCAAAATACTCAATACTTAAGGTGGTAGAGTGGGTATTAGAAACAAGTATGACCCCGGCTAATTCAAGTATGACCCCGGCTAATTCATGTATGACCCCGGCTAATTCTGGACTAAATGGAATTAGCTGTCGAAACGGCTTGAGCTCTGCCTTCGTGGTCATCAGATCTGTCCGCTATGGGTGACCCTACCAGTTTTCCAGACGGCATAGATCCAACACTTCCAACACCTGCACCAACATCTATAGCACCTCTTTGTAGACGATATTGCGTGTCATCCCTTGAGAAGTGTAAGCAAAAAGTCCATTCCTGCTCCCTACGCGGGAACAGGCAACATAAAGTTG
Organism: Eledone cirrhosa; assembly: GCA_964016885.1. Taxonomy (NCBI): domain Eukaryota; kingdom Metazoa; phylum Mollusca; class Cephalopoda; order Octopoda; family Eledonidae; genus Eledone; species Eledone cirrhosa. The sequence goes on along the minus strand of OZ024742.1, from coordinate 332,648,067 downwards.
GCCATGGGAGACGCATGGTTCCACCAAATGGATGCCCGCCACCGACATTGTTTGCCCTTGTGACTTGTTAATGGACATGGAAAAACATGGTCTCACCGGAAATTGGGATCGCCGGAAATCGAACGGGATATCTGACGCCGAGGGGAAAAGGTTCATCCTTGGAATGAAAACATTCTCCCCTCTCCCGCACCCCGTTACAATCGTGGCCTCAATCAAGTGGAGCATCAGTGACTTGACGACCATGCGGATACCGTTGCACTGCTTTGGTGGACGCAAGTTCGTTATTAACATAATGGGACAGCCAACCCTAAGCTTAAGAATGTGAGGTGGGAGCCCTGGGGTCTCAAGGGAATTTAATAGCTCAACCGGATAATTAACGATACCGTTGGGGTCTGACGTCCGGTCGATAGATTTGAAGATGTGTTCTTTACCGGGAATTTTCTCAATCAGCTGCTCGTTAATAAAATCATCAAAATCGGTAGAGAAATGTGGAAATGCATAAAAATCATACACACACACACAGACATCTACCGTTTTATATATATATATATATATTAGAAAGTGAGGTTTTTTACAAAATGAAAAATAACCGAGGGGTCCTACACGAGTGAAAGTATAAAGAAAGAAAGATGAAATCGAAAATGCAACTGGAGTTTTACTAAAAAAAATATATATATTTATTTGGTTCCTTTACCGGTTTCGCAGTTCTTCTGCTTTTCAAAAGTAGGGTTGAGATGGAGGGTCTGTGGTTTTTATGTGGTTTTTCTCACATCAGATGTGAGAAAAACCACAGACCCTCCATCTCAATTCTACTTTTGAAAAGCAGATGACCTGGAAAACCGGTAAAGGAACCAAATAAACATATATATTTTTTTTTAAATGAGACTCCAGTTGTATTGTCGATTTCATCTTTTTTTCTTTATACTTTCACTCGTGTAGGACCCCTCGGTTATTTTTCATTTTGTAAAAAAACTCACTTTCTAATATATATATATATATATATATGCAAAAGATTTATTTAAAATTGTTGGGTTACAACGAGTAAATATTTTATAACTGATATAAAAGCACTCAACAGTTTTTGGAGTAGGTTTACGATATTAAACAAATGGAAACTATATTTATAAAACCATATTTATTTCGTTATATATATTTCAGGGATATCATATTAAAAATATGGTATGCCTTCCTCAGACAAAATACAATATATAAGCTGTTTTATAAATAATTTTGACATACCTTAGAATAATGCAACTTCCATTTAAAAAGTTGATTTGGTAGTGAAACTGTTGAGGACAGTTATAGAGAAAGAAGGACGAAGAAAAACGAAGATAAAAAGAAGAAGATGGAGAGATGTATGTAAAGAAAAACAACAGAGCGAGATAGAGAGAGAAGGAGATATGGGAGAGAGAAATATATTGAGGAAGTGAAAAAAATATAGTAGGCAGCTTTGGGACAGATGATCCTCGTACAAGTACGATTGAGAAAATTCCCGGTAAAGAACACATCTTCAATGAACACATCTTCATATGTTGATTTAAGACTGCACTATTCACAAGTGTGTTTTAAACTTCATATCATGTCTCCCTATTTTATCTGACGAAAACGTAAATGTTATTGCATGATGATGTTTATTTTTGAAATGCGCATAATAAAATACATGGAATTCTTTTAACCATCTTTTGATCTGATATATATATATATATATATATATATATATATATATATATATATATATATATATATATATATATCCGAAATAGATTTATTTAAATTACATTAAAGGAGTCATGTCCGAGACATGCGCCATATCCACTGTAGAATAAGCTCAAAGATTCCAAAGATTCCAATGAATAGATCCGAGCATTTTATATCAACTAGAAATTGATTGACATCATCATTCATCATCATTTCATTTTATGTCCGCTTTTCCCTGCTTGCAAGGATGGAACGGGAACTGATTCTGGCTTGATTTCTACAGCTGGATGCCCTTCCTAACACCAACCTCATTTAGAGTGAGTGTTGGGTGCTTTTTTGCCGTGGCACCTGCACGACCACTTTGCAGTGGAATGATATGGACCCCAGTCCCTATCATCTCATTTCTACAGCTGGGTAAACTGGAGCAATGTGAAATAAAGTGTCTTGCTCAACGAAACAACACATCAACCGGTCTGAGAATTGAACTCACAACCTTTCGATTGCAAGGCAAATGCTCTAACCACTGCTATATGCCTCCATGTGCCTCCATGTGACATATATATATATATATTTTAAATAAACACATGAAACAATCAGAGGGGATGATTTGTAAAGTGTGTAATCACTTTACGGACTTGTAGTGAAATATATTTCTTTAATGAAATATATACAAGGAGGATTAATCATTTTTTAAAAGCTAATATTTGAAGATCTAGTCAAATTTTCTTATTCTACATCCTCCAATATTTCCAACATCATCTCTAAACACAACAATAAAATACTAAATACTAAATCTCTTCCTTCCAACATTGAATTTCATAATAACAGTAATAGTACTCCCGACGTCATTGTAAACCCTAGGCTAACTTCTGTAAACCCAAATACAACGTCAAACACAACTTCGCTAAATGTTCATAATCCAACTCTAAATCAAGAAACTATTATTCCTATTATTCCTATCGCAAACAACTTCTCCAATCCAATTCCTTCTATAGATAACACTAGGTCACTCATTAATAATCTCTCTAATTGCAACTGCCGCATTAAAAATAAATGTCCTCTCAACAACCATTGTCTTGATAAAAACTTAATTTATGAATGTAAAGTTATAACTAGCACCAATTCCTTCACCTATTTTGGCTCCACTTCCACCTCTTTTAAAGCTCGTCTCTATAATCACCATTCATCTTTCAAATACAAACTTAAAAGAACCAACACGGCTCTCTCAGAACTCATATGGTCCTTGAAAGATAAAAACATTAAATATACCATCTTTTGGAAGAAGGTTTCTTCTGCATCCTCATACTTGAACAGCTCTCTATCTAAAATCTGTAATCTCTGCCTAAATGAAAAATTTACCATTATCTCTAATCTAGATTCTATAATAAATAGACGTACAGATTTGTTTTCTATCTGCCTGCATAAATTCCATAGGACTTTTCACAAAGTATACAGTTAATATTCAATTCTTTATCAATTTAGAATCTTTTCTCAAAGGCACATATACATACACCTCTTTAAAATATACCCATCTTCCTACCTTACTTTAAAGGGCATTATACACTCTATAATACTTGTTTACTCATTACCCTCTTTCTATCTTCACCTTGTAAAATCCTTCATAACATATACATTTGTTTTTTTGACGTTAGAATATTCATCCGCAATTATTATTATTTTTTCTCTCTATCATAAAACTTTTTAATCTCAATTTCATCCTTAATTTATTATTTTTTTCTCCCCATCAACGAACTCATTCTTAATACATATTAACTCGTTCTTCGCACATATTATCAATTCCTTCAATATACAAACTTTAACTTCACATTATTTTTCTCAAATCCTTCTACACACAAACCTTAATAATTTTTTTTGTCTTCGTTAATTTTGAAATTGCCACAATACTTATCAACATACACCTTTTTCACGTTAGAATATTCATCCACAATTATTATTTTTTTCTCTCTATCTTCATACATAAACTCCCTCTCTTTCCTCGCAAATATTTTTCCCTTCGCTAATTTTCAAATTCTTTTAATTTATACATTATCTTCCAACGGTTCTCAACCTCTCTATGTAAAACAATATATCTTTTCTCAGTTATAAAAACTATCTCTTTCTCTCTATCACCCATCTCTCCCTCTCCACCTTCACTCTCATCTCCTCCCCCTTTTTTCATCCTTTCCACCCCCCCCTCCCTAAATAAAATATTTTGTCCTCGTACATATCTTTACCTTCGCTAATTTTAAAATTCTTTTAATTTATACATTATCTTCCAACGGTTTTCAACCTCTCTATGTAAAACAATATATCTTCTCTCAGTTATAAAAACTATCTCTTTCTCTCTATCACCCATCTCTCCCTCTCATCTCCTCCCCTTTTTCATCCCCCCCCCCTCTCTAAATAAAATATTTTTCCCAATATCACACATTAATCTAAAACCACTTTTCATATGTTGATTTAAAACTGCACTATCCACAAGTGTTTTTTAGCCTTCATATCATGTTCTCCTGTTTTATCTGATGAAAACACAAATATTATTGCATGATGATGTTTGTTTTTGAAATGCGCATAATAAAATACATGGAACTCCTTTAACCATCTTTTGATCTTATATTATATCTATATATATATATATATATATATATATATATATATATATATATATATACACACACACATATATATATATATATATATATATATATATATATATATATATATATATATAAATATACATATATATAAATATACATATATATATATATATATATATATATATATGTATGTATGTATGTATGTATGTATATATATATATATATAAATATATGTTTCGTAGATATATGTTAATATATATAAATATGTTTCGTATATATATGTTAATATATATAAACATATTAATATATATGTTAATATATATAAATATATGTTTCAATATGAAACCGCGGTCTAAGATAATTTTGAGGAAAAGTATGTTTTCCCTTAAACATATTCTTTACTTGCTCAGCTATGTTCTTAATATACTATTTATTATTTTACCTGAATACAATTTGTGTAAATGAAGCTCTGTAAAAATATAGTTTTTTTGTTGTAAAATGCATTGTGTTGTTTATAGTATAATATAATTGAAATAATGATATTTTAATATATTCTTATGATATATGTGTGTGTGTGTGTGTGTGTGTGTATTGGGTGGCTGTGGTTGTGTGTGTTTCTGCGTGCGTACGTGCGTCTCAGTATTAATTTCGAGATTATTTTTGCCCGTCCTCCTTGTCGGCGGTGAGGGAATAATAAAAGGAAATTTCCATTACTATTTGTACAATACTTTGAATCCTATACAGTTGGTTTTACAAATTTTGAAGATTTCATATAGCATGGCCAATCGTAGCTTATGAATGGGGTTTCTTGAATGAGCTGAGTTCCTTATCCAAAAATCGAAGTCCTACTCTCTCCCAAGCAGTTTTCGTTATATCCTGTATTTCTGATCAAAATTGTTACTACTTTTGGCAGAAATCCAGCAATTACCCCAGCGTATTACTGGGGCTTTATTGTATCGACCCCGTAAGGATGAAAGGCAAAGCTAACTTCGACGGAATTTGATCTCTGAACGTAAAGGGTCATAACTCTATGCTGCAAAGCATTGCCTCTGACGCTCTATGAAACTAAACGTGTATTCTGGGTACTGGTTCTGCAACCACACCAACCATGGTCCGCAGATATCTTACTACTTTTGTATCTTTCTTCCAACATTAAAAGAGTGGGTATCTGGTTACTTCAATAGTGCGAGTTTTCATTCTGTGGTTGGATGTGTTTTAATTCGATGGCGGTTTATACTTTTTGGTACCATCAATATTCTTTTGATTCATCGTTCTCAATATATTCATTGGTATTTTCTTATTGTGATCTTCTGTAGTGCATTCAAGGTTTTTTCTAGTCATAACATCATTTCATGGGATGGTAGTAAAAAGAAATATGTATGTTCTCTCTTTCTCTTAATTTCGAGTATACTTTTGACCGGCCACCTTCCTGGTGGCAAGGTTGTAAAAGAAAAGAAATTGTCATCCCTTGAATCGCAAGAATGTTTAGCAAATTTTGAAGGTGCCAGCTATCGCAGCCATTTGTAGACTATGAATTAGGGAGCTGCGCTTCTATTACACGTAACTCTCTGCCACACTATATAAACAAGACGCACGTGCTTGCCACACGTATAGCTATTGTACTCAATAACCGCTTATGACTATCGTATCACATTAATTTCATGTTGTACTTTAAGCTGTATTTTTGATTTTATCTTTTAATATGAATGTAATTTCTAAATGTGTACTGCCACACTAAATGCTGTAATGTATGTTGACCCACAATATTTGCATATGTATCTGTATGTCTCTTGGGTGGAAAAGGAGGTCATATAAGTGTTCATTCAATAATAAATTGGTCCGAAGAATCCAAACCTCGGTTTGGAGGAAACAGTTGTAAGCATAAAAATGTTTTGAACAGTTCTTTGATTCTTATAATTCATATATATATATATATGTGTGTGTGTGTGTGTGTGTGTGTGTGTGTGTGTGTGTGTGTGTGTGTGTGTGTGTGTGTGTGTGTGTGTGTGTGTGTATGTGTGTGTGTGTGTGTGTGTGTGTATGTGTGTGTGTATTGTTGGTATTAATACCATATATATATATGTATATATATGCATTTATTCATTTCATATTATATAATAAATGTATCATATTTTTACGTGAATATAAGTGTATGTATGTACAGCTACTGGATACACAAATACTGTACTACATAACATATATAAGATTTAACATCGTTACGCAACCTAGGGAACACAATTATATAATTGAGTTAATGAACCCTTAATTAGAAATTTAAATAAAGAAATGATATAACATAATCATAGTGCTCAGAGAATTATAATTTCTTACGAAACATCAATTTGTCTTTCAAAGGGCAAGGAAATAAATTATATTTTTGCTATATTTTTTCATAATTTTATTACCATTATTCCCACATTCTTTACTTCTAGCCCTCACCCATTCCTTTATACATTCTCTTCTATTATTTGTCCTCTAAATACTCTTACACTTTCTCTCATATTATTATTGTTATTTTTCACATTCTTTTATCATTTCTTTCATATTCGTATTCTTCCCCTCATTATCTGATTACGATTATATCATTTATCCCATTGTTCGTTTATTATTTTTCTTAATCTACAATTTTCTTCTAGTTATTATCTCATTATTTTTCTATCTTTCTACCTTTCTTTTAGTATTTTGTTCTCCATATCACTCTTCTATTCGATACCCATTTTTCATGTGTCATACATTTAATTTTTATATCATTCTTTTATTATTTCTGTAATTCTGCCATTCTTTCTAACTATATATTTTATTTGTTCTGTCATTCTCTATATTTTCTCTCATTCATTTATCCTACTGTTACTGCCATCATACTGTTATTATTTCAAACATTATTTTATTCTGTCAACCACTTTATTGGGGTTTCTGTCCTTTTTAACCCTCAATTGTCTTATTCTCTATGATATGACAATTTTATGAACGGGTCCGGCCTCCTGTTGGAGTCGTTGTGGTGGTGGCATGATACATAGTGTACTAAAGAGAGAGAGAGAGAGAGAGAGAGAGAGAGAGAGAGAGAGTCCAATACTGAACTTCGAAAGAATGAAATGAAAAGTAAAGTTCGGTGGGATATGCATTAATGTGTTGTGTGCTGAAAGAAATAAGTCGATGCATTTTATCATCCGACATTCTAACGGGTCTGTTAATCCGTTGCCTTACATGAATAGGCTACTACAGGATGCCGTGACTTCATGAATACCGTCGACAAGAGGTTCACTTCTGCTTGGGTAACTAGATAAAACAACAGAACTCTACTGTCACTTTAAACTGAGGATTCTGTATGGCAGATTGTATCCAGCGAATCTATATATCTCTTATGCACAGACAACACATTTTCTTTGCTGAGATAATTGCAGTTTCTTATGGAGATGTTTATTTTATTTTATTTATTATTTATTTATTTATTTTGACTTTGGAATTGAAAAGAAGGCTTCGACATAACATTCCTATTGATAGGACACATGTGAAGTTATAGAGATAAATAGCGCATGGAATTTAAAGAGGTGCTCTGGCTCGGAATTTGTCATACAAACACAGTCACATTTAAAACTAGCATAGAACAGAATAGGATGGCCACTTACCTTAAAATATTTACCGCATATACTAATAGTTCCTGACTTTGTATCTGCCAACCTTTCTGGATCTGAGAGCTAAGTTCAAATATACATGTACTTTGTTATAAATATCTTCTTCTTCTCCTCCTCCTCCTCCTCCTCCTCCTCCTCCTCCTCCTCCTCCTCCTCCTCCTTCACCTCCTCCTTCTTCTTCTTCTTCTTCTTGGGAGGGTAAGGGAGTGCGAGTCCTCATGCACGTTTCCCAGCAGTTTCTCTCGGAAGCAGCTGTCTCCAGATGATCCAGCTAGATCAGCAAGCGCGTCGTGGTGGGCTCATGTCTGTTGTTCAACCGTGTTGCGCGGAGATTACTCCTGGCTCACGTGCCAATTGGTTTTGTCCGTAAAATCTATCCAGCGATTCTTCCTGAGACATTCTAATAAGTAATCAGTAATAGCGGAACACTTATTAGTGACTCTCTACTCTCCTAGCTACACACTTTATTGAGTAACATTCCTCCAAAATTCTTCGGTGGAACCTCATTTCAACCGATTGCATTCGTGGTATTATTCTTTTGGCCATTAACCGAGATTCATGACCATAGGTAAGGGTTGGCCCGAATACTGAATTAAAGATAGCGAGTTTGGCTTTTACACCTACCTCCATCCGGGTGGTTTTCTGCTAGCATGTGTAGTGTGCATATTGATATTATACGCAAGTATATATGCATGTAGATATGATACATCAAATAAAATCGTAATTGACTATATACACGAAGACTGCATTACACTGACTTATGTAATCAGTAACGTAATCCATGATACATTAAAAAAAGACGATATTATATATAACTGCATCAAGAGAAAATTAGTGACGGAAATATATGAATGTTTATTTAATCGAGCGCTAACCGGAAGTGTTGACATTTGAAAATTTTAAAGAAGTGAATCTTTAAATAAGCAATAAAATATATTTAATCAAAAACTACGAAATTTAGCAGATAAATTATGTAATATTCATTCATTATTTATTCAATGTAAGGGCGGTGGATTGGCAGTATCAGCAGATGGTCGGACACCATGCTTTGCAGCAAAGAGTTACGGCCCTTTATGATCTAAGTTCAAATCCCGCCGAGGTTAACTTTGCCTTTCATCCTTACGAGGTCGATAAAATAAAGTACCAGTAATGTACTGGTGATTTGCTGGCCTTGTGCCAAAAGTAGAAACAATTATTTATTCAATGTAATCCAACTTATTTTACAAACGGGATAAATAATTATATTCTGGATGCAGTCCCGCACTCCTTTCTTTATTATAGTTAAGATTACCGAGTGTTGAAGCTGGTTCATTACTGCACAAGCTGCTGCAATTCTTGCATTTAACTTCTCCTGCGTTGCACCACACCTGAACTCAGCCTCGAAATACTTGATACTTTACACGTATTCCAATGGGATCTCTGCACATGTAGAGTGCACTGTGCAGGCTTCTTTGAATGGACCAGTGTCTCAATCTTTTCGCAGCACTGATTTCCATTTCAACCGACCTACACTCAGTAGCAAATCTATCAAGGAAATGTCGGAGACCACCTTCTAACTAGTTACGTAGTACCAAATTCCATTGATCCTAAACTAGCCAGTCACGATACCACTTCCAGCCCGGCTGAGCATATACATCCATTCCATGAAGTTTATGAATAGGAGAGATGAAGATCAACAACGTTGCGGAGTCCAAAATCAACATTGAATGGTTTTGAATTGGCACCATTTATCCGAACATTACCTTACACCAATACAACGAGAGGAAACATAATAATATCACAAACATTAGGTTATCGTATTAACACATCAGTATAACAAGATGTCGATCGATTCCATACTCCTGCAGAAACTTCAAAAATGTTCCCGCGGATCGTGGTCATAAGCATTCTCGATGTGTATGAAAAAGAATTTATCTCTTTCCAATACGCCAACGATTTCTCTCTCTCTCTCTCTCTCTCTCTCTCTCTCTCTCTCTCTCTCTCTCTCTCTCTCTCTCCCTCTCTCTCTCTCTCTCACACACACACACATTCATATGCATAAAATGCATTCGACTACAGACGTCCGACGCCGAACCCATGATCGGTGGTGGTGGCATTACGTTCGATTTTTTCAGAGTGGAAGGACCACAAGTAGAGAAATGTCCATATACTGCACGCATGAGACTGGGAATGCCGTCTTATCGTTGTTGTTGTTGTTGAAAATGAATTAGAAAATTCTGTAGATGAGAGCAGAGAACTGAAAAAAAAATAAAGAGAAAGATTCAATCAGGTACTCTAACGATCACACAGCAATGATCGTCTAGTTTACTATATTAGTTTAAAACTATAATATAAAAACGTCAGACCGATTATTCTATAACATTCACGAGCTTAATCCATTATCCTAGAATAGCAAGTTTGCGAGAATTCATCAATATTTTTTTTTAAAGAGATAATGTAATGAAATTCACTTGCAATATTTTGATGGACACTTCCAGAATTATTATATTATGTTGCAGGTGGTTATCATATTAGAAAATTAATTAATGTCGATATCTTTCTATCGTGTAATGACTTATTGTTTTTATATTTAATTTATATAATGTTTGTGATTTACGAAAGAATTAAATCAATAAAAATGTGTTATAGAGAATTAATATGAGGAAGACATGCATACTCAATTATACACTAAAAATGCAATGCTCGTGTTGCCCTCTAAATATTTTTGAGGTAAGCCGAGACAGTGACGGTAATACTACGCGTGATAGCAAAGCTAAAGTGCTGGAATAGCCAAGCTCCTTCACGGATATCACCTAATGTTTTCATCTAATGTACCGTTATCAATGGCGAAAACTTCGTTGATAGTTGCCCAGCACCGCCGAGCTTCCGAATATCACAGACAACGACTTATATATTGATCCATAAAACTTTAATTCAAAATGTATGTAAAATGAACGTGCGGGGCACCACCCAGTGGGTCTGACACACCAAGATATACGGTACGTGCTGATGGATTTTATTTTATTATATATTTCATTTAATGAATACTAGCGTTGTTTATTAAGCAAGTCTTGTATATACCAATCACTGGTTTACTGCATTTCTCAGGGCCAAATCGTCAAATGAGTCTTACTAAATCTGTACATAAGAAAAATCGTAACACCTATCGTACAAAATCACATTTTTCAATGCAGTTTTCATCATTCGCTGTTTTCATCATTCGCTGTACAAAAGATACACACACACACAGAGACACACACACACATACAGACACACACACACACACTCACACACACACGCGCACAGACACAGACACACACACACACACACACACACACACACACACACACACACATACACACACACAGACACACACACACAGAGACAAATCTAATTAAAGACTGATTACAAAATATATGTCAATCAGGAGACGTAATATTGGACTGAACATGGAATCACGTGTTTTTGAAGTGAACTTCTTAAACATATAAGCATGTCTGTAATTATAATGTACCCTTACTTTGGCCTCACTTTATGTAACTGATGAAACTAGACTTTATTATGGAATTCCCCCTATTATTGCCTTACTTATGCGTGTTTTTGTAAAATAAATTTTGCAAATAATGAGTATAATTGACGTATCAGCAAAGGTCCAGCTGGCGAATTAGCGGGTCCTACTGGAGCGGAGAGCTGGTTGCGTCATGTTTTTTTCTGATAATGTCATTCAACATTGATTCCAGAGCAGCGTCTGCCTCACACGCGGAAACCAGTCGCAGAGCTACTCTGACGAATTCAAAATGAGTAATACTTGATTAAATTGGCACCTGCGTGCCACTCTTTGGCTAGAAATCAGACTGAAAATAGACAAAACCCCATCGATCTAGATATAATTCGGTTCTCGTGCAGATTTAATTGCAGTTACGTCGTCCCAGTTGGCTTTTTTTTAACCTGCATACTGGGGGTGAATAAAGCTTTCGTCAAACCTCACGGACAACATTCACTCCCGATATTTTGCGTTGGAGAAGGCACGACTGCAGTCAATAGATAGAAAATAAGATGTCTATTCCAAATCAGATAATATGCAGAGGCCGGGGCCAATGAACTTCACGGGGAATTTAGCGTGTTGCCAGCATACGTATTCGTAGCTTACGTTGCATCTGTATTCCGGATAGAGTTGAATGGTAACCTGGAGTTTACTGAAGTGCACTGCGTGGTGTGACAGGGCACACTGTGGACCCAAACGCAATGTCTGGGGAAAGTAAACAGTTCTTGGAGAGGAAGACCACATGATGGGAATCGGTAAGACAAAATCTCTTTGGTATCTCCGCCAATCAATTTGTTTGGCTTCCAGGCACTTTTTTATAGTTTTCGAGAAAAATTGAGAGACAGGAATGTAAAGATCGTCTTGGATTCCATCATACTTCAATCAGAACTGTTAGAACGCTGTGTACGATGACATCATAATGGGTTTCGCCGTAATTCATATTTTTCAATACTTAACTAGATAGCTTCCTCTCTAATCAAAGTTGCATTAGAGTTTTATTATGTACTAAAGGTCTTTAATAACGGACTCAGTAGTACCACTAAGTGAGATGTCGTCAAGCTATCGGACATTAAACGACTAAGGGACAGCTAGCAATATCGTGGATGGGCAGTGATGGTTGAAAGCTGTGATGGTGCCTTTTTGCATTAGCTCTGTATGTGAAACCAGCAGCACAGTCTAAGTATATATGTATGTGTATGCATGTGTACGTGTATGCATATGTATGCATATGTATGTGTATGCATTTATATAAATACAGGTGTGAGAATGCATATGCATATAGGAACGGGCTCATGTGTAGGTATATGTACAGGTGTGCGCAAATGTGCGCATATGTATATGCAGATATATATGTGTGTATATATATATATATATATATATATATATATATATATATATACATATATATATACAGGTATATCCTGTATAAAAAAGTAAGGTGATGAATGCGTGCATATATATGTGTATATCTATATGTACACTTGTATTACAATGTATGTGTATATTTAGACGCGCTTATGTGAATGTATATGTGCATCTATGTTCATGCTTGTGTGTAAGTGATTGCATGTATATGTGAAAATGTAAAGGATTGAGAAGTGCCGTAAAGTAGAGGGAAAGAACGATAGAGAGATTGATCTAGAAAGAAGGAGTGAGAAAAAGAAAAAGAATAAGAAAATGATGTAAAGGCGAAAAACGAGAAAGAAATAGAGAAGTTAGGATGAGAGAGCAATAATGAAAGGGGGAAAATGAAGGTAAGGAGAGGGAGAAAGAATGAGGAGTAGTAAGAGATGATTGAAGGCTAAATACGACATATTAAAGAGATGCTAAAGTAGGAGAGAAGGGTTAAGTCAGTACGTCAGACCTAGATTCCTGTAGCTATATCACACACCGTATGTAGTAGTAGTAGTAGTAGTAGTAGTAGTAGTAGTAGTAGTAGTAGTAGTAGTAGTAGTAGTAGTAGTAGTAGTAGTAGTAGTGGTCGTCGTCGTGGTGATCGTGGTGCTGGTAGTAGTAGTAGTAGTAGTAGTAGTAGTAGTAGTAGTAGTAGTAGTAGTACTGTGTTGCGCCTGAGGTAATCAGGCAATGAAAGTTTGTGACACACACACATCCATATGTATATATATATATAGAGAGAGAGAGAGAGAAACACATACACACACACATATACGTATACATACATATATATATATATACATATATTATAGAGAGAGAAAGCGAGAGAAGGGGAGGGATAGAGAGAAAGAGAGAAAGAGAGATAATTACATAGAGAGAGAGAGAGAGAGAGAGAGAGAGAGAGAGAGAGAGAGAGAGAGAGAGAGAGAGTTAGATAGATAAATAGATATATAGATAGACAGATAGATAGATAGAGAGAGAGAGAGAGAAAGAGAGAGAGAGAGCGAGAGAGAGAGAGAGAGAGAGAGAGAGAGAGAGAGAGAGAGAGAGAGAGAGAGAGAGAGAGAGAGATGCGTGCCCGTCTGTGTGTATATGTAATTAAGTAACAATACAAATATGTGTAGATATCCATGCATGAATGTATGTAAAATCTATGCACATGCGCTAACAAACAAAACCACATTGAGGGATCTATGGTCGAGCGGAACACATACACACACGTATATACTTACAGATGCTCATACACAGGCACACACTCACACGCACACATACACACACGTATATACTTACAGATGCTCATACACAGGCACACACTGACACGCACACATACACACACGTATATACTTACCGATGCTCATACACAGGCACACACTCACACGCACACATACACACACGTATATACTTACCGATGCTCATACACAGGCACACACTCACACGCACACATACACACACGTATATACTTACCGATGCTCATACACAGGCACACACTCACACGCACACATACACACACGTATATACTTACCGATGCTCATACACAGGCACACACTCACACGCACACATACACACACGTATATACTTACAGATGCTCATACACAGGCACACACTGACACGCACACATACACACACGTATATACTTACAGATGCTCATACACAGGCACACACTGACACGCACACATACACACACGTATATACTTACAGATGTTCATACACAGGCACACACTGACACGCACACATACACACACGTATATACATACAGATGCTCATACACAGGCACACACTCACACGCACACTACACACACGTATACACTTACAGATGATCATACAAAGACACACACTGACACGCACACATACACACACGTATATACATACAGATGCTCATACACAGGCACACACTCACACGCACACATACACACACGTATACACTTACAGATGATCATACAAAGACACACACTCACTCGCACACATACACAGACGTATATACTTACCGATGCTCATACACGGGCACACACTCACACGCACACATACACATACTTATATAATTACCGATGCGCATACACAGGCACACACTCACACGCACACATACACACACGTATATACTTACCAATGCTCATACACAGGCACACACTCACACGCACACATACACACACGTATATACTTACCAATGCTCATACACAGGTACACACTCACATACACAGACGTATATACTTGCCGATGCTCATACACAAACACACACTATCACGCACACATACGCACACGTATATACTTACCGATGCTCATACACAAACACACTAACACGCACACATACACACACGTATATACCTACCGATGCTCATACACAAACACACTAACGCGCACACATACACACACGTATATACCTACCGATGCTCATACACAAACACACACTCACATGCACATATATACACATGCGCACGCATGTACATGTATGCATTTGCAATTGAATTGTATTTTGTTTTCCTCCAGTTTGTAGCATGTCTCGGGAGAAGGTGAACAGAATGTTCGAATCTCGCTGTTGCTGCTGGTATTGCTACTGTTCCTTCTGTTGTTGCGTGTAGTGTTGCTGCTGTTGATGGTGGTGCAGTTGTTGAGTTGCATGGTGTTGCTGCTGCTGAGGGGTTTCTTATGCTTTTCTTACAAATGGTGAAGGTGGAGGTGGTGGCTGCGCTGGCACTGTTGTTTTTGGTGGCGGTTGTGGTGGCGATAGTCCTGGTGGTGGTGTTGGTGATGATGGTAGTGGCGTTGGTGGTAATGATGGGGGGGGATAGTGGTGGTGGTTGTGGTGGTGTCTGTGGTGCTGGTGTTGGTGGTGATGCTGGTGGTGGTGGTGGTGGTGGTGGTAGGGATGTTGTTGTTGTTGGTGGTGGTGTTGATGGTGCTGGTGGTGGTGGTTGTGGTGGTGATAGTGGTGGTGGTGATGGTGGTGGTGGAGGTGGTGGCGGCGGTGGCACTGTTGTTGGTGGTGGTGGTTGTGGTGGCGATAGTGGTGGTGGTGGTTGTGGTGGTGGCTGTGGTGGTGGTGTTGTTGGGATGGTGGTAATGATCGTGGTGGTGGTGGTGGGGATGGTGTTGTTGGTGGTTGTGGTGTTGATGGAGCTGGTAGTGGTTGATGTGGTGATAGTGATGGTAGTGATGGTGGTGATGTTGGTGTTGGTGGTGGTGATGGTGGTGGGGATGGTGTGAGAATTGTGCTTGAGATGAATGTTAACGTAATGGTCATAGTAATGATGTAGTAGGAGGTAGCTGTTGTTGCTGCTGCTGCTGCTGGTGATGGTAGTGGTGGTGGTGGTGGGGAAGATATGATGGTGGTTGTTGTAAAGCACATTGTTGTGGTGTTGATGATGCTGGTGTGGCAGTGATAGTTGGGATGTTTTTGCTGAGAATTGTTCTTATGATGACTAGTTTTGTTGGGTTTTGAGCTGTTGGTGGTGTTGAGGCTTTGAAGATTGCCGTTGGGCACCTGGAATATGTGTGGTAGAGGGTTTGATAATTGTGGCGATGGTGGAGAAATATTGGTGGTTCTGGTATGAGGGTTCAATTTTCTTATGTGCACAATATTTTCTTTCATATATCACCGTCTTCATATATTCTCGCCCGCGCGTTATATATGTATTTACACTCATATATATAAAAAATCATATGTATATATATATATATATATATATATATACATGTGTGTGTGTGTGTATGTGTCTGTGTCTGTGCGTGTGTGTGTAATACACTATAATATAATATAGTGAAAGAGTGAAGAATAACAGGTGTTAATACATAATCTTCTATGTTAGGACAATGGGATTGATGAGTTAATATCTGTATACAACAACTACAACGATATGCGATCGGGCCCACCCACAGCCCCGCCGAACAGAATGGAGAAGGCGTTTCCCCGGTAGACGGCTTGGGAGACGCGCTGGAAAAGCCACTTCAATTCGCGGCGCCCCACCTGAGGCTGGCCA
>OZ024742.1:332601251-332621251 GCA_964016885.1 Eledone cirrhosa | reverse complement strand
GTACGGACAGAAAAAGGAGAAACTGACTTATTTCAGGGTGCGCAGGTGTACTTTAAGGCGATACCGTAGCACCACATATATTTATCATCGTACTTGACTATGCACTACATATTGCTATTGATAATTTTGATAGCTTAACCCGTCAAAATTCTAGAGGCACGATTCTTCCGTCACAACACCAAGGAGATATGCCCTTCGCTCATGACTCTTTCCTATATGTAGACGTAATGAATCATGCAGAGGATCTCTTTCACAAGCTCAAGCTATAGGACTCTTCCTAAATGTCAACAAACCAAATACATTACCATCAACACATTTCAATGAAACATCAACTAATTAAATAATACAGTTTTTGAAAACGTAGAAGATGTTAAATACCTTGGCGTTTGCACCAACTCACGAAATGATAGAAACAGCAGGATAGCACAAGCATGGTCTGCTGTGAACTCGTTAGATAACGTAACAATCTAACATAACTACAAAAACAAAAGTTAGATTATTCAAGACTACAGTGGAATCAATCTTTTGTTTTCATGTGAATCATGGGCTGTGACAATACCTATCATCAAAGCTTTAAATGGTTGCTAAATATGAATGCAAAGAAGGATAAAAAACATCAAACCTCTTGAATGTTACAAACAAAATTTTCTACGGCTAAGTCCCACCTATTAACCATACCATCAGTTTCAGGTTTCTTCAACTCACAGGTCATATCATGATAAAGAGAGTCATTAAGGAAGATAAAGAACTATCTAGTAAGGAACTGAAGCTGTTAATGCTTGATAGTATGAGATGGAAAGGTATCATTATATCACTACAAAGAAGTGGATGAATTTACTAGTAGTAGTAGTAGTAGTAGTAGTAGTAGTAGTAGTAGTAGTAGTAGTAGTAGTAGTATCAGTAGCAGTATCATCATCAGCAGCAGCAACAGTAGTAGTAGTAGTAATAGTAGTAGTAGTAGTAGTAGTAGTAGTAGTAGTAGTAGTAGTAGTAGTAGTAGTAGTAGTAGTAGTAAAATAAATTTAGTGGAAAATATTTTTTTTTAGTTCAATTTCTTCACACAAACAAATTATTGGATACTTCATAAGCGTTGTACCCTGGAGTCATTGGATATTTCGTTCGGGTTTCACAGCATACGTACAATTTCCCGTGACCAGCCAGCTGTTGATCAAACATCAGTCTGTATCCAGGTGTCAATCATTTTATCTCATATTTACAGATGCAAATTTTTGAAAGCAACATGTGTGGTATCCTAGAGTTAGTGAATGTTTCGCGTCTTACAACGTACACCTTAATGGAGGTAATTCCGTCGTGGTTGATGAAGCCTTCGCCATTTCCCACGTGGGCAAGTCTCTTCAACCATGGCTATCTAGATGCCCTCTCTTTTGCTTTCACGTTGTTCCTTATAGCTCTTCTCCTGCTCATTCCAATAATGCCGAAGTTACCGTAGGTTTTACTAATGAAATAAATTACTATATGAAATATAATAAAAGAAACATTTGTTTAATTATACTGAATGGACCTCCGAGGATTTCGACAATGAGAGTTTCATTTTCTCGATAAACAGAACAGCCTGCTCTGGAAATTAACAGGTAAGTGGTAAGAATTAACAGGTAAGAATTTCCCAAGCGCATGTAATATTAACTGAATTATCAGAACGATCCAGCCTGACAGAGTGTGTTAAAAGGCGAGCCCATTGAATTGCAGGTACAGTTCCTCAGAAGGGTTTTCAAATAGGTTTCTGTCTGCACAATTTTACTCACATGGCATGGTTTGGTCTGAGGTTATGTTAAATGACACTTGCCCAAGAGGTCGCGTAGTAAGATTGAACCCAAGATTCATGTTGCGTCCTGAATTACATAATAAATTATTGCTACCTGGTCACCATTAAATTTTTACCTTTTATTATTGGTATCATCTGAGTACAAATCCCACCGAGGTTAGCTTTGCCTATCATCCTTATGGGGTCAATAAAATGAAGTACCAGTAATGCACTGGAGTAGATTCAATCGACCGCCCCCAAACATTGGCCTTGTGCCTAAATCAGAAAGTAGTATTGGTTAAATAAGAAGAGCAGTGGATTTGGAAAATTGTAGAGCACCTAACAAATGCTCAGCAATGTCTGTCCTCGCTCTGAGTTCAAATCCCACTGATGTCAGCTTTGCCTGTCAGTCTTCCGGGTTCGATGAAATTACCCTAAAGTACGGGGGCCGATAACATCGGGTTACTCCAGACCGCCAAATTAATGGACTTGAGCCCAATATATAAATCGTTATTGGTTTCATTGGTGGTATTGTTGCTGATTTTGATCATTCATGTATTTCATTATTTACATATGCTTTATATATATATATATATATATATATATATATATATATATATATATATATATATATATTAATTTACAACTTTGCAACAGAATTTTATGATTCGCATACACACCTGATCTAACATTTAATTTTTGTTTTAAAGATAAAACTAATGTATGAATTGAATTTATAAATGTCACATGTCTCCTCAAATTACATTGGTCAAACAATATTTCCCGAGAAATATAGATGTCATTCCTCCCTCAAGACTTAAATATTGAATTGTTGGTCCCTAGTGACGGAAACAAAATGACGTGGTTGAGAGTTATTCAGGAAAAAGAGACGATTTTCCTCTTATGTTTTTATTATTGTTATATAAAAATCTATTCAAATTGTCTGTAAATATCAAAGCAATGAAGTTTTATATTTCCAGTGAGGAAACGCAGGTTGAATAAAAGAGACAGCGAAAAATCAGTTGTTTCAACGGAAGGATAAATTATTAAAGGATATAATACTCTTTTGTACGTGAGCTATACAATGAAAGGAAATCTCATGGAATAATGAAAACATTAAATATTGTACTTGTTTCACTTACTCTCAATTTGAAAAGCTTTTGTTTCATTTGTTTAAATACGAAAATATAATTACAAATGCAAATAAAATATATTATACTCTTATGTTTACGTACATGGTTACTATTTGAATACAAAACATTGAGAAAATGAATCAGTACTCAAACTTGTTTTACATCCACCCCAACACCCCTTCTCTATTCTGTATTCTATTACGCCGTCTGTTTCTCAGACTATTTTACACTTTGTCACTTCTCTCTCACTCAGCCTCATTCTCTCTCTGGTAAGGAAAGAAGAGCGTGCGGTAGACTACCTCCTCACTAGCAATAAAGTGAATGAAAGTGTTTAATAATTAAGATCAAATAAAAGAAGATAAGTATTGATAAGCTGCACTTGGGTTTCATCTAGGAGTTCCGAGACTTTTATTTCATATGTAATATTGCTAGAGGTGACAAATAGGCAGAGTCGTTAGAACGTCGGATAGAAGGCTTTAGAGTATTTGTTCTGGTTCGCAACGCTCTCAGTTCAAAACCTGCCAAGCTCAACTTTGCATTTCTTCATTTTAAGGTCGTTTAAAATGCTCCAATCCATTATTGGAGTTTATCCCCACCTATCTCTTGCTCTCTCTTTCACTTTCTCTTTCGTTCTCTTGAATAGATCAGCAGACGTCAGACCCGGACAGTTGATAGACAGCGCCAGTTTTCAAAAGCGCCCAAGACACGACGTATGTATGGGTGAATATGTATGGATTTGTGTATGTATGTGTGCATATATATATTTAATCATATATGCACGTGTAGAAATATACATGCATATATATATATATATATATATATATATATGTGTGTGTGTGTGTATATACATATATATATATATATATATATATATATATATATATATATATATATATATATATATATACACACACACACACACACACACACACACATATATATATATATATTTGCATAAGTCTTGAAGAGGAGATTATTTAAATTAATGTGTTTATTAAAGTTTCGAAGCCAGTCCGGCTCCATCTTCAAAATCACGACGGATATACAAGAGGGCATCCAACGCATCTCCCTCACCATCTTCCGGGGTACGCCTGCTCTATTCTGTAGCTGGGGCTGTGGGGCCCACATTTGCTTATAATTGTGAGAGGTGGAGAGACCGAAAGAGATGGAGACCGTGACAATAAAAATGTGTGTCCTTTATGTTCAGACCTAATATATATGTAAATATTTATTTACCACGCCATGTATTGAGCTGTGGACATAATGTATCGTGGGATAGGTAAGAAATCATCTACATCTACATCTACATCTATAGAGATATATATGCATATGAATATCTTTGTATGTAGTTTATGTGTGTTGTGCTTATATGTCAGTCTATCGCTATGTTTATATGTCTGTATAGATATAGTTGCACGTCTCTCTGTGTATATCAGCAGGAATGTCAGGCAATGAAATTTGGTGCTATTGTAAGCAGCTTCTGCACTCTAATAACTGCGCTGTTTTATTGTACTCTCTTGCAGCTGGAACAAATTCCATCTAATTATAACATGTATGCCATTCTGTGTGTATGTACCCGGAACTGGTAGTGGAGTTGCATTGGTGTAGTTACATACGGCTTATCTTGGTCTTTTTAACACTGGCGGTGCTTCTCCGGGTTTCAAGACAGCAGATTTCCACCAGAGACGGAGAGAGAGGGTGACGATAGAGAGAAGAGTAAAGAGGAAGTGAGAAAGAGCTATAGAAGAAGGATCGACCACCATGCGGTATTGATATATTTTTCCGACATGGAAAGGATTAAAAGCAAATTTGATCTCATTGGCATTTGAAAACAGATGTCAAATTTTGATAAACAATTACCTCACATACAGGCCAGCGTGGATGATATTCTGCAACCCTGTTAGAAATAGCAATCATTATTTTTGTCAAATTATATACCATTCGTCTTTAACAGTTAGGAAACATTAGACAATGTTTTGCTTAGTCCAACAAATGAAGAGATATTCCTGGCTGCAGTGCTTTTAGCCATATGTTTGCGTAATCAGTTATTTCTCGGGGTTTAGCAAGAAACATCTATACTTTAGGAAAAAAGTACAATATTGTGATGGTAAAGTTGATTAATTACTAACATTACTGACAATATATTATATCGTGTCCGGAGGGTAGATGGGCAAAGTAGCTCGGCCCCATTTGCACACTCAACATAAACAGCCGGAAGAAATACTACTAAGAAATGTTTCGAAGTTCTAACCAATCTGACGATAAGAATTATCACTACCAGAAATAAAATAAAAAGCAACATATATATATATAGTGTGTTGATACAAACACAGACACACACACACACAGACGCATGTATGTGTATATATATATATACATACACACACATGCACACACAGACAGATATATATATGTAATAAACAACACGATACAATTATTCCATTTACCAAAGGCAAATGGCTCGCCTGTCTTCGTGAAACCTTTCGTAAATAGAATAATTGTATTGTGTTGATTATTAGATATTTAAATAACACTGTAACATATATAGAGCACTCTATTTTCCTTTACCCTTTCTACGGAAATACTTCATATATATATGTGTGAGTGTGTGTGTGTGTGTGTGGGGGGGTTGTATGTACTAGTATATTTCCATTAATTTTATTGTATATTATATATTCCTATACTATATATGCTATATATATATATTTGTAAGCAATATGGATATCACTTCAGCAGCAGACTTATCAAACACCAGAAGCAAAATCATTCTTTACACTTGCATCACCTGTCTAACGAGAATGCATTACATAATATGCTATTTTAATGCATTTGATATGTATATAAAGAGAAGAGTGAAAAGTAAAACTTCCTTAATATATATATATATATATATATATATATATATATAACGAAGGAAATGTGGTAAGGAACCAGGTGGACCATAACGCACCAAAGTACGCAATACTTAGGGTAGTAGAGTGGGTAATAGGAACGAATAGGACCCCGACGGCTGAGCTCAAGCCGTTTCGACGGCTAATTCTGGACTCAGAATTAGCCGTCGAAACGGCTTGAGCTCAGCCGTCGGGTTCCTACTCGTTCCTATATATATACTATATATATATATATATATATATATACTATATATATATATATATATATATATACTATATATATATATATATATAATATATATATATATATATATATATATATATATATACTATATATATATATATATATATATACTATATATATATATATATATATATACTATATATATATATATATATATATACTATATATATATATATATATACTATATATATATATATATATATATATACTATATATATATATATATATATATATATACTATATATATATATATATATATACTATATATATATATATATATATACTATATATATATATATATATATACTATATATATATATATATATACTATATATATATATATATATACTATATATATATATATATATATATATATAATATATATATATAATATATATAATATATATAATATAATCTATATATAATATATAATATACATATATATATTTTGATTACATGCCCATATATGGACTTTACCCTTTGATAAGTTCAGCTAGGTCACTACTGTCATAATACTGCCGGTTTAGTTCGGATCTAGCTGTCGAAACGGCCGGAGCTCAGCCCTCGGGATCCTGACTTTTTCCCTATATATATATATATATATATATATATATATATATGGCGTGACGGCGGATCGATGTTTGTTTATTTAAACCACACGTGCTTTTACAATGTTATCCCCTGATTTGCGTTGAGTATGTAATCATAGATAGTTAAATCTTCTCCTTTGCCGATGATCCAAGATTTTACATTTATGATTCACCGATTAAGGGTGAAATATATATCTTCAATGGAATAAATACAAGGGATATTCATCATTATTGCAAGGAATCTATATTAAAGCTTCTTATATATATATATATATATATATATATATATATATATATATATACTTACACACGAACTACTGACGAGATATTATTTTCTGTCGATGTGTTAAAGACATCTGGATACACACACATACATATATATATATTGAGTGAGTGTGAAAGACCAAAGGTCACTATTGAAATGTCTCTGGATTTCGCAAAATACAAAATATTTTTTATTGGAGAAGGTAAGATATTTCTCCGCAAAAATTTGATTGCGCTGTTTTCTTTCCACTTATGTACTTTTTGAAAATGTTACTTATTCATTATAAAAAAATCAAATGATAGCCCCCTTCCAATATTTTTAAACCTCGTCCGAGTGTTGTTATTTTTGTTTACCTCTTACATTATATATATATATATATATATATTACTCATATATATAGGGGCTGTTGAAGTGAACAGGCGTGTTTATATTGATCTCTACCAAGTCGGTAGCCAGCTACACACCTTTAAAGCCTATTTGACCGAACATATATATTTATATATATTTGTAACCATGTGCTTTTCCTTCCAACTCGTAAGTACGTTTTCTTAACTACAGATTATTATATACACTCGTTTTTTTCTTAATATCTTCAAACAACCAAATAACCAAAATCTTTTAACAACCTTAAACAACCAAATAACCAAATCTCACATCCATAAAAGAGAATACATATCTATATATACGCTACTTTAATATATTCAAATAACTGTTTCTACTATTGGCACAAGGCCAGAAATTACTCAGTACATTACTGGTACTTTATGTTATCGACCCCGTAAGGATGAAAGGCAAAGTTAACCTCGGCGGGATTTGAACTCAGAATAGCAAGGGCCGTAACTCTATGCATCAAAGCATGGCGTCCGACCCTCTACCGATACTGCCAATCCACCGCCATAATATATTCAAATAACGAAAGGCTCACTGACATAAGGAAACAGTTTACACAAATACACGGGCTTTCTCTACAAACTCGCAAGTAAGTTTTCTTAACTACAAATTATTATATACACTCGTTTTTCCTTGGATATCTTCAAACAACCAAATAACCAAAAACTATTAACATCCTCAAACAACCAAACTCACATCCATAAGAGAGAATATATATATATACACGATTCTTTAATTCTTCAAATAACCAAAGTCTCACTCACGTATCAAATATCAAATAACTTAAAACGCACACAAGGGTAAAAAAAAATATTAAAAATATGACTACTGACCATCAAGCTCCCAACGGATGAAATTGGTCTGAAAATGAAATTGACCTCTTAATAAACACATGATTTTCTCTGTGCCAAACAATAAATATTAACGCGTCATGTCTGAATAAAATTGCTGAAAAAACAGCTCAAACATTTACCACGAGGTCTGCTAAGCAGATACACAATAAACTAAAACATGTAGAAGTTTCTTTCAAACTAATTCAAAACGATTTTGAAAAACGTCGACATATTTACTCCAATGGACAAACACAACAACAGCAACAACGACAACAACAGCCACAACAACAACAACAGCCAGAAAATCAGGAGCAACCACTACTGAATTCAAGCATAATAGCTGAATTACTGAATGACAACATCCCTCAGCCACTCACTCAGACACCATTATCGCCATCACCATCACCAGCGTCACTATCTTCTGCCACATCAACATCTTCTGCCACATCAACTGCTAGCAATGGAACACTGCTCTCTCTTCCACCACAGGTGTCATCATCATTATCACACTAATGCTTTCTTCCCCAAACATCACCACCACAACCATGCCATAGTCAAATGAACTTTTAAAAAAAAATCTATGGAGCTGTATGCACCCCCCACTACACATACTAGAAACCCCAAAATATGCCGCTACCCACTACGTCAGAGGCTATGCACACGTAGCGCCTGTATATTTAACCATTTACCGTGTACTAGGTGCACTAACACTGCCAGCCAACACCAAATCACGCTGCCCGCACGTATAGGTTGCAGTCCCAAAATCTGCCAACATTCCCAACGTGAGAGGCTATGTCTGTTGACTGACTGTCTCTTCACTCATTTTCCTGGGACACAACGCATGATCAGAAAAGGGGCTCCATGCCAACCCACAAACCACAATAAAGCCACCCCTGATGCGGTAATGCTGCTCCAGTCTCCTCACAACACATGATTACAACAACAAAAGTAATGCTGTTCCAGTCTTTTCATAAAGACACGATTACAACAACTACAAATACAACAACAACAAAAGAGGGAACTGCAACCCTATCCAATGTTGTAACCACAAAAAATCTTTCTTTTTTAGCCATGAACCTGGCAAAAAAGATAGAGAAAAACGTTTTAGCCATCATCCAACACCATCCTTGCTGTCACTGACACACAATCACAAAACAAGCCCATGCAACAGTCAAAATCAGCCACCACACTAGCCTCCACATTCTTACTCAATACACAAGGTATCAGTCCATCCATCAATGCACAGAAATGGATGATCCAATTCATTTAGGATTGGGGTGGTAACCATCCATTTCACATCCCCTTCTTCAGTCTTACTGAGACCCACCGTGACAACTCCCACTGGGAGGCCGAAATAAGAGTGAGAAATGTCACAACCATCCGCGCGGATCGTGTTGGCAGAAGGAAGGGTGGAACTGCCATTTTCCTGCATGATTCCTTTACGGCAGATGGTAACACAACATTCTCTAATGGATACTGTGAATCAGTCACTGTGCACAATAAAGCCAATAACCTGACATTAGTTGGTCTCTATAGGCAACCACAAACACCCATATTCTGCTTCAAAGAATGCTTCAACAGTATTAAATGCTTTATTAAACAGTGCCATTCTAGCAACATACTTTTGATGTGACACTTTAATCTACCATGTGTCGATTGATCTACATGTAGCTTGAAACCAGGCTCCACAGCCTCAACCACTGACAAAGAGGCTGTCGAGTCATTTCTTGACTTCATGAATGAGTTTTTCTTGTCCCAACTTGTCCTTGCACCAACGAGGCATCAAAAGAACATTCTGGATCTAGTGTTTGGTAACCACACTAATACTATACATAATATTACAGTGGATAAAACCCTTCTCTCAGACCATGACATGGCTCTATGTAACCTGAAAATCCACCAGCCGAAAGCTAATCCCAGGGTCCTCTTTCCAGCCCACACATTTGATAACATGGATCTCTACAATGCCAACTGGGATGCAATTATGAACGAACTATCACATGTCAACTGGTAATTTACACACGCCCACACTTCCACCAACATCAAAACATCTTAGCAGATCTTTGTAGACACTGTCACAAATATATGTAGAAAACACACCCCACCAAAACCTGTGAACAAAAACAAATGCAGTATCCCGCAAAACAGAAAAAGAATTATCAGAAAAATATAAAGAACAAACAAAAAAATTAACACACTAAAATACTGCCAACAGCAACACACACATTCAATGGCTATCACCCTGCTTGAGTCAAAAAAATATAACCTCCAGCAATGCATGATGACCATCATCAGTAACCAGGGAATAGCTGAAGAGAGGTCGGCCATTGAGAAAATCAAAATCAACCTCAAAGTGTTCTTTTCATTTGCTAAAAACCATAAGGTCACCGTCTCCACTGTTGGGCACCTAGTTGATCAAAATGGCACACTCCAAGACAATGCCAAAACCATGGGCGAGATACTGCAGAAACAATGCAGCTCTGTTTTCAGCAATCCTAATATAGCCGATCTGGGCCGTATCAGTGATGTTAATGCCCAACACACTATATCAGACATAACGTTTGGCGCCCCTGATGTCTTAGGGGCAATAAACGAAATTAAACACAATTCAGCAGTAGGCCCCAACAGGTTCCCTGCTTGTGTCCTGAAGGTGTGTCGACACCAACTTGCATCTTCTCTTGCTAATCTGTGGAGGAACTCACTGGACACTGGTTATATTCCTGAAAACTTTCTGTCCCAGTCCATTGTCCCAGTCTTCAAAAAGGGAAATACGTCCCTTGCAGTGAACTACCGCCCGATCTCACTCACCTCTCATATTATCAAAGTATTTGAGAGGGTGGTGAGATCACGAATAACCCACTTCCTTGAAAACAACGGCCTGCTGAACTCCAACCAACATGGGTTCCGTAACGGAAGGGACTGCCTAACGCAGATCCTGCATCACTTTGACGATGTTTTGAGAGCCTTGGGAGAGGGCTCCAACACTGATGACCTCTACCTTGATTTCAGTAAGGCCTTCGACAGGGTTGATCATAAGATTATACTGAAAAAACTATCCAATGTTGTTGTCTCTGGAAGGTTACTACACCGGATCAAATGTTTCTGACGGACAGAACCCAGCATGTTGTAGTCGAAGGAGTAAAATCAAGCCCTGCCAAAGTCAGCAGTGGCGTCCCACAAGGTACTGTGTTGGGCCCACTTCTTTTCATCATCTACATTAATGACATTACTGACATCATCAAGCTCAGCAACACCAGAATCTTCGCAGATGATTCCAAGCTCCAAAGGGTCATCAATGAGGTGGGTGACTGGACTTGCCTTCAGTCAGACCTACTGGCTGTTATCCAATGAGCTGAAATGAATAATATGCTGTTGAATGAGGATAAATTTGAATTAATCCACTTTGGAAAAAAGGATGCCCTGAAACTACCATACTCTCTTCCTTCGGATGAAACTCTAGTGGCATCCAATAACATCAGAGACCTGGGAGTAATTGTGGACAACAACATAAGCTGGGCCACTCATATAAACAGCAAATTTGATATGGCCCGCAGAATGTGTTCCTGGATTCTCAGAACTTTCCAGTCGAGAAATATCCACACTGTTATCCTTCTCTTCTCCACTTTTGCCCGACCCCACCTTGAATACTGTTGTCCACTCTGGTCACTCCACACGACACAAAGTATCATGAAAGTTGAAGCATCCCAAAGGTCTATTAGAAAAAAGATAGATGTCATAACAGGCCTTGACTATTGGAGTCGATTAGAAAAGCTCAAAATTTATTCTCTCCAACGTTGCCGTGAGCGCTACATTATCTGTATGATGTGGAAAATATTCCATCAGCTTTGCCCAAATGATGTTGGCATCACCTTTAGTGTACACCCAAAACTTGGGCCCCGTGCTATCCTCCCATGACAAAAATCTCACTCGCATCACGTAACAACACTACGGCACAATTATTTCACCTCAATTGGCCCTACACTCTTTAACATTACACCAAAACACATCAAAGCAGAGACAAACCCCATCAAGTTCAAGAAGTCTTTGGATAAATTCCTTCAAGAAATCCCGGATAAGCCTCCTACACCAGAATATGCCTCCATAAACAATAACTCTCCGCTCGAGTGGGCCACGGTGCCCAAACACTGATTTGTAAGACCTCGCCTGGTGGTGCTATTAAGTTAGACACGGCCTGGGCCAATACTGGCCGAAACCTATCAAAGTTATCAAAGTTATATATATATATATATATATATATATGTTTGTATATATATATATATATATATAATTGTTTCTCCTACTTTTTGGCACAAGGCCAGCAATTAACCAGTGTATAACTGATACTTTATTTTATATATATATATATATAAATATATATATATATATATATATATATATATATATATATATATATATATATATATATATATATATATATATATATATATATATTTATATATATATATATATTTATATATATATATATATATATATATATATATATATATATATATATATTGCCAATCATTGTAAGTTTGAATCTAACTGATATGCAAATATATATAGGAATAAGGTAAGCCCAAATCATAGCAGATTCAAATATCACCGAGAGAGAGAGAGAGAGAGAGAAATGAATGAGGCGCAACTGAAATGATGCATGGATTACAGGTTAAAATATAGTCTAGATAGATGAGAAACAAAACAAGGATGTAGTTTATGGAACACCCAAATGATTTAGAAGTCGACCTTAAGTAGGAGCAATAATATTAAGAAAGATAGGAACGATGCCAGAGCATTTTGCTTTGAACATTTTGAAAGTAGGTTTATAAGTATGCATTTTCAAGAGACTTTCGTAGATGTCTCTGTGGGTTAGCGGTGGGTACTAGAGACGGTGGAGTTCCTGACCCTGGGTTCAATCCTAGTCAAGAGGTACATGTAAGCTTTTCAGTTTTTATTTTACCACCAATAGGAAAACAAACTGAAAAGGTATTCCGGAGACCCTACTTCCGACCAGGATCGAACTTCAGACTAGGATCACCACTGTCTACGATTCCTCCAGCTACGCCACCGAGACAACTACAAAATTATAAAGAAAATTGATAATTATAAACCTACTTTCAAAATCAAATTTAAAAAGATGTGGTGCTGTTCATGGTTTTCGTAGAACTGTTAGTAATATTTAGGGTCGACTTCTGGTCATTATTGAAAGTCTCTGGATTTCGCAAAATAAATAATAATTTTTTATTGTGAAGGTAAGTTATTTTCCGCAAAAATTTGATTGCACTGTTTTGTTTCCACTTATGAATTTTTCGAAAATGTAATTTATTCATTATAAAAATTAAATGATAGCATTCTATATGTAGGTGGGCCCCATTCATCTGGCACCCAATATTGTTAGACCCAATCCGCACTGTAAATATACAGACAGATTCTTTGCTTAAACTTTAATGTGTTATTTTAATCTCCCTCTCTCTCTCTCTCTCTCTCTCTCTCTCTCTCTCTCTATATATATATATATATATATATATATATATATATATATATATATAAAGAAAAAGAGATGAAATCGAAAATGCAACTGGAGTCTTATTTTTTTTTTAAATATATATATTTATTTGGTTCCTTTACTGGTTTCGCAGTTCTTCTGCTTTTCAAAAGGTGAGTTGAGATGGAGGGTCTCTGGTTTTTCTCACATCTGTGAGAAAAACCAGAGACCCTCCATCTCAACTCACCTTTTGAAAAGCAGAACTGCGAAACCGGTAAAGGAACCAAATAAATATATATATTTAAAAAAAAAATAAGACTCCAGTTGCATTTTCGATTTCATCTCTATTTCTTTATACTTTCACTCGTGTAGGACACCTCGGTTATTTTTAATTTTGTAAAAAAAACCTCACTTTCTAATATATATATATATATATATATATATAAACATGAGAAGAAAGAAGAATACTGCGTGGTTGCACATAGGTTACATATGATAAAAATAGTCCTTCGTCAGTGATTTTCCAACCATCATTGGTATTTCATCGCATTAAAAATCAGATAACTGAAGTTGGTGCGTGCAATAACTAAAAAAAGTTATTGGGACAAGTAAATCGCGTAAAGCGAGGGGGACAAGTGAACAACATAGAAGGATAAAAGCAAACCAAAGAACGGAAATAAACAAGCAACATGGTAGTCCTGGTCAGCATAAGCTGGGTGGATTTCATGAGCGAAAGGTACAGACGTCTGTCGTGAGTGAGATGTAAGCAAGAAGAGGCCCACTGTTAGCCAAACGGGAGGAAGTGAGAAGGGGAGAAACAGAGAGTGAGTGAGTGGAAGGGCGAGGAAGCGTTGATTCGAGAGAAAGTGTAACTGACAGAGGGGGCGAAAGAAGGTGAGAGAAACAGAGAGAACGGGGAAGCAGTAAGAGAGAAATAGACAAATATATATATATATATATAAATATATATATATATATATATATATATATATATATATATATATATATATATATATATATATATATATATATAATTAGTAGAGTGCATTGCCTTGATATATTTTCATATTATATATTGCTATCGTATATATGTATATGCTAATAGCAATGAAACTGACATTTATCATGCTTTTTGGTTTGTGGAGGGACGAAAATATGAGTGTAATCGATGGAAATACATAGCATCTACTAATGGATTTTGATTAATATATTTAGTTGCCCTTATGCTGTAAGATGTGAAAACTAAAGACTGAATTATAATCCTTAATATCAGATCTAAATTTGACCCTCTTATCATTTAAAGTTAAAAGTAGATGGGTGAGTATAAAGTAGAATTTCTCTGGAAGCTTCCAAAGAATCTCTCCTTTAACCACCTGCTTGTATCTCTGATTGATGACTGGAATATTGGAGTCATACCGGCCATGACCTATTTATCCGAGATTATATTATTATTCAGTAGAATTAAGACCGGGACTTATTACATTGGTATTTCTAAAATATTTAGTCACTATGTTGAAGCAGCCATGTATTGGATATGTTTAAGTTTGTATATATGTATGACTGTTTCTTGCCACTTATAATATATTGTCATGAAGAAAATGAAACTGATATAACGAATTATATTTTAGATTTGATAATGTGGAAAATGTTTTAAATCAATTGTCAGATCAATAGCAGTAGGACAAAACGTTTCACATAGACACATATATACACACTCACAGACACACAGAGACACACACGACTGTATATATATATATATATATATATATATATATATATATATATATATATATATATATATATATATAAATATGTGTATGTATATATATATATATATATATATATATATATATATACATACACATATTTATATATATATATATACATACACATATATATATATATATATATATATATATATATATATATATATATATATATATATATATATAAATTAATATGTATGTGATGAAACACAGATACCAACACATCTGTATATATATTGCAAGAGAAAAATTTAGCCAGATTGAAGTATACTAATTATTATACTACAGTTTGTCCATATCGAGTTAAAATAATAAATCAACGGAGACGAACTGTATTGCCAAAAGGCCGTGATGTTTAGACACATTTAAATTTCAAAATCAAACCTGTTCCGTAGATAAGTTTAAACTTTAAAATCGAAATATGTTTTGAGTTAAATAAGTGTAGGAATATCATGTCCCGCTCTCCTCAGTAAACATCCAGAGACAAATTGATATGCTTCACTTCTAAATAATTTAAAAGACTGTGTGACGCACATGGCTTTACAGTATCTAACTAGTCTCATAACCGTACTGCTAGAAATAACAGTCGTATATATGAGACGGTTTGCAGCTCAAACTAGGAGCAGTTAAAATTAATAAGGTAATGAATTCTTTTACAATGGAATCAGCTCGAATGAGGAAAAATATCCCCTGAGCAGTGTATAAATTAATATGTATGTGATGAAACACAGATACCAACACATCTGTATATATATTGCAAAAGAAAAATTTAGCCAGATTGAAGTATACTAATTATTATACTACAGTTTGTCCATATCGAGTTAAAATAATAAATCAACGGAGACGAACTGTATTGCCAAAAGGCCGTGATTTTGAAATTTAAATGTGTCTAAACATCACGGCCTTTTGGCAATACAGTTCGTCTCCGTTGATTTATTATTTTAACTCGATATGGACAAACTGTAGTATAATAATTAGTATACTTCAATCTGGCTAAATTTTTCTTTTGCAATATATATACAGATGTGTTGGTATCTGTGTTTCATCACATACATATTAATTTATACACTGCTCAGGGGATATTTTTCCTCATTCGAGCTGATTCCATTGTAAAAGAATTCATTACCTTATTAATATATATATATATATATATATATATATATATATATATATATAGAGAGAGAGAGAGAGAGAGAGAGAGAAACGAAAAATCATGGTGCATCTGGACTCAGTTTATTGCGTGTTACAATTGTTTCGCCGGCAGGTAGCTCGAGACATGATCACTTTATAGATATGGCTGATTCTACGGTTGCAGGTTCTTTTCGGACACGGGTAGTTCGTTCGGAGCAAATTTTCTCACTGTGAGAAAAGTTGCTCCGAACGAACTGTCTCGATCATGTCTCGAGCTACCCGTCGGCGAAACAATTGTAACACGCAATATACTGAGTCCAGATGCATCACTGATTTTTCGTATGAATATTGAGTGCTAATTTTGGCATACGCCTATGGAAGCACCATAGCTATCATTATATACACGTATATATATATATATATATATATATATATATATATATATATATATATATATATATATATATATATATATATATATATATATATATATTTATATATATATATACATACATACACATATTTATATATATATATATATATATATATATATATATACATACACATATTTATATATATATATATATATATATATATATATATATATATATATATATATATATATATGTATATATATATATATATATATATATATATTCATTAAAATAACAGATTAAACTTTAAGCAAACAATCGCTGCTTTCACCCTTAATGGGATCTTCTGAAACTAAAAATATCAATCTGTGAACGCAGAAGTAAATATTTCGGAAAACGTTGCAACCGAAGGAAGACAGGAAGACGATACTTTGGTTCGTGGAAACGTCCCCTGGCAAACAACGAAAAAAAAACGAAAATAATACGTCCTTATTTGGAACGGTGAAAACAATTACATGCAAAGACAAAACCACGTTTATGGTATAAATGAAGTCGTAGACTAATATTCTATTAGGTGGTTCATGGAGACGTTCTCTGGAAATGAACGGAAAAACGAATATAATAAGTCATTATGTGGAGCGGTGAAAACAATTACACGCAAAGACAAAACCACATTTATGGTATAACTGAAGTCGTAGACTAAAATTCTACATAGGAAACCGAATGATTCTCAGCTTCAGAGTTAAGAATAATGTAAATAAATTACAGAGGTGATTGAAATCAACAAAAATGCATATATACATGCACGCATCAATATACGTGCACATACACATGTGCATCCATATACGCACATACACATGCATACGCGAAAACACCCGTCATGGGTATGCAAATACAAGTACGTACAAAAAAAGAAGCACGAAACAGAACCCATGCAACGCCTGTACCCGCACACATACGAACGTATACAACAAATACACATAAAAATATATATTAAAAAAAATATATATATGTGTGTGTGTGTGTGCGTGTATACAGATAATTATATAGCCGTATATAAATATACACACATAAATACGTATATAACGCGCGCACACACATACCTACATGTAAATACATATATGTTCGCTAAACGCACGTCAACCAAAACGCAAAGTACACATATACACACACCCTACATACGTGCGAACCCGCATACTCACACACGCAAAACTCACGTATACACATAACCATATGCACATGTACCAGTATATATAATATAATATAAACGCCTATAAGATACAAGCAAATATACGTACGAGAAAGTATACGTACCTTCACAAAACATACAGATAATACATACTTACCTATACAAATAAGTAATGGTATAAACATAACATATACTTAGCTACCACATCAAGACGTAAATTCTCCGCGTATAGTTCGTACTATCCGTTAGGGTATAATGTGGGGCTGTAATACAGGAAAGTGTTGTGCAATTTATGTTTACAAGCCGAAATTGCCTCAGATTTTTTGTTTCAGATCGATCCCTCGTTGACAACGACTCGTTAATCTGACGATGCGGCTAAAGCTAATGTTTGTCTTTATTAATACTACTACTACTACTACTACTACTACTACTACTACTACTACTACTACTACTATATATATATATATATATATATATATATATATATATATATATAGTAGTAGTAGTAGTAGTATTCTTATAGTAGTATTATTAATACTACTACTATATATATATATATATATATATATATATACTTTTAATATAGATGAGATTCTACAGGACTAGAACTGTTTCATTCTTTAGAAATCATCAGGAATCTGGGTATCAAAAAATAAGTATGGTATTTATAGGTCTCTACAAGTGGTAGGAGAGGGTGGGGAGTGGGATGGGTGTAGGTCATTGGTTGATAGAAAAGGGAATTCATTAAAAGCTAATTCTACAAAGCTATAGTTTATTTTTATTTTTAGAGTAACAAAGGCTGAAAGAATTCTATAAACAGGTTCAGGATGGGGTGCCACTCCTTATTATTATGTTTCTCTTAAGCTAACAGGTGTCTATAAGATCAGTGGGGGTCAGTCATGGTAGATAGATTTAAAGGAAGGGGAGATTCTTTAAAAGCTAAATTCTTTAAGGTTCTACTAAGTGACAAAGGTGTAGAGAATTCTGTAGACAAATTCAAAATATTGAGTGCATATCATACAATTATCTTCAAATTTCTCTTAAACTATTCAACTATATGCCAAAAATCAACAGACACATTCACAAACACACTCACACACTCGCGCGCACCTATAAACACACACACATATACACATATACACATATATACACACACACAGAGAGAGAACCACACAAACACATACACACAAATACCCCCCCACACACACGCATATATATATATATATATATATATACATATATATATATATATATATATACATATATATATATATATATATATATATACACACACACACACACTTCCACACACATACACACATATATTTATACACATACATATATATATATATATATATACACACATACACACACATATGTATATATACACATACACATATATATATATATATATATATATATATATACATATATATATTTATATACACGCATACATGTGTACACATACACATACATACACATACACATACATACACATACATATACACACATACACACAAATATATACACATACAAATAAATAAGTACTCAATAAATATACGCATATACACAGGCATATAAAAACAGCTCTACAGGCAGAAAATGCAGATAGGTAAGAGGTACTCACATAACCCTAGTGGCCGTATTTCAGGTTGAGGAGGGGTGGGTGTAGGGTGGGAAGGAGGTATAGGGGCCAATAGGAGGCAGCCCTTGTGTCTTCCGTTGTAAGAGCGCGCTTTCTGGAGTATTTTCCATTTAAGCGTGAAGGGGGTGGAGTTCCTTTTGAGGTCCCAAACATAGGAGGCGAATGTTGTCTGGTTTGATTTGTCTGGTCTTCTGAAGGAGTGGGTACGGGCATACCAACGAGTCTTAAAGATGTTGGAGGTCATGCCGATGTAAGTTTTTTTGCAATCATCGGTGCCTGAGATGACATCGCATTTGTATACG
>OZ024742.1:332586251-332596251 GCA_964016885.1 Eledone cirrhosa | reverse complement strand
ATAATTAATTCCTGTCGTTTATTTAATAAGATATCCTTAGACTTCATTATTTCAAATAGTTCTTGGGAACATAATCTACATTCATTTCTATTATTTTGATAAGGGGTGGCTCTTTTGAGCACACTCCAGGTCAAATCATATTTTATATTCTTATTTTTATAACTATTGATTTTTTCTGCTAGAGATGTTGTATTAGCCAGTGCGGCATTTTTAAAACTATGCTTGTGGGTATTAAACCTTGTCTTAAAATTGTTAGAGGTAGCTCCTATATATGAGCAAATAGAATCTTTAGTTTTAACATTACATTTATAGACTATGTTGTTAACAAGACAATTCCCTTTTAATGGGCAGTTTGCTTTGTTTCTACAGTTACATCCTTTCGTTAATTCTGTATTTGAGGAGATATTATGGTTAATTTGATGTACTGGTGGTATACTTATGGTTTTCTTACATTTATATGCATTATATGCACTTATATTTTGTTTTATGTTATTTGTTGTAGAGTATGAGAATTTAACTGTAGACCTATTTAAGATTTGATGGTATTTGTGGTTTGGCGGGAAGTTTTTCTCAAGGATATAAAAAAATTTTTTAGCAATATTATCCTTAACTTGTAAATTAAAAGGAGCATTATACCAAGTAACCCGTCTATTACGGTTTCTATGTTGTTTATTATTTTTATTATTTTTATAGGTTGTATCGTGATTTTTACTAGGAGGATTAATGTTAATGATCTCACCACAACTATTTTTAGTTATATTTGTAGATTTAGGTGTTTTATCCTTTTTATTAGGAGTTTTATTATTAATATTTATTATAGTTGTATGATGAGTAGTTTTTTGAGAGTTACTATACTTTATATTAGAAGATTTAGTATTTTGGGGTATAGTGTGGGTGGCATTTAGGTGTGTACTTTTCATTTGGTGTTTGTTGGTAATATTATGTTGTATGCTTTCAGTATTTTTAGTAGAAGGTATATACTCTAATCTATTTTTGTGGCCACTTCTATCTAGAGCTTCGTTATAGAAGGTCGCATTTTTATCAAATACATCTTGGTTAGAAGAAAGGTTAGAAATTCTAAGTGATATATTATATGCAAGGTTTTTAAGGATAGATTTAGGGTGATTAGATTGTGAGTGTATGTAATGTAAGTTTTGGTTAGGTTTATGGTAAGGTTGGTAGATACCCGTAGCTAAATCTAAAGTTATATCTAGGAAATTTACTACTTTACTTGTTTTTTCAAAAGTAATATTATGATTATAATAGTCTTTAAGGAAAGTTCTAATATGTTTTTTGTTTTTTTCGATTTCTGAAAGGCTAAGGTTGTTAGAAAGAAGAAGACAGTCATCACGATATAAACCACCTTTGAGGTGGGGAAAAGAGGCATTTATGTTGAAAAGGAGAAAGAGGCCCACAAGATCAGTAATTTGGGCGGAATCGCTTGAACCCATAGTAATATCAAAAAGATTACTGTATGTGTTTCTGGTCCAGTATTCATTCTGAAATTCAATAAGTGTTAGTCTAGCATGTGTAATAATGTTAATGTCATCCAAAGTTAAGTTAGATCTATTTTTAGCAAATATCAATGCTTTGTTCAGGAGTATAGGTGATATAGAAGAATAGTAATTATCTATATCAAATTGTAGGAAAGAAGCAGAAGATTTACACCTAATATTTTTATTATTATAATATAACTTATGTGTATGTGTGTATAAGTGAGGTTGTGTATGTGTATATAATATGTGTATATATAAGTGTAAAAAAATATATATATATGTGCATGTCTGTTTTTTATGTGTGTGTATATATATATATATATATATACGTGTGTATATATATGTATATGTGGGTGTTTGTATGTGTATTTATGGTGGTATGAGTGTGTGGATATCTATGTGTATATATATATATATATATATGTATGAGTGTATGTGTGTGTATATATATATATATATATGTGTATATATATATATATATATATATATGTGTATGTATGTGTGTATATATATATCTCTATTAATGCGTGTGTGTATGTATATACATATGCCTTTTTATTATCATTTTTATTTGTATGTCTGAGTTAGGTGAGGTTGTAGTGGTTTTTTATGTATATACGCATATATGGATGCGTATGTATTTGTATATATGAGTATAAGTAAGTGCATATGTATGTATGATTATATATCTAATTCTATGTATGAATATACATGTATATATATATATGTGTGTATGTAAGTTGTGTGTGTATGTATCTATATGTCTATGTGTGTGTATATATATATATATATATATATATGTATATCGATGTACGTATATGTATGTACATGTATGTACATGTATGTATGTATGTATGTGTATGTATATTTAGATGTATGTGTGTGTATATGTATATATATATATATATATATATATGTATGTGTATATATATATATGTATATATCTTTATTATTTATTTTTTATATATATGTGTATGTGTGTATGTGTTGCGTGTGTGTGTGTGTATATATATATCTTTATATATGTGTATGTGTATGTTCGTGTAGGTGTATGTGTGTGTATGACTGTATATGTATGTGTGTATGTGTGTATGCGTAAATATTTCTATGTGTGTGTACATGTATGTATGTGTATATATCTGTATGTGTATGTATATTATATTATATTTATTATATTTTATTGTTTTATTTTTTTATTTTTCTTAATTTATAGATACATTTATATTAGGCAGTCTGCTCAGACAGTTGAATACTGACCCCTCCCCCCCCCTCCCACCTAATTTCTGTATCTTGATCTAAAAATGTGTGTGCCAGTGTTTTATGTGAGTGAATTAATATCCATGTGCTTATGATTTTATATCCACATATATAAATGTGAGTGGGGGTGTGTGTGTGTGTTTGTATGTTCGTGGTTATGTGTATATTTATGCATATACGCGCGTGTATGTGTGATTGTACTGATATGTGTGAGTATGAAAAAATATATTTATATACTTGACTTCATAAGTATCAATGCGCATCTTATCTGCGCATTGTAAGCTTACAGAGACATTAACCTTGAAATTTTGTATTTGCATCCATCCTTTTAGTATGCGTATACAAATTATACATACATTTTTGTAAAATATGTGTAAGGGTTTTACATGTATATACACACACCGAACTGCATTTAACCCTTTGTGTTTTCATTGGTCAATTTTGAACTGAAATTTTGAATTGTTGTTATTATCAATAAATATACTTCATTATTTCTGAAGACGGCGTATATATGTGTTTGGTATGTATATTTAATCTTGATAATTTGTATAATTTTGTATAATTTTGTACATAGATCTGTTGAATATGCATACCAATTCTAACACATATATATCCTAGAAACGATCGTTAAATAATGAACTTTTTTTGTTTAATATAAGGAATTGTTTATTCATTATTTGTTTAATATTTTATATATATATATATATATATATATATATATATATATATATATATTATATATAGTACTAGTAGTAGTATTCATACTTTTTCCTATATATATATATATAGGAACAAGTATGACCCCGACGGCGGAACTCAAGCCGTTTCGATGGCTATTTCTCGAGTCCAGAAATAGCCGTCAAAACAGCTTGAGCTCTGCCGTCGGGGTCATACTTTTTCCTATTACCCACTCTACTACCCTAAGTATTTAGTATACTGGGCGTTATGGTCCATCTGGTTCCTTACCACAATTCTTTCGTTATACATATATATATATATATAGTTGTATTAATAATTGTTTCTACTTATGGCACCAAGCCAGCAATTAGCCACTTCATTTCTGGTACTTTAGTTTATCGACCCAGTAAGGATGAAAGGCAAATTTATGAATTTCTGGTTGGTTGGCTGGATCCACAATGGGACGGTTGTTCATATATTGTCAAAGTTCTTTCGTCACACATTTTGTGACCTCTTCAACGACTGGGGATTCTTTTCTTTGTTTATGTGCCTCTCCTTTGTTCTGTCCTACGCCATCTTGTTTTTGTGTGTGTTGAATGCTTAGTTTGCGCATGTGTTATATACGGGTGTCTGTGTGTGTTTATATTTGTTTATATATTTGTTCATTTACATGTTACTGGTTGGTTGTATGTTCTATGTGTGTGTGTGTTTTCATTTTATCCTTAATTGTAAGTTGTGGTGTTGCTATTCCATTCATGTTTTCTATTTAATTTTGGTTGGAGTTCATTTATGTTTATTGCCTTTGTGATTTGTCTAAACATTGCGTCTTTTCTGTGTGTAGATTCTATTTTTATTTCTATGTTCTCTAATTTACCGTTATGTTCTATTTTAGCATGTTGGTGGAGGACAGATGATTCTTTACTATCTTGAAGCTCTCGCCAGTGTTCATTTATCTGTTCCCCTATACTACGAGTTGTCTCACCTATGTACACTATATTTTTATCTCTACATTGTCCTTCAGTAAATACTATGCTATATACTACATTTCTAGTTTTACAGTTAATATGGGGCTTAGTTTACAGATTATACATTTCTTATCTATACAGGGAGGTCTTTGAAAAGGGTATGTATTGCTAATAAATGTTTTTATGGAGGTACCTGGTCTTTCTACTATCTTAATATTGAGTTTATGTTTATCTAGGGCCCTTCTAAATTTGTAAGCTAATTCACCTCTAGGGGTTGTGTCGATGAACATTACTCTCTGGTATTTATTGCTATGATACCATGAGTTTATTCTATTAACCTTATTCCTACTTCTTTCTATTCTATTCCAAAATTTGCTCCTATACAAGGGACAGGTCCCATTTGTATCATTATTTACCATTTTTTCCCATTTGGTTCTGGCTCCTCTATATACTGTTATTTTATCTCTCTGACTGTAACTAGAGAATTACATACGGTGGATGAAGTGTTGTATGTGTCTCTCAAACAACCAACCAGTAACATGTAATTAAACAAATATATAAACAAATATAAACACACACAGACACCCGGATGTAACAGATGCACAAACTAAGCACACAACACACACAAAAACAAGATGGCGTAGGACAGAACAAAGGAAAGGCACAAAAACAAAGAAAAGAATCCACAGTCACTGAAGAAGTCACAGAATGTGTGACTAAAGAACTTTGACAATATATGAACAATCGTCTGGTTGTGGAACCAACCAACCAACCGGAAATTTATAAATTCCTAAATTTATAAATTTAATTTATAATAAATTGAAGTGAAAACCTGGTGCGTGTGTTTCTTATTGGCAACATGACCCTCCCAAAGCATAACAATATCGGTCTCAACACACGCTTTCAGATAAAGAATCTTGCTAAACGAAATATATATTGATTTATATAATATATATGCATTTCCAACGAAGTGCCTGTGTATTACCAGTAGTAGCACAATGTTTCCAGTAATGTCTATCTGGCTGAACTCGTTCCATTTGAAGCTATCAAAGCCAAACGTCCTAAATAAAAGTACGTTGTGTTTCACCATAACAAGCTGGGGGCCACTGGTCGAACAGCGAGTAACTAAATTCTTCTACGACAAATATGGGAATTGCTTTACAACTTTCCAGATTCTCCCACTAATACTTCTAGAGACTAACGCATCAACCGTTCACTCAAACATTGGCAGTCGGGCAAAGTTTACAATGATTTGGATGACATGGTCGCTGATGTCAAAGCGTGGATTGCATCCAAGGATCGTCATTCTTTTGAAGAGTGGTATCGCTCGTTTGCCAAGAAAAACAGGAGCTGTTATTGAAGTAGACGGCAATTATGATCCGGAATGATTATTTAAACATGCTTTGATTGAAGGTGTTGTACTGTAGAGTTTATTTAGTAGCATCAATAAAAACTGTCGTTAATTTTGCATCAATCAAAGACATGCACATGTCAGGTGCACAAAACTATCTGATAAATGCTTGCAGTTCCATCAGCCACTCTTGTGTGCTGCTGCCCTGCATATGTAAAGGCATACACATCTGTCATTCAGCTGAAAGTTTATACTCGTCAAATGCTCTTGGATGTAACCACTATTGGCGATAAATCTGCTCAAATTCTCTGCTAAATTTAAGATGAAGTCTTGGCTCAGTTGCCCCCTGCGATCCTTTGGCAAAAAAAAAAAAAAAAAAACATACAATATGATCACCTCGAAAGCAATAGTGTTTTACTCGACGCATTCTGCACACACACACACACACACACACACACACACACACACACACACACACACACACACACACACACACACACACACACACACACACACACACACACACACACACACACACACACACAAAACATATAACGTTGTTTTAATATTGATCCTACATTTGGCACAAGGCCAGCAATTATCCAGTGCATTACTGGTACTTTATGTTATCGATCTAGTACGGATTAAAGGCAAAGTTAACTTCGGCGTTTCATCCTTACGGGGTCGATAAGATAAAGTACCAGTAATGCACTTTAATATTGATGATTATTGTCAGTGTTCTTTTTTATCACAACAATCAAATAATTATGGTGTTATCAGGCTTAAGCACTCCATGTCAATTGTACTCATCTAAGGAGGATTGATATCACGCAGAGCGGTATCCGACGAATTATATAATAGATATGTAATAATACACTTTATTAAATAATGACTATTATGTATATTTCTGAGGCGTTAGACAAAGTTGCATACGTCCATTATAGTATCCTCAGTCGGGAATTGATAGGGTATATGATATAAAAATTTCATAAGATGTTGATCATCCAAAATTCGATAAGTACGTACTGACCTAATGTTGGACAATCAACATCTCTGCTTGCATCTAGGTTATAGACACAATAAGAGTGACGAGAGGAAGCCGAGTCAG
Source organism: Eledone cirrhosa (assembly GCA_964016885.1). Lineage (NCBI taxonomy): Eukaryota > Metazoa > Mollusca > Cephalopoda > Octopoda > Eledonidae > Eledone > Eledone cirrhosa. The sequence goes on along the minus strand of OZ024742.1, from coordinate 332,589,396 downwards.
AGGGAATTTTAAGAGTTTTCGTATCAGGTATCTAGTCAAATGTGTGGAGCAGTGCTTGATGTACTGCTTGATGTACTGCGGTAGAAATAATCGCATAAGGATATACATTAATTTCTCGCCTAGAAACAATTATATAATAGTTGAAACAATTATATAACTGGTACGGGAACATAAACAGAGGCAGTACAAACAAAAGTTTATTAGGTTCACGCTCTTGAGAGTGGGGATATATATATATATGTATATGTATATACATATTTATATATATATGTGTGTGTGTGTGTGTATATACATCTAATGCACACATATACAAATATGTATATATATATATATATATATATATATATATATATACTTACATACATATTATTTATATATATATGTATGTATATATGTATATATATATATAATGAAAAATTGAACAGGGACAGAACAGAGAGGCAGTACGACAAATGTTTATTAAATTCACGCTCAGGAGAGTGGGGGGTAGATATATATATATATATATATATATATATATATACATATATATATATATACATATATATATACTTACATAAGTATGTATGTATATTTACATACATACTTACATAAATGCATATATACATACATACACATAAACATACAAGCATTACATACATAACTACATACATACATGTCAGATGAAAGCCGTAAGAACAATCAACTCACTTGTTCCTGAAAGATTACAATCTCCCATGTGGACGATGGTGATGTTTTAATCCAGCAGCAATAGACAAGACCATGGCTCCACCCTCTTCGCACTGATAACACTTCAACATAGGACACATCAGCATATGCAACTAGGGAACCGTGTTTGCTCCCACCTATACTACCTCTCCTGAGTTCATGAAACGATGGAAGTAATAACAAATGTGCATAGTACCCTAATAACTGCAACGATATACCCAATATCTGTATGATGCTAATAATTTAGAGTCGTGGTCCGTATTGGCTGAAGAGAAAGAATGATAGGTGAAAAAGCTGTAAAAGAGACTTCTCTACATCATATAATCTATTACAATACAAGTCCTACCCTCAAAGTCCCAATGATTATTATCTGATGACAACCCTAAGCAAGATGGCCAGTAATCACCTAAACAGCAGGTATCACTCCAGATTTTCTCTCTCTTAGAAGAATAACTTAAAAAAGCTCTATGTCATTCACTCCCAGAGAACTTATTGAAGATTCCTCTGTTGTATAGATGGGTATTTTTAATTATTTTTAAAGTGTCCCATCAACCTCATTATGACAGTTCTTGTAAAGAGACTGCAACGGAAAGATAACGAGTTCTGTCTACTTGGGGAAACTGGCTTAAGGTGCCAATAATCCGACTTTGCTCCCTCGGCTTGGTCAGTCCCAAATATCACTATCACGGGAAGGACCGCAGCTCGGTTCTGTTTGTCAAAGGCAATAAAAGACTCAAGTCGTTTGGTGTATTTTAGTAGGAAGCATATTATGAAACCCACTCCCGGTTCAGCAGTGATGATATTAAAACACACACACACACACATATATATATATCGTCATTGTATAATATCGTTTCCCTGTCTGGTTAATTCGGTTATGTTTCGGAAACACACACACACACACACACACACACACACACACACACGCGCGCGCGCGCGCGCACACACACATATATATGTCGCTGATGAAGGACTATTTTTATCATATGTAACCCATGTGCAACCACGCAGTATTCATTCTTCTCATGTTTTTATATATATATATATATAAATGTAATCAGAATTTTTCGAATATTAATAATAACATTCGATTCGTTTGCTATTTTGCAAACAAGCCTCAATTTTATAGCCATGTCAGGAGAATGACAGTTTGGCAGGTGAACAGCGAGCTGTACTGATGAAGGGTGATACCCAGAAACATTAGTGCCTGCAGTTCTGTTCGCATGCCAACATAAGAGCAAGAATGAAGTGTCTCCTGACATAGCTATAAAATTGAGGCTTGTTTGCAAAATTGCAAACGAAACGAATGTTATTATTAATATTCGAAAAACTCAGATTACATTTATTGTATTCAGCGATGTAGACCGAACTTTTCTTTATATATATATATATATATATATACATGTCTCTCTGTCTGTGAGCATGCGCGCGTGTGTTTATATATATATATATATATATATATATATATATATATATATATATATATATACATATGCAGGGAGAGAAGGGGAGCGTTAGAGATAAATAGGTAGATAGATAGATAGTCGTATTCAAGATAATCTCTCTCTCTCTTTCTATCTCTCATCAGATAAATATTACATAAGCAGGAGATAAAAGACCGGCCACGTGGTTCGATATTATTTAACGTAGGAAGGTGGGTGTTGGAAGCAGCATCACCTTTCAAACAGAGAAATCGAATAAAGCAGTGAAGATGGAAAGAAGATAATGGGAAAATTAAGAAAAAGAAAAACAATGATATAAGGAGACATGAAAGAAAGAAAGAAAGAATGAAAGAAAGAAGAAATGGGAAGGAAAATGAGGCAGAGACCTAAGGAATGTAAATAAATAAATAAAGAAGGAAAGTAAATAATGAAAAAAGAAACCGAGACAGAAGGGGTGAAAAATGAGAGAAATCAAATCTGAAATAGATATATAAAGGAAAAGGATGCAGTGAATGAAAGAAACAGAGGAATGAGGAAAGAAAAGAAGAATGAATTAGAGAATGAAAAAAAAAAAGAAATAACTTAAAGAAGAAAAGTGAGTGGAGAAAAAATACGAGGAAAGATTTTAAGAAAGCAGGTAGGATAAAAGCAAAAGAAGGACAGAAAATGATACCTGTAAAGACTAGAAGAAAAGAAAGGAAGAAGGTGAATGAAGAAAAATAAAAAGAGAGAGCCTTAAGAAAGAGATGAATGATAAATAGAAGGAAAAAGTAAATGTTTAAAAAGGACATATTTTTTAAGATTTTGATGTTCTAAAACATAAAAGAAAGAAACAAAAGTTTAAATATGATGGATAAATAAAAGAAGGAATGAATGAATGTAATAATGAAATACTCAGAGAAAATAAGAAAATATCTATTTCTCTTTCTCTCTCTCCCCCTCTCTCTCTCTCTCTCTCTCTCTCTCTCTCTCTCTCTCTCTCTCTCTCTCTCTCT
>OZ024742.1:332571251-332578751 GCA_964016885.1 Eledone cirrhosa | reverse complement strand
TCGATTCCGAAAGGGTGAAAGGCCGAACTAACCTCTACGGGTTTCAAACTCAGAACGTGAAGGGTCGTAACTATATGTCTTAAAGTAATTGGTCCGACAATCCAATTATGACGATAATAATTTCATTAATTTGCCACAAGGGTTCTGGATGAATGGGACCTTAGAAGGACGGGTTATATATAGTGTGTGAGGGGGAATTCGTATAATAATAAAAAAAAAATATATATATATATATATATATATAGGAACGTCGGGGTCCTACTCGTTCCTATTACACACTCTACTACCCTATGTATTGAGTACTTTGGTGCGTTATGGTCCATCTGATTCCTTACCACATTTCCTTCTTTATATATATATATATATATATATATATACATATATATATATATATATATATATATATATATATATATATATATATATATATATATATATATGCGTGTGTGTGTTATGAAATAGTAGTCCTAATGCAGCAGAACTTCAAAGTAGGAAAGATCGAGAAAGCCCACAAATTCGCGGCCTAACTCACCCAAGCATAGTTACAACCACCCGTTTAATGTAACCCTCACGCATGAAATACCTCAATCACCGTGCCATCATGTATTGTCCCAACTCCCACCTGACCAGTTAATGTATTCTTTTTTTTTTTCTTTACCTGTTTCCTTCATTAGACTACTGCAATGCATGTGCATCACCTCCAAGTTATTCAACGGAACCCAAGAGACCCCAGTACATATTTTATCTATATTTATTGTCAAAGCTTTAACTTACGGGACTGTGGGACATACACAAACTTAAATCCCAACACACGCACACTTATATACATGCAATCGACTTCTGCGGTTGCTGTATACGAAATTTCACTCACAAGGTATTTGTCAACTAGAAGCTGTAGTAGTAAACACTTGAAAATATATAGTTTTTTGAACGCATATAAATAAATTGAGTATATTTTATATCTTTGTTTTTTGCATATAAACTAATATATAAATATATCATTGATTTTTTTTTCCTTTTTTCTTTTTCAATCAATTTTCAGAAGTTTTCTTATCTGCAGTTCTCAGCTGGTGGAAAGACGTCTGACGGAAGAAAAGAAATAAAAATATACATACCTGAACAAGTTGGCTAAATCCTCTAATATTCGGATACATTTTACTTCACGAACTATCCACAACTTCGCGTTTTCAAAGGGAAATACATGTATATATAAATATATATGGATATATAATGTACATACAGTAGTCATATATACAATAAACGTGTATATATTAAATATGCATTCATAATTCAAACTCATATATAAATTAAACTTATATGGGTGCATTTATCAAAGATTTATTTTCATATATATTTGTATAAATACACACACACACACACATACACACACACATACTCACACATACACACACACATATATATATAAATACATACATATATATATATATATATATATATATATATATATATATATACACGCATATATATATATATATACATATATACATATATACATATATATATAACATTAGTGTAGTATTATAGTATAACTGACAATAAATTTATATACAAATACGTACACGCCACAGGAACTTTTACGCTATATTCAAAACCAATAATAAAGAAAATATATGTATATATTTATATAAACTTCATTAATTCTTATATATAATGTAATTAACAAATGTGACGATCATATACAAAATTAGAAAGTAGAATATTATTTCGGAGATGGTAGTGAGAAATTAATCAAGACAAACGAATTCCCAGCGAGATATGAAATATGCAAAGATGAATAAATGCTGAATAAAATATATTCATATATATTCAGTCATTGTTGCTATAAACATATATAGATCTAGGCACACACACACACATATATAGCTATATAGACACGCACACGAAAACACATAAACGCACGCATATTTATTCATATGTACTAACATTGAATCGCCCAGTCACATACATACACACTCGCACACACATACACACTCGCACACACATACACAAACAATTTCAGTATATTTGATCTATAAACATACACGAATATAGAAACCCCATATATGCATACACACACACAGATAAACACGCACACATACCTATATACAGTTATAATTATCGATCTATTCATATAGGGTTGCACGCACGCGCACACACACACATATACTGGCGTATATATGTGTTCCTTGAATGTGTACGCATACACTGAATGTTGTATTTAACGGCAAAACAGCTGATCTGAAGCTTGCTGGCTGATAACCATCAGATACATACATACACACCCGCACATTCACTCATATATATATATATACATTTTTTTTTTTTCGGCTGTTTGTTTTGATCATGGATGTTTTAAATCTAAGTTTATTTGAAATTACGAGCAGTGATTACGGATTACCAGGGAATATTTTCAAACGGATTATCACCGAAGAAGCAGCTCGAAATGCAAGAACAACAAAAACCATTACAACGATAACTCGAACCTGAATACTATCAACAACAGCATTGATAACTACCAGTAATTAGGGTCATTATTATTATATATTTTATTCAGATTTTTGTTGCTATAAATACAGAAGGAAAATAAACAGACACTCACAAATACATATACATATAATAAATTTAAGCAATAGCAACAACAATAATACCAACACACCCATACACACACACATACACTCGATATCACCAGCAACATTTATATCCTATATATTGATGATAAATAATATTTTTGTTATTTTTATCGTACAAAATAATTAAAATTTTCTTTTTGGTGAATTAGTTAATTCTGACTTGTTTTATTATTTCAAAATATCTATATTTCGTAATCAACGATAAAGGAATACAAATATACATACAGACACGCACATACAAACGCCTTTATATATGCCTCTAAACACATACATATATACATACATACGTTAATATATGAAGAGTTAAATATAAGATAATATTCTCAATAAATAGGATTTAGAAATGCTATCTTGATATCTTTTAATCCATAAATAAATTTATTTAAACCATAAATAAATGTTTGTTTGCATCCATTAGTTGTTTAAAATCCATCCACTCAAAATTGTTAACTTTTAAGAAATACGCACACACATACATACATGCACACGCACAGCCTTATACGCTAACGTATGCAATACATACTAAGGTGTCTGACATCACGCCTATACATCCATGCAAGCAACATATATATATTTTGCTGTCTGCCTAACAGACCACATTTGGGAGGCCGACGATTTGCTGAAAGAAGCTGTCCAGAACAAGAGTCGATGGCTATGTAAGCACTGACGTAAGAGACCAATGTTTTTGGTTAGAAGCATCGGATTTTGCACAGTTGTCATATACAGCTTTTTGATAATCTGCTGTGCCGTTATCAGCAACGCACTTCCATTTGAAACTTCAGCTAACCTGGGCCAGCCCTCTCCGGTCAATGTCGACCCCTTTTTCAATCTAGAGAGAAAAAACAACTCTCGGTGGTGGCAATGGGTAGACCCTACCCCGCCTTCTATGCGTTCTTCACAAAACCAACTGATTTCAACAGGGTTGAACAGGCGGGATTTCAAGAGGAACTTCAAACAAATTCTCTATTCCGCCATCAAACAAAATCGTCACAGAGAATCGAAGAACCATTTAGGTGATAGCAACAGTGTGAAAAACTTCCAGTCCTACCCCAGGAGTGCTAAACATAAAAGACCTCACCGGAGTGCTATTATTTCAACATCTAAAAAAGGCGGGGATAATGGGGAACGAAACGACCGCGAGGCTGACAGTGTGGAAAACACAGTGGATGGCAATAACAACATCAACAACGATCGACGAAATGGCAAGCAGGAATTATTTAGGGATATATTCGGGAAGTCGGGAACCTTCCATATCAGAGGAGGTGAACAATCCTGGATATCCTCAACAAATACTCGACAGGTGCCGAGTGCACCGTTTACTACAACTACTACAACTACTAATTCAAGCACACTAACCCATGTGAGTAACAGCAATGTGAATTACACTATCAGCCACCACCAGGCACATCACATACGGTCAAATGTTACAACAGTGTCTCTACAACATCGAGATAGAGCACCTCCATCTAAATTGCCAACTCTTGTTCCTATTTTCAACGAGCGTAAACATGGGAAGAAAAAACGCTACAAGCGATCACATAACCATCACCATCGTCGGCGTAGAAGATGGAGTCTAAGGCAGGTTTCGAAACGTAAACCCCGTCGTTTATACGGTAGCAGTTTAGACCATTGGGTCAATGCAGCTGATCATAGACATCGTGTACACAATGTCACCAGTGACGTCAATATTAAAACCCGGATTGGCCGTTTAAAAATTCAAAACCAATTCGGCTCTATCGAGACTTTTAATAGGAGTGACATTTATCGCGACTATGATCCTAGTGACAACGAAACATTAAAGGCTGTGAGGTCCCAGTTAAACAACACCCGGTATACTGTTACATCAAACCTCATAACAAACAGATCAAACCATCTACACAAACAACATCAGAAGCACCAACACTTACAACACCACCACCAACAACAACCACAGCTGCAATCTCGACAAAACAGCAATGTTCTCGACGGTACCCGTCATACCAGCAACTTATCACCTGCTCCAGAAGATTCAAGATGGTTGATTCATACATTGAACAACGTTGAGTCAGTTAAAAATGTTAATTCTAATGATATGGATGTACGAAATGATCGGATCAACGATTTTACCAAGGTGGATATGCTACCCAACTACCTGTCTCCTAAGGTAGACACTCATTCTGAATCTATATTCTCTGTTTCACGCTTCAATAATTCATCATTCTACACTTCTCGGGCGCCATCTTTATTGTCCCTTATCTTCCCTCGGACAGCCACCTTAAAAAAGTACACGGCCCCGCCATCTCTTTTGCAACTGTCAAATCAATCAAATTCACCAGCATCCGTGTTACCGTCATCATCGTCATCAACATCATTAGCTTCTTCTTCTTCTTCTTCTACTTCTTCTTCTTCTTCTTCTTCTTCTTCTTCTTTATTTCCTTTGTACCCGGGTCACCACATCAGTGTTGTGCCACAATCATTAGACGTCACAAACTCGGGGGGCGACCACCACTCTCAAAAGGTGTTGATACCTCACACTAGCCGGAAAATGCCTCAGGCTCTGATTATAGGTGTCAAAAAGGGTGGGACTCGTGCCGTGCTGGAATTCTTACGATTACACCCGGATGTACGAGCACCTGGTCCGGAACCCCATTTCTTTGACCGACATTATCACAACGGATTAGATTGGTACAGGTAAGCGGAATAAGATTTCATTAAATTTACTTGTGTCTACTGTCTGTAGTATTTATTATTTTATTACAGGATATGTTGTGAAAGCGCGATGCTTAGTAATTAGGATTGTGTATTCAAGTCCGCAAGGTCATGAGTTCGTGAGTTCAATTCTTATACCGCGCGTTGTGTCCTTGAACAAGACACGTTATTTCACGTTGCTCCGCCTCAATTAGCTGAAAATGAATACTGGCGGCAGCGAGATATTAACTCAATGATAATCGGTTCCGAGTGTCGGTTTAGTTCTATCACTCGAATAACACCATACCATTTACTCTAGTCTACTCAGTGTCAATTGAATAGGTCAACCTTGTCAAACACCATGTCAAGGGGATCTCCCTGTAAACCACATTAAATGTGCACCTGTATGTGGCATGATAGGGCCTTTTACGTTAATTTCCCGAGCAGTATGTTCCCTTTATCGAACCAACTGGAACATTCGTCGTCGTAAGTAACGGAGATCCAACAACAACAGTTTTGTATATGTATTAAGATGGCGGAGTGTTAGAAACGGGAGAGCACCGAACTAAATGACTTACCGTATTTTGTTACATCCAATTACGTTCTCTAAGCTGAAAACTGGCCATCAGAGTCTTCTTTTATTGATTTTCACATCTTAGATCTATAAAATAAATACCAATGAACTATAACATTATCGTAGAAATTTCTGGCTTTGTCTGTCCGTTATAAATCGATAATTGTGTATATATTTGTATGTGGGAACATGTGTGTCTCAATATATTTTTAACATCATCATCATCATCATCGTCATTTTACGTCCGTTTTCCCATGTTTCTTTGGGGTGGAAGGGTCGTTTCCAACACAGCCTCCCTTCAGGTGTTACCTTCCTATGTCATCTCCTCTGTGAACTTAAGTTTTGAGATCTGCTCTCTATGCGTTTTTATATATATATATATATATATATATATATATACGAAGGAATTGTGGTAAGGAACCAGATGGACCATAACGCACCAGAGTACTTAATACTTAGGGTAGTAGAGTGGGTAATAGCAAAAGGTATGACCCCGACGGCAGAGCTCAAGCAGTTTCTACGGCTATTTCTGGACTGAAATAGCCGTAGAAACGGCTAGAGCTCTGCCGTCGGGGTCATACCTTTTCCTATATATATATATATATATATATATGTGCAGAGGTTATATTTAATTTGTTGGGATTCAACAAGTTTAAACATTGTTATAACTGATATAAAGCACTCAACAGATTAGTGGAGTAAATACACAATATATTAATAAATGGAAACTATATTTATAAAACCATATTTATTTTTAAGGTTGTCGTTTTCCCGGGTATGTCAATATTTATATATAAAACAAATCTGTATTTTATCTGATGAAAGCGCACCATAATTTACCTTGGTTGCCCTTGAAATATATATAATAAAATAAATATTGTTTTATAAATATAGTTTCCAATTATTAATATAGTGTATATATATATATATGTTCATTCATTTTTGTGTGTGAATATGTATAATATGTATGTGTATTTGTATATGTATTTGTGTAGTGTGTGTGAATATGTACACGTGTGCAATTCCATTTGCACGTGCTGTAAAATAGTTATAATTTATTTTTTTGACAAAGCAGGTTTGTAGTACAGCTTCTGTCCCTGCATGAGTTTCGAACTCACAACATGAATGGGTGCCATAATTTATGCCCTAGTGAGACATTTAGTTCAGTAATATTGACGCTAAAATTCTATAAAAGAAAGCCTGACATCGACGAGATTTGAACTCAGAACGTAAAAAGTCTGCTTGAAATTATATTTAATGGTTTCTATGATAATTTTGACATAAATACAGAGCTCAGTATGTGACTATTACTTTATGAAAGGCAAAGTTGACGACGACCTCATTTGAACTCAGAGTGTAAAAGGTCAGAAAAATTTTAACCAGGCATTTGTTCGACTATTTAACGATAGTGTCATTATAATTAAAGAAACCAACTTAACAACAAATATCTATCTACCCTAGGTTTTGATTTTCAACAAGATTTTAATTGAGTCATGTTTTTTACTACGTAAAATGCGACGATTACATGAAGATGCTGGTTGTAAATGGGGTTCGGTTGTAACATAAATTTGTATTATGTTTGTGTTGGAACAGGGGTTTCTTTAAAAAGGGTCATAAAATGATTGTTGT
>OZ024742.1:332548751-332566251 GCA_964016885.1 Eledone cirrhosa | reverse complement strand
TGGTTTTTATGTGATTCATATTAAAATAGGGTCCAAACTACCATATCAGCAAGTCAATTCCAATAGAACGGGTGCGAATTGATTATTATTGATTTTCTTTTTATACTGGCATAAGGTTACAAATTAGGGGTGGAAGACGAGGAGAGTCGATTAACTGGTAATTAATTTATCGACCCTCCCTTGCGATGAAAATCAAACTTCACTATGTTAGGATTTAAACGCTCAACGCAGAAAATAAAAAGAAAGACAAACACACATACACACACAGAGAGACATAACAAATTATCGCAAGGTAACTTGGCCAGTGATTTACCGATTCTGCAATTCTGCTATCCATCGTGCTTGCTAATTGTTTAGTTTATGAGAATACGAGGGATTATAGGTGATGACAATACCTGCTAGAAATAGCAGCTAAATCTCTTTTCAACCACATACTATTCTCTTCAAAAATAAAACTGATTTTGGACAAAGCATGTCTATGTGGAGGCGCGTGGCCTAGAGGTAAGGGTGTTGGACTTACGATCATAATGCCGTGGGTTGTATTTCTGAGCTGGGTTGCGTGTTGTATTCTTGACGAAACAGTTCATTTCCCGTTGCTCCAGTATACTCAGCTGAAAAGGAGCACCAGCAATAGCTGGAGGTTTAAACATGTGATGGACTGGCATGCTGTCCAAGGAGAATTCTTGTACACTCAGTCAGTTCATGCCATGAAACCAGGATAAGCACCATCCTTATGAGCCCCCTGGATTAAGGCATACTTTTTTTTTAGATGTCTATACATACTTTGTCTAAAAAAAATAGTGGAATAGTCACTACTGAAACACCTCACCCTTGGTTGATTTATTAAATAAAAATAACCACAAATAGACACATTTTATACTTACATTATCATATTATATTATATTATAATATAATATATGAAAGGCTCTCATAGAAACAAATATTATTTAGTCATTCAATATAATTATAGGGTGATAATATGTACCAGATTGAAATAGGTGCAGGGGTAGAAATGATCAACAAAAATCCTTGAAGAGTGTACCCCACCATGGCTGCAGTTTAAAAATCGAGGTAAATAAAAGAGAAATATGAAAGAATATTTACTAGATACACGAGCCATGACATAGCTGATAGTTGGTTGACAGATCTGCTAGAAATATACCCCACCCCCTTCTCATCAGGTACACATATGCCATATTACCACCATGTAAAAGCAATATCTCAATAGATAATTGAATCTTATATTCAACAAGGCAGGATTCTAGATAAGCTGGGACGCTTTTGATCATGGCCATTCTGGGGTTCATCTATAGCTATAACAGCCGCCACAACCGATTACATTGTAGACGTTAGAATTAATAATTAAAACATGTATATAAAGGAAGGAGATTAATGGAATCTGTAGAATAGTAAACGACATTCCTCACAAAATCCTTAACCGCACAGCCTCACTTGCTTTAAATGCACTGCTTGCCACAGTTTCGAATATATATATATATTTATATATATATATAAGAAAATGAGGGTTTTTTTTAAATGAAAAAAAAAAAAACGAGATGTCCTACACGAGTGAAAATATAAGGAAAAAAGATGAAATCAAAAATGCTACTGGAGTCTTTTTAAGAATATTTATTTGTTTGCTTTACCGGTTTCACTGTTCTTATGATTTTCAAAAGTAGAATTGAGATGGAGGGTATGTGTGCATATATATATATATATATATATATATATATATATATATATATATATATATATATATATGTGTGTGTGTGTGTGTTTCTGCGTATATAGTTAAATAAGTATGCATGCATGTGTATGTGTGGACGCCAGGTAGTGTCCCAGGGTCCACGTGAGTTTGTTTATAAGCAAGTGCTTTTCACAGACAAGCTCAAGAGAGTAAGTAGACCGTCACCCAGCCATATGTTCCTGGTATCGGCCTCGCTGCCAGGCCTCTTTTGCGACTGTCACATACGATAGCCTCTAGTTGGCCCAAATATTATAAATTGAATTATGTCGATGATAGCTGTATGGAAGTTCGTCGGTGGAGATTTACTATTATTCAATGTATACATACATGCATGTAAGATTAATTTTACCTGAAGATTACTTTGGAATCCTTAGACATTTATTTTATATTTCAATATGACGATCGAACAACTGAAACTCACACCGACACAAACATCGGAGCTCACATCTTATATTATATGTTCTTATACACATGTAAGTATGGGAATAGAGTCCGTGGATATGTATGGACTGTGAAGGCTCGTGGCTTAGTGGTTAGGGCATTTGTTACAATATTCTAAGTTAGTGAGTTCGATTCGTAGATACCCATTGGGTTCTCTCAGCAAGACATTTTATTTCATCTTCCTTCAGTGTATTGAAGTGAAATACTTACGGCTATAATTGACTAGTATTGTCAGACACTCTGTCACACTAAGATTCATTGATAATTATCTTAAAGGTACACATGTCTGTAGAATACTTATACACTTGCAAACTAATTTCACGAACGAGTTGTCCCGTTGATCAAACAACGGAAACCCACATTGACAGAAGCCCAACAATGTCATGTGCCAACTTGTTTCATGTAACTATATGATGCAACGAATCTTTTAACACATATATTCCTCTAAAGTCTGACGCCGGTATAAAGTATACATGATCGGAGCATGCTCATGTTATTATTGGTAGTGTTTATATATATATATCACTTGATTACCTGTAAAATAGAATCTTTTGATGGAGTATTCTCAGTACATTGACACGAGGCACTGACACGTTGTTTCCTGTCATATCCTTTACAAAACCTCCTAGATATGTTTATTAATGGTTCCGATCAACAGAATTGCGGATGCATATATCCGGAAAAAAAAATGAATATATATATATATAGAGATAGAGGAGGGGGGGGGAGATGCGCTGAAAGAGCCAGTTCAACCCGTGGTTTTCATTCTTGCGGATAGCTATCTAAACCCTAGCATTACTGGTAGTTATTTAAGCCAGTGAAGTTGTTTATATGCGATTGCAAAGCTAAGATCCTAATGAAGGAAACGATATTGTTGTCACAAGTCCTGCTAAAATAGCAGGTTAATCTATATTGAATCTCCGTTCTTTCTTTTGTGTTTCCGTTCCGTACTGTACCACACAGTAAGGTCTGCCGTTCGTCAGTTCCAGGAGTATATTAGTATATTTCGCGCCTTTCGGAGAAATGCTTGTTATGACAATCCCCTTCGATCCTCCTAACAGTGCAACATAGAGACAGGGGATGAGGGAGGAAGAGAAAGAGAGAAATAGAAAGAGAGAGAGAGAGATTGAGATTGTACGTGTGTCTGGAGAAGGATCGACCCAAGTACCTGGCAGATGCTTTAGTTATCAACCCTGGAAGGATGAAAGGAAAGGTGAACCGTGGTGGGATTTAAATTCAGAGTGACGTGACCCGCCAGAAAAATCCCGCTGGGCATTCTAACTGACGTTTGAACAACTCTGACGAATGAGGGCCGATAATGTGTGGTCTTTCAGATTATGATTATTATAATGTTTGTTCTACTTGTCACCTGTAATTATTGCCCAAAGCAATCTCCCGTATGTGCGCCTCCCCCTCCTAGTTATATGCTTTATTCTTTCAAATAAAATAGTTTCCACTTACAGTTTGTTAAGTTGACGAACTTAGCTTTTAATATTTCTTGCTTTGACTAAACTAACAAGTTTATTTAAACCTGTATTTGTGCTACTCAGTCTACAGAGCAGACTGCAGACTATAGTGTCACCATCCTCTTGTTCTCGGAGGATGAATAATAGGCAAAATTAAAACGCACAAATTTGAACACTTTTTACCCTGATACACTTTTAATTGTTTCAGTCATTAAATTGTAGCCATGCTGTGGATGTAGTAAACCATATTGATTCCACAACTAATTTTATCGATCTCTTTGTCTAGAACAATTAAACTACAGGACATAAATAAGCAGTAAAAGTAAACAGACTCGGAAACACACACACACACACACACACACACACACACACACACACACACACACACACACACACATATATATATATATATATATATATATATATATATCCAGGGGGTATAACTTGGAGTTACTGCAGGTTCACCCGGGAGAGCACTCGATGTTTAGGTTCACTTCTGTGATGAGGTGTATAGCTATACAGAGTGTAATATATTGAAAGGATAAGAAGGGCGATTGGTTACTTCTTCATTACATTTATTGGTAGGTGACGCGCGTTTCGCCACTGATCAGCTCAACGTTCGATCTGTATCGATCCTACCCGACTCAATGATCGGTAGCTCGACGGACCCTTTAAAATGCTATAGTATTTTAGAGGGTCGGTCGAGCTGCCGATCATTGAGTCGGGTAGGATCGATACAGATCGAACCTTGAGCTGATCAATGGCGAAACGCGTGTCACCTACCAATAAATGAAATGAAGGAGTAACCAATCGTCCTTGTTATCCTTTCAATATATATATATATATATATATATTTATATATATATATATATATATTTATATATATATATATATGTGACTGGCTCCTGCACATTCACTTTCGACAAAAAATGTACTTACAAGAGATTGGTCAGCTTGGGGCAATTATAGAAAACCAGGAAACACGTGGTTGCGAATCAAATTCTTACTCACAAAGCCATGCCAACTCAACTTTAAAAAGATAATCTTAGGGTGAGACAATGTGATATTGTGATATTCATGCATTTTGGAGCTCATTATGTGCTGAAAATTAAACTATATATAGCTGCGTATTAAAGCCAGATGAAGAGAAGTTCTATTTACCTGTGGTGCTCGCTGACCACAACATATAACCAAGTAGCATGTCAACGTGGGAGCATTAACGGAAACGGATGACATGCTAAAAATAGCAGTTAGTTCTCCCTCAAATTAGAGCTGACTTGCAGCTAAATACATACACTCGAAAATACGAAAGCAATCACATAAAAACACCTAGCCGCCCTCACCTGTCCACACACAATAGTTCAGATATACAGCGACATACATGCAGACAAAACCACTAAGGCACACACGTATTGTTGGATATCCGTTGGTTCCAATATATCCTGTTAGATCAACAGAGAAGCTTTTTCAAGACATTAAGTTGCAAGTGCCTGAGCAGTCTACGAAAATAGTTTTCAGTGAGACCACCGTGAAATAGTGTCGTGCTCAAGGACAATACAAACTAGGAGTAATAGAACTCATAACCTTATGATCGGGAGCCAAACACCCTGACTACTAAGCCTGTACGTATGATATAAACAAATACAGGCATGAGCATATGGATAATATAAATAAACAAATGCATTCGTATATTCTGGCATTTTTGAGAAATTATCATTTTGTTTTGTTTTGATTTTTTGCTAAACTTTGTGGTTTCTTTCAGATGTGCATTGTTAGTGAGGGATAGGTTATTTAGACCAGAGTACACTAGTGGTATTCACTAATACTGGTGTGGAGCACTAAGGAAGAAGTTACAGTAAAATCATGTTTTAAATTACAGTACTGTGTTAAATAAAGGACGCATTAAAATACGGATTGGTCACGGTTGGAATGCCTTTGAATATAAGCCCGCTCAATGTGCGTTCATCCGAGGTTAAGAAACACCAACTATAACAATATCAACAAGTAGTATATATATGGAAATCCAGAGTAATGAAACGCCTAAATTTGACGACGTAGGTTTCAACTCAAAACGTTTCGATGCGAGAACTTGATAAAGAAAGTACCATCGTACTTGAACACTAGATTTATTTGGTAATGAGTCAAATTTCAACGTCGGAAAGCTGAAAGAATTTGGACCTGATTCATATGGAATCAAAACTGTTTAAGCACATTAAATGACTTCTAGAAATAGTCTCAAAATGAGAAGTGCCGAAACGATTACCGTAAGGGATTTTTGTCCGCCGGTCCGACAATTCTGACAGGTCATCAGCCACACACCCAGATGGGAATACCTGGAATTTGAAAATATGTTAGCCACAACACAGATAATTATAAATATGAAAGATATGTATATCTATGTATGTATATGTGTGTATGTATGTGTGTATGGGTGTGTGTGCGTGTGTATGTGTATGCAACCATGAACACACATAACAATGGGGTTCCTTGTTAAAATATCTAGATAAGCATGGCTTACAAGGAGCGGAGGTGTAAAGTATTCCGGAACCCGGATGAGACTAGGTGTGTATCGGGATCTTTTACAAGCCCACTTCGAAAGCAAGCACGCCAACTCCATCAATATTTAACCGGGCCCAGCCTCTCTCATCCCCACTGTCTCTCTCTCTTTCTCTCTCTCTCTCTCCCTACCTCTCTCTCTCTCTCTCTCTCTCTCTCTATCTATCTCTCTCTCTATATATATATATATACGTATGCGCACACACGCATGTATGTATGTACTATATATATATATATATATATATATATATATATGTATATATATATATATATATATATATATACATATAACGAGGGAATTGTGGTAAGGAACCAGGTGGACCATAACGCACCAGAGTACTCAATACTTAGGGTAGTAGAGTGGGTGATAGGAAAAGGCATGACCCTGACAGCAGAGCTCAAGCAAATAAATCTGAAATAGCCGTCGAAACGGCTTCAGCTCTGCCGTCGGTGTCATAACTTTTCCTATATACATATATATGTATGTGTGTGTATATACACACATACATATATATATATATATATATATATATACACACACACATATATATATATAGGGATGAACAAATTATACTTTATAACTATGCCGGTTTAGTTTGCCTCCTACAAGCGTGTATCTCATAGAAATGTGGTTGGGTGTTAGATGTAGCCCAGTTATATGACAAACCACGTAAAGAAGCATCTTGTTGATCGCACAACATACCCACGGCTCCTGGAACCTGACATTTTGGCCTTATGAGATATTCATTCCAACACCCGTGTTCGCAATTCGAAACTCGTGAAAACCACAGGGTGGAGTTGTATCCGATACATATTTAGGTACAAGCGAGGACTTATCAGTTCGAAGAGAGCAAGTCTACTATCCAGTCTACTATCCCCTTTCTTTCTCTCTCTCTCTCTCTCTCTCTCTCTCTCCCTCTCTCTCTCTCTCTCTCTCTCTCTCTCTCTCTCTCTTTCTTTATATATATATAATATAAGATCAAAATATGGTTAAAAGAGTTCCAAGTGTGTTATTATGAGCATTTCAAAAACAAATATCATCATGGGATGATATTTTCGTTCTCATCAGATAAAATAAGGAGACATGATATGAAGCTTAAAAAACACTTGCGAGCTGTGAAGTGTTAAATCAACACACACACACACACACACACATATATATATAATAATAATAATAATAATAATAAATGCGAAGACTAAAATCCAAATCCCCGATTTTTGCTTAAACATAAATCTGTTATTTTAATATATATATATATATATATATATATATATATATATATATATATATATATATATATATATATATATATATATATATATATATATATATATAGTATCTGATGCAACCACTTATGGGAATCGAAATAGATATCTGTTGTTTAGACCTCTATACCTATACGACCTGACGATCGGCTCCTTTCCTCTTTTCTTTCCATATGTAGCTTCAGGTTTAGTCTCAATTCGTGACTATGTTTAGGTTTACAATGTATTTGTGTCTTTGTCTGTTTTTATCCCATAAACTACCGGTTAGATATATAATGATCGATAAATTGTAAATTGGTTTTAACACATAAACACCTATATATACATATATATATTTATATACATATATACATATATATATATATATATGTATATATATATATGTGTGTGTGTGTGTGTGTGTGTGTTCGTGTGTGTGTGTGTATGTACACACACACATATATATATATATATGTATACATATATACACACACACACAAACGAAGTTAAATGATGATGAAGTCACAGACGCATTCTATATATATACATATTCAAATGTTAGTGCGTTTTATCGCATGTAAAGTAAGTTTGTGTCTGTGTGTCTGACTCATTTATGTGTGTGGTTTGCTTTTCAAATCTATGAATGAGCTTGTGTGCTATACAGATAGAGTGAGAGCGAGTGCGCATGGATGCGAGTATATTAGTAGTTTGTTTTTTTAACCTTTTACTAGTTTTAGTAATTAGATTTAGTCGATCATATCGACCCCTGTACTTTTTATTTGTAAATCTGGTTCTGATTTTATCGATCGTTCCTCTTTGTTTATCTCTTTTTTTATCGAAACTTTTTAATCTCTTTTTTTATCGAAACTTACATACATACATACAAGCAGAAACACAGGTAAACATGCATACACACACACACACGCACGCGTGCCCAAACACATACACACACGCACAGACCCCCCCCCCCCACACATATATATATATTTGATTGCTATTCCACTCTCGCCACTATGCACACAATCTGCGGAGATTGTCATAAATGGACACTGAAACGTTTCAAACGTTTCGTATCGGTTTTTGGTCCGTCTATATTTATAGGTCCGTTTTGAACCCCGAAACACATAGTTACACTGCGGACGGCTTAACCAGCCAGTTATTCTTGCGAAATGCATAATTCGTGTGCGTGTGTGTGTGTGTGTGTGTGTGTGCTTGTGTATGTGTGTGTATGTGTGTGTGTGTGTGTGTGTGTGTGTGTGTGTGTGTGTGTGTGTGTGTGTGTGTGTGTGTGTGTGTGTGTGTGTGTGTGTGTGTGTGTGTGTGTGTGTGTGTGTGTGTGTGCTTGTGTGTGCCTACTCTTTCCTTTCGTCCCATGTTAAACTAATTTCACTTATAACCAACAATTATTATTCCGAGGGCGTTATATAGAACTACATTAACTAATGAATGATTTCCTTATTTAAGAAGAGAAGTAGTAGATTTGAAGGAAATCATATTAATATATGTAACAAGACGAATGATATCTGAAGAGGATACCTTGTTTGCTCGTATATGTTAGTAACTACGTTTTTCTATTAGTCTATCTCTCTGTGAGTGCGTAATGTTTCTATCAAGGATTATAAATCTAGACATGTGTTTATACTGCACTCACGCACGTAATACAAACATGTGTACATATATATAGGTACACATACACACACCCACAGACAGACAAACACACACACATATGATGATTTCTCCCGAATGAAACATTTCTAGTCCTGTAGAACCAATTTTCATATGAAATATTTACACTCTGCTATGTATTGAGTACTTTACTTACTGTGGTTACTCCCGATTGAACCCGGGATAAACTTATATATATATATATATATATAAGTTGTCCGGGGTTAAATCGAGGTAACCACAGTAAGTAAGGTACTCAATACAAAGTAGAGTATACATTTTTAATATAGAAAGGCTTCTACAGGACTATAACTGTTTCATTCGGGAGAAATCATCAGGGATTCCAATATTAAATATATATATATAACAGACATAAGATAGTATTTAAATACAGGTAGGTAGATAAATAAATCGATAGTGGTTAGGATGTTCCACTCTCAACATTAAGGTCGTGGGCTCCTTTTCTTTGGATTGGGCATTGAATTGAGTTCTTGAGCAACATATATTTCACGTTCCCTCTTCTACAATGACTTGCAACAGGTAGATAATCAATATCTTCTAGCTATGATTCCTTGATTCGTTGTGACGCCGGTTCTTTTCCTTATACATACACACACCCATACACACACAGACACATACACATATATATCTATATCTATATATTTATATATATATATATATATATATATATATATATATATATATATATATATATATATATATATATATATATATAGGTGTGTGTGTGTGTGTGTGTATACATATATATATACATATATATATATATATATATATATACATATTATATATATATATATATATACATATTATATATATATATATGTGTGTGTGTGTGTGTGTGTGTGTGTGTGTGTGTATTTATGTGTGTGCATTTGTGCATATATATATACAGACTGGACAGAGAGTGCGGGATATACCATTGTGCTTAGGTGTGCTTGAAAGCGCAGGGCCCCGTTGGATAGGGAAGCGGGCATCTTCCTGACCAAAATCTTTTTTACGATAATTTTTTCAAATGTATGGGGCATCATAACTTACCTAACATAGGGCCTCATTTGTCCTGAATCCGACTCTGAGACTGGATAACCGAGACTATATGAATGTGTATATATTACATACACAGAATTTTATTTTGTAGGCATGCCTATATGGTCACTAAGGCAGAGATGTTGATATTCCCTATTTCATTTATTAATAATTATTAGTAATTCTAACGTGTTTCGATGCAGTATTATAAGAGATAGATAGAAATAATATATTGCTTCAATAGTCGTAGTTTCTTTTATCTGTATTACAGTTCGCTCTTTTTCTAATACTACAACTGCTATTTGGTTTTCTACTGCTGCTTCTATCGCTTCTTTTTAGTTTAACTACTGTAATATACATGCTTGCGTGTGTGTGTGTGTGTGCGTGTGCGTGTGTGTTCGAGTGCGTGTGTGCGCTCCTGCGTGTGTGTGTGTATCAACATCTTCCATTCACATCTAACATAATGATGTACCACTTTCAAGTCCTTTTTTTTTAAATTGTCGATCATATAGAGTGCAGTATTTATATCAATCTAGTACTTATTTTAACGATCTCTACTTTTGCTGAATCGGCTAAATTACCACACTGGTTTTGTTCTGACCGCATTACACACACACAAACATATAGTGGTAGTTGTCCCAGAATGTATGCCACATTGCTGCTTAAAGCCATGCGGTTTAATAGGGTTTATGGATGCATGCTGTCTTCTTGAGAAAGATACTTTATTTAGTGTTGCTACGGTTCACTCAGCTGGAACATGTGTGTTGTACCTGTAATTCTAATTTTCATACAGTAAGCCATGCTGAATTTTCCCTGAGAACTATATATATTACATTCTCCAGCGGCAAGCTGGTGCAGTCTGTGACTGACACAGTATCTGTTGCACTTCGGGCCGAGGAAGGTAAACTCTCCAAATATTGGTCGCTCTCCGATTGGTCGGCGGTTGAACCCCTGACAGTGGAGACTTCTAGTGTTCTTGATCCTAGGGACACCTCCTTGATCACCACCATCAGCAGAGTGTTGGTTACCCGCAGGTGAGAGCTTGCGAGCTGGAATGGCACTTCCAGCGAGTCTCCCTCACCATATTCCGGCGAAATGCCTTCACTATTCTGTCCGACGGAGTCGCGAGGTGGTCAGAGTGTGAGTCTCTCATTTGCTCACAATAGTGAGAGATGGGGAGAGTGGGAGGGATGAAAGCAGTAACAGTGGCAGTTTGGTTATTTTGTGTATGGATCTGGTGTATATATGTGTACATAAGAGAGCATGAGTCTAAAACTGTTTCTTGTACTCAATCTCTTCCTCTAACCCACACCTGACAAATTTCTGTCTACATACTTCATATAACAGAGTGAGATACTTCAATCTATTAAGCGTGCATGTATCTGTGGAATATTCAACTACTTGCGCTTAAATTTGAACAGCAGGCAGCTTTGTTTTTCGAACAATGCAACACTCGTTAAACTGACGGAGGTCCAACGCAACAGGGTGCTGAACTTGCTAATTTGACTTAAATACGTATAAATAGAAATGTTATAATAGTTTTATACATATCACAACTTGAAGCATACTTTTCTCTGAGGCCACTTAAGCAAGTCTCATTTACTTGTGATGTAATGTTGGCGAACAAACTCTTCGAAAATTGTTAGTTGTACAATTCCTGTAATTGAAAGAGCTGGTCATTGCACACACTGTGTCCTGCTGATTGTCTTCTGGACACATGTGATTGATGAATACTCAGCCACTTGTATGTTAATTTCATGCGCTGGCTTAACATCGAAATTGAGTGAGGTTCATAATATTCCACAACAAACTGATACAGTCATTGTTTTGTAGTGTGGATATTAGATTTAAAAGCAAATCATGACCAGATTACATCATGCTAGTGCAAGACAGTGAATTAGCAGACTCAATAAAGTGACGAATGGAGTGATCTGTGGCATTCTCCGACCCTCCACGTTCAAATATGGATGAGGTCAACTTTTAATTTTATGCTTTCGAGAGCTATAAAAAAGGTACCAACACTGTACTAGATCAATACAACATATGCCTATCTTTCTCAATTTATCTTGTCAACTGTCTCATTCTATATGGAAGAAATCGATTTCGTACAGTCCTGGTTTATATGCCAAAGACGACATCCTTCGTGTTGGGAGTTCAAGGCCCGTAGATGGTGGGATACTGCCAGAACATAATTATTAAGGGTCAGGATACTGCCAGAACTTAATTATTATGAATAAAATTTATCATTTTCAGATGGATGTATGTCGCTTATGTGTAAATGTGTATTGATACGTAGCATTATCTATGTATTGTGGGTCGTCTGTCGGTTTCTAAGACGAGCATTTTGTCGTTTGATCAAGCGAGAGTGGTTAGTATTCCAAAGATATGGTTTTGTACCATTAACTTAATTCCCAGGCAGAATCTGCGTGACACAATTTGATAAGAACGGACCTAAAAACCAGAAGTGAAACTATTAAATTGGCTTCATACTTCCGTCTATCCAATTTCACTCACAAGGCTTGGCTTGACCAGAAGCTGTGGTAAAGAACAATTTCCATGATGCCACGTAGTGGGATTAACTGGGATTATGTATTTGTATATATATATATATATATATATATATATATATATATATATACATACGAAATCACACACATGCATATAAACATATATATACACAAACGCATATATATATTTATTTATGTATATATATGTTCATATGTGTTGTTGTTTTTCTACAACTTTGTCTTGATTAACCCTATGAAGCCTGGGCGTTTTGGCGTCTCCATAAGATATGGGGCTGATCCGAGGGTACCCTCCTAGCACCTGCTTTATTCCTGACCCACTAATGCTATGAAAATGAAGCCTGGCATATGTATAGACCAGTGATAGGTAAATATTTCTGCATTATGATAATAAGGGCAGTGGATTGGCAGTATCGGTGGAGGGTCACACGCCATGCTTTCCAGCATAGAGTTATGTCCCTTTACGGTCTGAGATCAAATCCCACCAGGTTAACTTTGCCTTTCATCCTTACGGGGTCGATGAAATAAAGTACTAGCAGTGTACTGGGATAATTGCTGGCATTATGCCAAAAGTAGAAACAATTATGGTAATATTGATGAAGTCATCTGCTGTAACCAGATGGGTTAACATTTAATATTGTTCAAACTTTTCCTATAATTACTATGGTTATGAACATAAAATTTGCAGGGATATAGGGTACTGTCATGTACTTTCTCGCTGCCACGTTTGCTGATAAATGAAACAACAACAATGCAATCTCAAATAGTTTGCAAAATTGATAAATGATTCTTACCATGTTAACCACAATGTTGAAACGGAAATGACGTTTTGGGCCAAGCAACCGTAGGCATGCAACTCAAAACACATATATTAGATTTGGAATGTTGTTTGGCGATGCAGTTTTTGTTACAAAGTTGAATAATCAAAATTTGTAACAAATGAAATCTTAGAAATATTATTTTATACACTCTCTCCAACTCATGCTGTTTCCATGGTTTTCTGTGCTTTTAACAGGATACCTTTTAGGAAAGTCACTAAATTTCAAAGAGAAATCTGCTTCCTTTCAAATTTTTGCAAAGAAAAACATAGTTCCCCTCACTAACTCCCTAGCGTAATAGTGTTAAACTACAATTTGTTCGAAATCATTCCATCCGTGATCTTTCCACTTTTGTATAGCAATGATTAGATTATCTGTAAGGATATTTTTAAGACAGTCGACTAGAGGATCAGTCTAATACTCAGGGTCATCAGTCCGACTATTTTACCATCTGTTTTAAAATCACCTGACGTTAACTTTGCGTTTCATCCTTCCAGAGACGATAAATATACAACCAGTAAATTGCTTGTATCGATTCTGTTTCCACGTTCTCCAGCACACCTCTCTCCTCACCATTCTATTTTATTTTCTATATTTCCTTATCTTTCTACCTATCCCCCTTTCTCACTTTATTGCATGCATTATCTATCTCTCTATCTCACCCTCTATCACGCTCTTTATATATTTGTCTCTGTGCCTCTCTCTCTATTATTATTAATATTGCTTTTTCTCACTTTTTATATTGAACGTAATATGATTAAGTGAAAGATTTGTATTGTACTCTTTCCAATAATAAAAAGGGGTGTAAATACAAATGTATAAATATAAGTTGTTTGCGTGTTGAATGGCATTTACATCCTCAAAAACTAAAAGCAAATTACCATTTGAAATGTTACAGAAAAAGTTCACTGACTGTTCCTCTCACAAGTTTTCTAATAATGTTTTATTTTTTCAATGTTATCCACTCAAATAATGACCAGGTATATAAAATATAAGTGTATAAATATTTCGTTTCTACCTGAAGTACATTAATCAAACGACCAGCTTTGTTACACACTATGTGACGCAGCACCTGCTTGAGAATTATGTAAGCAGCACTTGTATCTGTAGAATTCCCAGTGCCTTAAACTTCATTTCACAAGCAGACTGTTCCTTCGATATAAATACTGGAAAACACGTCGTCAGAAACATCAAAATTCGACGAAAAACATATGTGTGTATACATGCTAGATTCAGTTAGTTGAATTACAGTGAAGAATAATTTTAAATCAGTACTCATTATATATTAATTGTGATTAATCTGAAATTAATCGATTTTTATTGGGGTTTCACCTCAATAACCAATTCGTAGTTTCTATCTAATTTAGATTTCATCGATATACTATACTAGACTATATTATAATATAGTATATGGCGGTGAATTGGCAGTGTCGGTAGAGAGTTGGGCGCCATGCTTTCCAGTAAAGTTACGTCCCTTTGCGGTCTGAGTTCAAATCCCGTCGAGGTTAACTTTGCCTTTCACCATTATGGGATCGATAAAATAAAGTACTAGTAATGTACTGGGATAATTGCAGGCTTTGTGCCAAAGGTAGAAATAATTATAATGTAATATATATATATATGGGGCTGGGTAAAATGTAAACAGAAATAAAAAATAATAACAAAGCAAATGGCATTGTACACGGAATAAATATATTAGTTTAACGCATGAAATAGCAGGAAGATAGTAGTAATGTTTCGGGCAATAGTCCTTCATCAGAAGATAAAGTTAGAAATAGAAGATAAATAGAAAGTTAGGAGTGATGAGAGGAAGTATCGGGGGAATAAGAAGAAAAAAATTGATAGAAAAATACACGTGCATATTCAGGCGGCTACCTGATGGGTATGCATATATATGAAATGTATATAATTGTTTATAAACATCACCTCATCTTTGATGTTCCGACAGAGTAGGTATCTATAACACACACACACACCCACATATATATATATATATATATATATGTTATAGAGATACCTTCTCTGCGTGTGTCTGTACATATATATATGTACACACACACACACACACATACATATATGTACAGACACAAACACACACACACACACACACACATATATATATACAAATATATATATATATATATATATATATATACATATATATGTGTACACACACACAGGTGTGTCAGCTGAAAAGTCCATAGGCTAACCAAGATACTCTCATGTAATGTCACAAAATGAGGTTTAATTTTCAACATTGTCCACACTTTTTGTCAACCCACTTAATCCATTGGTGTTGCAGTGCTTGGATCCCATCAGTGATGAAACTACTGGTCAAACAAGTTGTACGTTCTAAGGTTTTTATTTTGGAATCGCAAACGCTAGATTCTGAAAAGCTTCGCTAAGTACAAACCACTACCTCCCTACGGACAACTGACGCTGCACACCAGGTCCGAACACGAAAGAGCCGAACTGCCCCTGTTATTCCCTCCATCTCTCTCTCCCCCTCTCCATTTTTCTGTATTATGAGCAAATGGGGTTCCACGTGCTGGCCAGCCCAAGGCCCGGGTGGACAGGATGGAGAAGGCGTTTACCTGGAGGATGGTAAGAGAGATGCGCTGGAAGAGCCAAGTCATCAACAGCAGATGGTTAGAGTGTTTATCAACCGGAAATATGACGATCGGCTTCTTTCGTTTTACCCTATATATAATATATTTATCGATAAAGAGACCGTTGATATATTATATTTTTCGATTTCTTTACCTGGAGTCGATGTGATAGACTAAATGAAAGTGCCCCAGCATGGTCGCAATCATTAACTGAAACCAGTAAAACAATAAAATAACTGACAAGTGTTAAAGCAACAGGAAAACAGCTGTACAGTTACAGTCTACACCGCATCCGTATAGGTTTGTTTGTATACATGTGTTTTAATATTGAAACACAAAGATATATAGCTAGCTTGCTATGCACCCATCTAACTATCGATTCAAATACATCGACACAATTACGCTGACACACACACACACACACACACACACACACACACACACATACACACACACACACACACACACACACGCACGCACACGCACACACACACGCACACGCACACGCACACACCCACACGTAAGCACACAAACACAAGTATGCGATTAAAATCTATCCTGTGTCAGACAATGTGTGCGTGAGAAATGGAAAATGGATTGTGGGAGGGAGTAAAAGTGAACGAAAGGCAGAAAACATGAGATATAGAGGGGGTGAGAGAGAGAAAAGAAACATGTACTGCTGCATTTAATAGTAGTTAACAATCAACTGTGGCAAAGTCTGTTATGGGATATGGCATTCATCATCACACCAATCACCATCAAGAGAATCACCACCACCATCATCATCACCACCATCACCATCACCACCATCACCATCACCAATTGTATTAGTAGCAGAAGTACCAGCTAGTACAATTTGAAAATTATTCAGAAACTACAGGGGAAAAGATTCAGTTAGAGGTAACCTGGCAGCACATTTGCATTCTTTTATTGTCTTACTGGTTTCTGTGATTGAACTGCGGTCATACTGGGGCACGACTTTCAAGGTGTTATGTCGGTCACCTCGACTCAATAGACGGAGAAGTAACAAAGTCGTTCGAATATCGGATTGAATAAGTCGGTATATTTACCGGCTTGTAGGCACTGAGTTGAAGTCTCACCGAGATCAACATAGCCCTACGTCCATTCCGGGTCGATAAATGAAGTGCCTGTTCAGAGTTGGTGGATTGTCTGAATTGCTGAAGAGCCGGACATAATGTTTGCAGTATCTGATTCGGATCTTTGCGTGCTGAGTGCACAGCCCGCCTTTTGCAAGGAGTTAAGACCAGCTGATATTATCAGCAAGATAAATATCAATATTTATTTTTAAGTCTGGCGCATATTGCATTGATTTCCAAGTCACATTACAGAAACAAACAACACCAGTTGTTAAGCGGTGTAGATG